>OZ024741.1:345000-350000 GCA_964016885.1 Eledone cirrhosa | reverse complement strand
CCACGCACATATAAATATGTGTGTGAGTGTGTATGCGTGTATACAAATAAATAAATAATTAAATAAATGCATATAAATAAATAAATACGTATATAACAAGCACACACACATACCTACATGTATATACACAAATGTTCGGAGACGCAAGTCAACCAAAACATGAAGTACACATATACACACACCCTACATACGTACGAACCTGCATACTCACACAGACGCAAAACTCCCGTATACACATAACCAAACCATATGTACCAGAAAATATAAAAAATTATACGCCATAACATATACAATCAAATATACGTACGAGAAAGTATACGTACCTGCACAAAACATACAGGTAAATATATACTTACCTATGCAAATAAGTAATGGTATAAACAAAACATATACTTATCTACCACATCAAGACGTAAAATATCCACGTATAGATCGTACTATCCGTTAGGGTATAACGTGGGGCTGTAATACAGGAAAGTTTTGTGCAATTTATGTTTACAAGCCGAAATTGCCTCAGATTTTTTGTTTCAGATGTGGTCTGTGGCGTAGTGTATTTCCAGGGCCTAAGCGGCGCAGAGGTCACATGGTCTTTTATTTCCGTTATACGATCTAGCCCTAGCTAGGATCTCCCAGTGCAACTTATATTGGGTGTGGTTGTCTTTTAGACTCCAGATATAAGCTGAAAGTGACGTCATATTCCTTCTTAGAGGGTAACGAAAAGAATGGGTATGCATGTAAAGACGCTGCTTGAATCTATTGGCGGTTAACCCTATGTAGGCCCTACGGGACGTGGGTGTTACAACCTTACATTTGTAGACAATGTTACTAGAGAGGCATATAATATATATATATATATATATATATATATATATATATATATATATATAATAATATATAATATATATAATAATATATATATATATTATATACATATAATCATCATCATCATCGTTTAACGTCCATGTTCCACGCTTGCATGGGTTTGGACGGGAGTTTTCCCACTTGAGGCAAGAGTGGTTGTCTTGCTCGCATAGGACTGTCTGGCGGGTTTTCTACAGCTGGATGCCCTTCCTAACACCAACCACATTTACAGTGAGGGACTGGGAGGTTTTTACCGTGTTGCCTACACGGCCACATTACAGCGTGGACTGTGTGTTTTTTTGTCGTGACACCTACACGATCTCATTTGTTTCGGCCTGGATGTTGTGGCACCAACATAACTTTACATTGAAAGGGGCGGTGTGGATGAGGTGGGGGTGGTGGGACAGGGGTGTGTTTTGTTAGAGATGCCTACTGACTGTAGTAGGTTTTACTTTGTATTCAGGTAAGGCGGGTCTTCTCTATTACTGAGTACCGCCAAAGATCTCGGTCCAGTGACATTGTCTTGGAGAGGTGTAAGTGTGTGAGGTCGGAATTTATCAGGTCGTCCCAGGTTTTTCTGGGTCTGCCTACTCCGTGGCTACCGTCTATCTTTATTGCCCTGCACTTTTTTATACAGCTGTCGTCTTTCATGCGCATCACGTGACCATACCAACGTAGCCTTCTCTCGACTAAACAACATCTGATCCCTCTTATTTCTAATTTTTCCCTTAGTTTGTTTATGCTTTGCCGTTCGCGTATATTACTATTACACATCCAGCGGAGCATGCAAGCTTCGTTCCTCTCTAGTTTGCATATATCCTCTGCACACAATGCCCAGGTCTCACTGCCATGCAACATTGCTGTTCGTATGCAGGCATCATACAGCCTGCCTTTCATTTTTAGGGAGAACCCTTTCGCGGCTAATAGTGGTATAAGCTCTCTGAACTTTTTCCATCCAGTTCTGACTCTAGCTACTGTACTTTCAGAGCACCCTCCCCCACTGCTGATTTTGTCACCCAGGTAACGGAAGCTGTCCACTATTTCTATAGAACCCTCTGCGCAATTGAAAGAGCTAGTATTTTGTGGGCACTTGCTGCTACTTATTGCACTAGAGCACCGGCCACATGTAAAATCTATGTTCTTAGTTAGCTTACCTGTGATCCCACTACATCTTTTATGCACCCATACTTTGCATTTGGGACATAAAATGGAGTTTCTACCTACGCCTTTCCTACACACTGAGCATGGCCATTTCCCGGAAGGGACCGGCGCCTTATTTTCTTTCCTACAAACTAGAACTTTAGTCTTAGCCAGGTTAATTTTAAGGCCTTTTGATTCTAGGCCGTGCTTCCATGTTTGGAATTTCTTCTCTAGCTCGTCCATTGATTCAGCTATGAGCTTTAGATCATCTGCGTATAGGAGTTCCCATGGACAGCCGGTCTTGAACTCTACTGTTATAGCCTGTAGGGCAATAATAAATAGTAGGGGGCTAAGAACAGAGCCCTGATGAATACCAACTTTTACGCTAAACTCTTCACTATATTCGTTGTTAATTCTAACCTTGCTGACTGTTTCTTTATACATGGCTTGTATAGCTCTCACAAGCCATTCATCAACACCTAGTTTTCTAAGAGCCCACCAGATAATGGAACGGGGGACTCTGTCGAAGGCTTTCTCCAAGTCGACAAAAGCTAAGTATAGGGGTTTACTTTTAGCTAGGTACTTCTGCTGTAGTTGTCGTACAATGAAAAGAGCGTCTGTGGTACTTTTGCCTGACACAAACCCGAACAGCATTTCATCTCGATCAATTCTCTCTCTGATTAGTTGCACTATTACTTTTTCCGTGACCTTCATGACCTGGTCGATTAATTTAATGCCTCTATAGTTACTCCTATCTAGGGCGTCTCCTTTACCCTTGTAACAGTTAATGATGATGCTGCTACGCCAGTCCTTCGGAACAACCCCATTCTGTATGACTTGGTTTACTATCCGGGTGACCATGGTGTGTACCACCGTTCCAGAGGCTTTCAGCATCTCAGCAACTATTTCCGAAGGCCCAGCCGCCTTACCCGTCTTCATATCTTTGATTGCCTTACTTGTCTTCATAAAAACTGACCATATTTCCATTATTTATTTTCAGAATAATTGATTATGAATAATTTTGAACCTCCAAATTTGTGGAAGAGACACGGAGTTCTTCTTGGAATCCGCACCGGGAGGACAAATAAGGAAATTTTAGACTTTCTCAGCATCAGCAGGAGAATGGTGTCTCATCCAAAGACGTGCCCAGAGTCATGCCGACAAAGTTTCCAGCGACAACATTGGTCTTAGGTCTCGTCATGCCACCTCACTTCTTCCCCGAGGGCCTCAAGCTGAACACCGATGGCTACATCTACGTTCTGAGTGAGGTAGTAATGCCCTGGATCGACCAGGTAGCTGCAGGTAGGCCGTACGTGTGGCACCAAGACTCAGCGCCCTGCCATACCAGCCGAAAGACCCAAGCCTGGCTGTCAGAGAACTTCGTCGACCACACTTCACCTGACATCTGGCCTCCCAGCTCGCCTGACTGCAACCCCCTCGACTTCTTTGTGTGGGGCGCAGTGGAACGAGGCACAACAGATCTAGCTGCAATACGAAAGACGATCTGAAGGCCAGGATCACAAGTGCCTTTAGGGGCCTAAATCAGGGGACAATGACGAAGGCCTGTAGCCGGTTCTGAAGCCGCCTTGAGGCCATCATCAAAGCCAATGGCGGGTTTATCGAGTGAGATCGAAAGAACAATTCATGAAGACAAACTGACCCAAGTTTGATAAATATATCTTAAAAAATAAAACTACTGTGTTATTTTTTCCTAGACAGTAATCTTGCGAACAGATATCGTCCGCTCCCTGTATATATACATATATCAGATATAAATTGCATTTTTGTTTTTAAAATCCAAAGTCAATAAATACACCAGGATTTTTTCATTCCGATGATTGAAAGCAAAATTTTTTTGCTTTTAAGAAACTACTGGTAAATGAAATAATTGCCTTATGTTGTTTATTACATATCTCTATATATATATATATCATTTCATTTTACGTCCACTTTTCCCTGCTTGCAAGGGTGGGACGGAAACTGATTCTGGCTTGATTTCTACAGCTGGATGGCCTTCCTAACACCAACCTTATTTACAGTGAGTGCTGGGTGCTTTTTTCCGTGGCGCCTACACGTCCACTTTACAGTGGAATGATAGGGACCCCAGTCCCTATTATCTCATTTCTACAGCTGAGTAAACTGGAGCAAAGTGAAATAAAGTGTCTTGCTCAAGGAAACAACACATCACCCGGTCTGAGAATTGAACTCACAACCTTTCGATTGCAAGGCCAATGCTCTAACCACTAAGCCATGTGCCTCCATATATAGATATATAGATATTATATTATATACATATATTATATTTCAGAGTTTGTCGATCCCTCATCTTTGTTGCTTGTTTTTGAGAAATGTAATGTATTCACTCTATTTCTTGTCTCTCCATGTTCCTAGTCCTTCAAAGCAATCTTCTTGTATTTTAAACTCCCATAATTCTGTCAGACCCTCGAAAACAATCATTTACTTGTATTTAAACTCTTATTATTGTTATATGCTCGTTTAATTATGGCCAAATTTCTAGGATTATATTATAAAATAACCTTCTCACTAACTGCCCTAGATTCCTGCCCCCCTCCCCCACTTGCCACCATTATTATTTGGTCCAATCATATTTCAGCGGCTTATAATATGTTTCTCCTACAAATCTCTTTCACAAAACCACCACCTCGGCTATCACTTCTTAAGTTTAGACCTGGTTGCTTTTCGATATGCTAGATGGACTATAGAATTCTGGAGAGTCTGAAGAATCTGGACACTCAATGACAATGTCAAAGATAAAAATAAATTCACCTCATGTTGCCGGACGAGAATGCAAGGACTCCTCTTTATTTCGACCGCGGATGGCTAACATAACCCTATCTCCCTCACCCCTCCCTGCGCTTCATCCTTCCCACCCACCAAACGCAATCGAAAACTTCAGAGTTGGTACCATGAATGTAGGCACTTTAAAAGGTCGCTCTAACGAGGTTGTAGAGATGCTTGAACGTAAGGAAGTTGATGTT
>OZ024741.1:327500-340000 GCA_964016885.1 Eledone cirrhosa | reverse complement strand
TATCCAAGATTGATTACCATAGATAAGACCACGAATACCGAATTGAAGATAGCGAGTTTGGCTTTACACCTACTTGCCTTCTTGCCCGCCGAAAGTTAGGTTTGTGTGTGACAGCTCACACATATGCAGGTTTAGCTGGCCTTCTCCAAGGTATTTCTTGCGTCGGAGGTGTCTTGGGTAATTTAATACTAGGGACCCCAGTCCTTTCATCTTGTAGTGGAACTACGTCGTACCTCGCAATAGCAACATTTTCATATGCAATAAGGTTAAACTGACCAATGATAAATCGCGTATGAATACATGGTCACTCTCACTCTCTGGTGAAAACCCACAGTACAGAGGAGACCAGGAGATGACTACGGACGCGTGAAGAATTATTATAAAATGACTCCTACATTCCTTTCGACAATAAAAATTATATTTATAGAGGATTGAGCGTTAAAGAGATATTTATTTATATCCTGGAAGTCAGAAGCATATTACTACCAATAAGAAACGACCAACTCATCGACTAAGGTACTTCTCTTGTATCGTTTGTAAAAACAAGATCCTTAGAAGATTTTAACGTGCAGTTATAAAAAGATATAGGTAACATTTAGCCTCACATCATTTCTATAAAATGGTGACCCGACTGTAAAGAATACATCCTTCTCACAGAAAAAAAGAAATATCGAGCTGACAATAACACAATTTTTTCTTTCTTCGCACATGGCATTTTTGTCCAACATGGCGTCTCACCTTCTTCCTCACTGGTTCCCGCGTTTTTACTTTGGCCTACAAAAGCGCACTCTACTGTTGCAATGATACTACGGAACTTTGACATTTTTTACGTGTTTTGGTGAAGTTTACGAACGTCTTTCTCCTGCAATGTCAAGTAATTCACTACCAGTGTTTGGCGGAGATGTGCGAATCTGGCTTGCACAGATTGAATCATTTTTCTTCGCACACAAAACAAATTTCCTGTCGGTATATTTTCGTGAGTTTTTAACAGGCACTCACAAATAAATGTTTCTCATTGGAGGTGCTATTACCAATGTTCTTACCAGTGCAACGCCAGGATACACTGCTAGTCTGTCCAATAAATTCCCTTTGTCGCAACACTGATTCTCTTTTTTCTGTGATATCATACTCTGCTCTACGAGGGCATCGAGTGCTCATACGGCCTACCGCATACGGACGCTTTAAGCATCCAACACCAATTATATATATATATATATATATAATTTTCTCTCTCTCTCTCTCTCTCTCTCTCTCTCTCTCTCTCTCTCTCTCTCTATAATATATATATATATATATATATATATATATATATATATATATATATATATATATAATAACAGATTAAAGTTTAAGCATATATATATATAAAGAATGAATAATAACAGGTAGACATCATAAAAAGGTAATTTATTCCGTGTGCTTACAAATGTTTCCTCGGTGGTACTACAGCCTAGTTATGCTATGTGCAAATTTACAACTATTTGCAGAACTCAAATACTGAATCGAACGACCAGAAATGGTCGGATCTACCACCACCTCGTTTAAATCTCGCTGGTACCGTCATCGATTCTCAATCAAACATCCTAATCACCGTTTTGTGACCACGCTCGCCAACAAGACCTGGCAACTCCGTGAACGCAACCAACAGTTCACCTTAAAATGGGATATACTTTCCAGCGCAAGTGCATATCGGAGTGGATTGAAGTACTGTGGGTTATGTAACCTTGAACTCTTTTACATATTAAAATCCCAAAACAAACTACTTAACGATAGAATTGAACGATCATTATACTGCAACCACAAACTAAAAGCTAAATTCTCTCACTATAAAATAACTTAACATTCGAACCCGTAACTATAACATCGCTTTCTAGCTAACCACCTTCTCTTCCCCCACACTACAAGACAATACACTGCTTATCACTATAAATGGTAACTCAATGCAATTCGCAGATTACTACTACGAACCCAAAGTTCACTCACCACATAGACTTCGTCTGTCCCCTCTCTATCTCTCTCTCTCTACATCCATTACACTCTCTCTCTCTCGCCTTTGGCCTACCTCCCTCCCTCTCCACATCTACGAACCTGCCCTCTGGGGCAATAAATAATTCCGACCTTAACTATCAACGCATCTCTCCAAAAGTAACCAGTATAATAAAACCCCTACCATAACATTTTGATTAAGATATCTACAAACCATTCTCTCCTATTTCTCCAACCCCTGCATATCTTTCTCTCTCTCTCCCTCTCCCCTACTTTTCTCTCTTCCTTTTCTACTCTATCTTCTCCAACAACCCCACTGAAAGGTATTTACATTGTACATTTTAACCATTCTGCTCTGAGGATACAGTGGTCACAGCATTGGATATTTGAGTTCTGCTAATAGTTGTAAATTTGCACATAGCATAACTAGGCTGTAGTACCACCGTGGAAACATTTGTAAGCACACGGAATAAATTACCTTTTTATGATGTCTACCTGTTATTACTCATTCTTTATATACACTCCGGAATACAGAAGGATCAGGAACTAAGTTTCTTCAACAATTCTTCCATAACTCGTAGAGTAACCTCTCACCGTACGTCAACCATATCCAGTGTAGTAATTAACCATTACTACATCTAGGATAATCCTATACCTAATATATATATATATATATATATATATATATATATATATATATATATATATATATATAATTGGTGTTGGATGCTTAAAGCGTCCGTATGCGGTAGGCCGTACGAGCACTCGATGCCCTCGTAGAGCAGAGTATGATATCACAGAAACAAGAGAATCAGTGTTGCGACGAATGGAACTTATTGGACAGACTAGCAGTGTATCCCGGCGTTGCACGGGTAGGAACATTGGTAATAGCACCTCCAATGAGAAACGTTTATTTGTGAGTGCCTGTTAAAAACTCACGAAAATATACCGACAGGAAATTTGTTTTATTTGAAGAAAATTAAGTAGTTGAAAGTACAGTTTAGCTGTCTACGTGCATTGTTCATATAAATATTGTTGAGCCCTTTCTTTTCATACTCCTCTGTTTTGGCCTATTGGAGTAAATGTGAAAGAGAAAGTCACATGTTAAGTTGGCAGAAGGTTCCAGTGTCATACCAGTAAGGCGGAGGCTACTTACCTCAAAAGTTCATTCACACTCTTTCCACTAAGTTACTCTTACTCTCTATCTCTCTCGGTGCAGTCCCTTGCGAATTTCTCGCGTAGGCCTGGTGTAGATTTGCACCCGATCCATCTGCCCGATGCACATGTCCGCTTTGTACGGCTTTTGGAGGAAGGAGTGACCAGCAGTACGTTGTTCGGTATTATTACGAAAAGGTGTAGCAGAGAATCCCGTGTGAACTAACAGCTCGGGATGAAACTGCTTACCTCGAAGATTCATTCGCCATCGTTCTAGTCAACGCTACGTTTAATTGGTACTAGCAGTAAAGCCCGGCGTTGCTCGGGGTCGCTCAGTAGCTGTGTTAAAGTTACAATATTAAGTTTCTTTTTTGGCTTAAAAACTGTAGTGTCTACTGTGCAGACTTGCATGTGGTGTTTTTGATTAATATTCCCTCAACCAACAATATGCCTTATGAAGTTAACAAAACATAACGATAACCCGAATGTTATAACAAAAGAGGATGCTGGGGATAAAAACTGCACTGGTTATTTATTAACAAAGACTGAGAAAGCCAGCGTAATTTTTTACGTAAGACGCTCAATGTAAACAGAACATAGGGAAATAACTGATAACTTACGCTCAAAAATCGATACATTATATTCGATTTCGTCACATAGGGCGGGTCAATTTGAAATTTTCTTTTTTCCGATGTCTTCGCTAGGGCTCAATGTACAAGTATAGCAATTTCGGTGCAATTCCGTGAGAGAAATTTTCGTCACATAGGGCGGGTCAATTTGAAATTTTCTTTTTTCCGATGTCTTCGCTAGGGCTCAATGTACAAGTATAGCAATTTCGGTGCAATTCCGTGAGAGATTCTAAGAGGAGATGTGTGCCAAAAATCGATAGACAGACAGACAACCACAGTTTTATATATATAGATGTCTGTCTGCACGCCTATATCACCTCTCTGCACGACTATCTGTCTGCACGCCTATATCACCTCTCTGCACGACTATCTGTCTGCACGCGTATATCACCTCTCTGCACGACTGTCTGTCTGCACGACTGTGTCTGCACGCCTAACGACGAAATATTTGCTTGTTTTACGTAGTCTTTAAATAGACTTGTTTTCAAGTAAAAATATTGTTTTAAAATGCTTTTAAATGGAAATGAAGCAAAACGGAAGCTTAGTGTTCGAACTGATGAATTTAATGTCATTTTAAACGCTGAGAAAGCCAGCGTAATTTTTTACGTAAGACGCTCAATGTAAACAGAATAAAGGGAAATAACTGATCACTTACGCTCAAAAATCGATACATTATATTCGATTTCGTCACATAGGGTGGGTCAATTTGAAATATTTTTTTTCCGATGTCTTCGCTAGGGCTCAATGTACAAGTATAGCAATTTCGGTGCAATTCCGTGAGAGATTCTAAGAGGAGATGTGTGCCAAAAATCGATAGACAGACAGACAACCACAGTTTTATATATATAGATTTGACCGATGGTTCCGCCGGACCTTCATCTATAAGTGTAGCAATTTCACCGAAATTTGAACGTACGGTTTAAGAGGAGATGTGTGCCGAAGGTTTTCGTAGACAGACAGACAACCTCAGTTTTATATATATAGACTAGCAGTAAAGCCCGGCGTTGCTCGGGGTCGCTCAGTAGCTGTGTTAAAGTTACAATGTTAAGTTTCTTTTTTGGCTTAAAGTCTGTCTGCACGACTGTCTGTCTGCACGCCTAACGAAATTTACAGATACATATATTTTAAATAAGCTTATATAATTTTTGCTTTTTTTTTACGAAATATTTGCTTGTTTTACGTAGTCTTTAAATAGACTTGTTTTCAAGTAAAAATATTGTTTTAAAAGGCTTTTAAATGGAAATGAAGCAAAACGGAGCTTAGTGTTCGAACTGATGAATTTTGCAGGTCAAAATTTTGCTGGCTCGACAACTGTTCGTGTATTGTGTTAATGTCATTTTAAACGCTGAGAAAGCCAGCGTAATTTTTTTAATTTTTGCACGCAGAAAATGTAAACAGAACAAAGGGAAATAACTCGTCACTTACGCTCAAAAATCGATACATTAGATTCGATTTCGTCACATAGGGTGGGTCAATTTGAAATATTTTTTTCCCGATGTCTTCGCTAGGGCTCAATGTACAAGTATAGCAATTTCGGTGCAATTCCGTGAGAGATTCTAAGAGGAGATGTGTGCCAAAAATCGATAGACAGACAGACAACCACAGTTTTATATATATAGATTTGACCGATGGTTCCGCCGGACCTTCATCTATAAGTGTAGCAATTTCACCGAAATTTGAACGTACGGTTTAAGAGGAGATGTGTGCCAAAGGTTTTAGTAGACAGACAGACAACCTCAGTTTTATATATATAGACTAGCAGTAAAGCCCGGCGTTGCTCGGGGTCGCTCAGTAGCTGTGTTAAAGTTACAATGTTAAGTTTCTTTCTTGGCTTAAAAACTGTAGTGTCTACTGTGCAGACTTGCATGTGGTGTTTTTGATTAATATTCCCTCAACCAACAATATGCCTTATGAAGTGAAGAAAACATAACGATAACCCGAATGTTATAACAAAAGAGGATGCTGGGGATAGAAACTGCACTGGTTATTTATTAACAAAGATCGAAAATGTAAACACTGCAACGCAGAGAAAAATATTAGCGTAACCAAATTATCAGTTATGTCTGTCTGCACGCCTATATCACCTCTCTGCACGACTGTCTGTCTGCACGCCTATATCACCTCTCTGCACGACTATCTGTCTGCACGCCTATATCACCTCTCTGCACGACTGTCTGTCTGCACGCGTATATCACCTCTCTGCACGACTGTCTGTCTGCACGCCTAACGACGAAATATTTGCTTGTTTTACGTAGTCTTTAAATAGACTTGTTTTCAAGTAAAAATATTGTTTTAAAATGCTTTTAAATGGAAATGAAGCAAAACGGAAGCTTAGTGTTCGAACTGATGAATTTTGCAGGTCAATATTTTGCTGGCTCGACAACTGTTAAAGCCAGCGTAATTTTTTACGTAAGACGCTCAATGTAAACAGAACAAAGGGAAATAACTGATAACTTACGCTCAAAAATCGATACATTATATTCGATTTCGTCACATAGGGTGGGTCAATTTGAAATTTTTTTTTCCGATGTCTTCGCTAGGGCTCAATGTACAAGTATAGCAATTTCGGTGCAATTCCGTGAGAGATTCTAAGAGGAGATGTGTGCCAAAAATCGATAGACAGACAGACAACCACAGTTTTATATATATAGATAGATGTCTTCGCTAGGGCTCAATGTACAAGTATAGCAATTTCGGTGCAATTCCGTCAGAGATTCTAAGAAGAGATGTGTGCCAAAAATCGATAGACAGACAGACAACCACAGCTTTATATATATAGATGACATATTCAAAAACAAGAACTTATTTGAAAATTTATTTGACCGATGGTTCCGCCGGACCTTCATCTATAAGTGTAGCAATTTCACCGAAATTTGAACGTACGGTTTAAGAGGAGATGTGTGCCGAAGGTTTTAGTAGACAGACAGACAACCTCAGTTTTATATATATAGATGACATAATCAAAAACAAGAAGAACTTATTTGAAAATGTATTTGACCGATGGTTCCGCCGGACCTTCATCTATAAGTGTAGCAATTTCACCGAAATTTGAACGTACGGTTTAAGAGGAGATGTGTGCCGAAGGTTTTAGTAGACAGACAACCTCAGTTTTATATATATAGATTTGTTGGTCTACAGTTAGATGAATGGCGCACAAAGGGTTTGTGCGCCATTCACCATGTGTGTGTGTATGTATGCATATATATATATGTGTGTGTGTGTATGTATGTATGTATGTATATATATATATATATATATATATATATATATATATATATATATATCATCATCATCATCATCATCAACGTTTAACGTCCGTGTTCCACGCTTGCATGGGTTTGGACGGGGGTAGTCCCACTTGAGGCAAGAGTGATTGTCTTGCTCGCATAGGACTGTCTGGCAGGTTTTCTACAGTTGGATGCCCTTCCTAACACCAACCACATTTACAGTGTGGGTCTGGGAGGTTTTTACCGTGTTGCCTACACGGCCACATTACAGCGTGGACAGTGTGTTTTTTTGTCGTGACACCTACACGATCTCATTTGTTTCGGCCTGGATGGCGCGGCACCAACATAACTTTACATAGAACGGGGTGGTGTGGATGGGGTGGGGGTGGCGGCGGGACGGGGTGTATTTTGTTAGAGATGCCTACTGGCAAGGCGGGTCTTCTCTGTTACTGAGTACCGCCAAAGGTCTCGGTCCAGTGACATTGTCTTGGAGAGGTGTAAGTGTGTGAGGTCGGAGTTTATCAGCTCGTCCCAGGTTTTTCTAGGTCTGCCTATTCCGTGGCTACCGTCTATCTTTATTGCCCTGCACTTTGTTATACAGCTATCGACTTTCATGCGCATCACGTGTCCATACCAACGTAGCCTTCTCTCGAGTAAACAACATCTGATCCCTCTTATCTCTAATTTTTTCCTTAGTTCGTTTATGCTTTGCCGTTCACGTATATTACTGTTACACATCCAGCGGAGCATGCAAGCTTCGTTCCTCTCTAGTCTGCGTATATCCTATTTATAAATATATATATGTGTGTGTGTGTGTGTATATATATACATATATTTTTATGTGTATATTTATATATATGTATATGTGTATATATATATGTGTTTGTATATGTATATGTGTATATATGTTTGTGTATATGTATATATATATATATATATATATATATATATGTATATATATAAGTATATGTGTGTGTGAATGTAGCGAAGATAATACGTCAGCAATGATGTGTTCGTCAGAATGTCGTAATGCAGACAAAATATTATAAGGGTTCGACGGAGATCGATAACCGGCGCCTAACACCCCTTTAACAACAGAAAATTGAAAAATAAAAGCTGCAGTTAATATCTTTAATATCTTTAGATATATCAAGGAATATATAAATGCAAGTTTGAAGTCAATCGGCGTAGAAATGTGGATTTGTATAGACTCCCCAAAAGTGAGGACACACACACACAGACAGAGACAACAACAGTTTTATATATATAGATTACAATTGTTTCTCGGGCGACCAGCTCGAGGCACGATCGATGTGGTGATCAAACCTGACTTTACGAAGCAGATTTTCCTAATAGAATCGAGACGTATCCGAGGACCGCGCGATTTGAGAGTCAGGTTTGCTCACCACATCGATCGTGCCTCGAGCTGGTCGCCCGAGAAACAATTGTAATATGTCCAATAAATTCCCTTCGTCGCAAGACTGATTCTCTTATATGTATCGACTGCTCAGTTAATTCGTGACTTTCTTTGTATGAGTATGCATAAAACACATCCATTAATATATGCTCTCTCTCTCTCTCTCTCTCTCTCTCTCTCTCTCTCTCTCTCTCTCTCTCTCTCTCTCTCTCTCTCTCTCGCTCTCTCTCTCTCTCTCTCACACACACACACACACATATGCATACTTATCATACCAAGTCATTTTCGCCCGCACCATTTAACAGCTGAAGCAGAAAAGTCTCCAGTCCGTTTCAATGTCCCCGGTTTGTTCAGGGAGTTCAGGATGCAATAGTTTCTACATACATAGTCCTGACCGCCTCATCCGTCATACCCCGCACTTTATCTTGTTAGTTGAGCTGAACCTGCTAGAGATATTTCGGTTTTAAAATATAAATTTAGAAATAAAAATGTATAAGAATTACATCAACATTATGTTGGTTATAACGTTAATCTTTATTGATACATAAAATACATTAATAAATTAAGTTTGCAAACATATTTTTTGCCAGTTGAGGGGAGGCGCGTGTCTTAACGGTTAGGATGTTCATCTCAATCTCAAGATCGCGAGTTCGATTTCCGGTCCGTGCGGTGTGGTGTGTCCTTAAGTAAGACAATTTATTTCACATTGCTCCAGTCCATTCAGCTGTCAAAAATAAAATGAGCTGCATGTTGAATCTCCTTTAGAACTACATTAAGGATACACGTGTTTGTGAAATGTTCAGTGACGTAAACGTTAATTTCACAAACAGACAATTCTGTTGATTGAATCAGCTGGAGCACATTTCATCGGAAACGACAGAGGTCCAAACTCACGAATCCAACAAACCATTTAAAATATTTCTAACTCCACTCCAGTCCACCCTACCCCACTCCAGTCTACTCTACACCACTCCACTCGACTCCAGTCCACTCCACTCCACTCCACCACTCCACTCCACTCCAGTCCAGTCCAGTCCACTCCATTCCAGTCAACTCCACTCCACTGCACTCCAGTCCAGTCCAGTCCACTCCACCCCACTCCAGTCCAGTCCAGTCCAGTCCACTCCACTCTAGTCAACTCCGCTCCACTGCACTCCAGTCCAGTCCACTCCACTCTAGTCCACCCCACTCCACTCCTCTCCAGTCCAGTCCAGTCCACTCCGCTCCGGTTAACTCCACTCCAGTCCAGTCCAGTCCACTCCACTCCACTCCTGTCCACCCACTCCACTCGACTCCAGTCCACTCCACTCCACTCCACCACTCCACTCCACTCCAGTCCAGTCCAGTCCACTCCATTCCAGTCAACTCCACTCCACTGCACTCCAGTCCAGTCCAGTCCACTCCACTCCACTGCAGTCCACCCCACTCCAGTCCAGTCCAGTCCAGTCCACTCCACTCTAGTCAACTCCGCTCCACTGCACTCCAGTCCAGTCCACTCCACTCCAGTCCACCCCACTCCACTCCTCTCCAGTCCAGTCCAGTCCACTCCGCTCCGGTTAACTCCACTCCAGTCCAGTCCAGTCCACTCCACTCCACTCCTGTCCACCCACTCCAGTCCACTCCAGTCCACTCCACTCCACTCCAGTCCACCCCACTCCAGTCCACTCCACTCCAGTCCAGTCCACCACACTCCAGTCCACTCCAGTCCACTCCACTCCACTCCACTCCACCCCACCCCACTCCAGTCCACTCCACTCCACTCCACTCTACTCCAGTCCAGCCATCATAACTATGTAGCTTCTGCCACATATCTAGATAGGTGTGTTAGATAAAGAATTTAATTCCCATACTTTGGTGAGTAATTACAAAGTGACATTCTATGGATGGCAATATGTTCTATGGAGGGCAATATGTTCTATAGAGGGCAATATGTTCTATGGAGGGCAATATGTTCTATGGATGGCAATATGTTCTATGGAGGGCAATATGTTCTATAGAGGGCAATATGTTCTATGGAGGGCAATATGTTCTATAGAGGGCAATATGTTCTATGGAAGGCAATATGTTCTATTGAGGGCAATATGTTCTATGGAAGGCAATATGTTCTATGGAGGGCAATATGTTCTATGGAAGGCAATATGTTCTATGGAAGGCAATATGTTCTATGGAGGGCAATATGTTCTATAGAGGGCAATATGTTCTATGGAGGGCAATATGTTCTATGGAAGGCAATATGTTCTATGGAGGGCAATATGTTCTATTGAGGGCAATATGTTCTATAGAGAGCAATATGTTCTATGGAGGGCAATATGTTCTATGGAAGGCAATATGTTCTATTGAGGGCAATATGTTCTATGGAAGGCAATATGTTCTATGGAGGGCAATATGTTCTATGGAAGGCAATATGTTCTATGGAGGGCAATATGTTCTATGGAAGGCAATATGTTCTATTGAGGGCAATATGTTCTATGGAGGGCAATATGTTCTATGGAAGGCAATATGTTCTATGGAGGGCAATATGTTCTATGGAGGGCAATATGTTCTATTGAGGGCAATATGTTCTATGGAGGGCAATATGTTTTATGGAGGGCAATATGTTCTATTGAAGGCAATATGTTCTATGGAGGGCAATATATTCTATGGAAGGCAATATGTTCTATGGAGGGCAATATGTTCTATGGAAGGCAATATGTTCTATGGAGGGCAATATGTTCTATGGAAGGCAATATGTTCTATGGAGGGCAATATATTCTATTGAGGGCAATATGTTCTATGGTGGGCAATATGTTTTATGGAGGGCAATATGTTCTATGGAAGGCAATATGTTCTATGGAGGGCAATATGTTCTATGGAAGGCAATATGTTCTATGGAAGGCAATATGTTCTATGGAGAGCAATATGTTTTATGGAAGGCAATATGTTTTATGGAGGGCAATATGTTCTATGGAAGGCAATATGTTCTATGGAAGGCAATCTGTTTTATGGAAGACAATATGTTCTCTGGAGGGCAATATGTTTTATGGAAGGCAATATGTTCTACGGAGGTAAATTTTACTACAAACAAAACAATCGTTTTTCTGTATGATAAGCGACTATGAAACTTCAAGATATGAAGTTGAAGTGTAAACTTTAATATTATTCTATGATAGAGGAACAGGGGTAATAACAGGTATGTGAATTTCATATATCTATTGATATACGGTAAGTTTTATAAATAAACATTTGGAAAGCCTAAATATGAATATTGAAAGGCTGACGACTAGCGCCGTCTAGCGGATTCCAGTAGAAGCAGCGCGGGACAGCTGTCTATGCACATTTCAATATTCATAGCTAGGCTTTCCAAATATTTATTTAATAAAAATATCGTATATCATTAGATATACGATATTCACATACTTGTATGTATACAGTTATGTCGGACCTAAAATTTTAATTCTAAATAATAACATTTCAACTGAAATACGGTACCAATATTTTATAGAGAGTGATTTTGCTGTCAGCCATTCTGGTAGACCACACCCATGTAGTCTGCAATAATTGTTTCTACTTTTGGCACAAGGCCAGCAATTACCCAGTGCATTACTGGTACTTTATTTTATCGACCCCGTAAGGATGAAAGGCAAAGTAAACCTCGGCGGGATGTAGTCTGCAATAATGCCTTCCATTCCAACTCTTGTGACGTTAGTAGTCTTCGACATTGTTGTCATTCTGTCAGGAAGATGTGTGTCTGTGTTTTTATTGTTTTTGTTGTTGTTTAGCCCCAAGTCAGTTCTCATCGAGTACACCTTTGATTAATGTCGTTCTAACAGTGATCATCCCCTCCATATTGTTTGATCATAGAACTGTGTTATCTGGTATGTCGTTTCCTTTTGTTATTTTTTTTTTAGATGATATTAAGTAATTTGAGGGATATTTACCTGCTATTTTCAGCAAGTGACCTGACAACGTTGAGGATACATCGGGAACTCAACCATCTGTTCTGTTCAATGGGCTTTGTTAAATAAAAGCAAAATTTGATGTGTTTAGAAAGATATCAAAATTATGATAAAAAGTGAATTTGAAATATATTTTATACCAGGTTTCTCT
>OZ024741.1:310000-322500 GCA_964016885.1 Eledone cirrhosa | reverse complement strand
ATATAATAAAATAAATATGGTTTTATAAATGTAGTTTCCATTTATTTAATATCATTGAATATTTACTCCAGTAACTTGTTGAGTGCTCTAAATCAGTTATAAACATTTATGTTTGTCGGACTTCCAACAAATTAAATACAACTTCTACTTATATATATATATATATATATATATATATATATATATATATATATATATATATATATATATATATATATATATATATATATAGTTACCTTGGCGCAAGTAATTGGAATTGAAAAGTTATACATACAGGTATTAACTAAAAAGCCCAGCTGAGTGCACAAATAAATTGCAACGGCCGTTGCTCGTGGGGCCCCCGACTGCAGGGGATCCAGGGAAACTTCCCCCTTTGCGCCCCATTAAATCTGGCCTTGCACACACAAACACACTACTATACACGAACACAACGCTACATACACACAGAGACACAAACCTACACACATGGTACTTTAACACATACACACTCACATTCTGCACATGTTTGACGGCGAGTATGTAGTAAAGGACAAATATTATGTTAGATTAGAATCAGAAGTTGTCAGGTCATCAATAAATAATAATATTGATTACATCCAGAAGTATTCTGCTGGACTGAATAATGGAAAATAATTGTTTGACGAGGTTCATTTTTGTTTCTTTTATTGTTTTTAATGTTGTTATAGGTGATGAGTTGGAACGTTGGGTAGACTGCTTTGCTGTAATTGTTCCGGTCCACTGAGTTCAGCCGTGGTCAACGTTCCCTGCCACCCTTTCCAGATCGATAAAAAATGTACTAGTCCAGTACATAAATCGATTCTTTCCTCTCTTTCTCTATCTATCTTCCTCCTTTCTCTATCCCCCATCTCTCTATCTCCCCCTCTCTCTATCTATCTTCCTCCTTTCTCTGTCTCCCCCTCTCTCTATCTATCTTCCTCCTTTCTCTCTCTCCCCCATCTCTCTATCTATCTTCCTCCTTTCTCTCTCTCCCCATCTCTCTATTTATCTTCTCCCTTTCTCTATCTCCACCCCCTCTCTCTATCTCCCCCTCTCTCTATCTCTCCCTCTCTATCTATCTTTCTCCTTTCTCTATCTCCCCATCACACTATCTCCCCCCTCTCTATCTATTTTCCTCCTTTCCCTATCCCCCCCTCTCTCTATCTCCCCTCCTCTCTATCTTCCTCCTTTCTCTATCTCCACCCTCTCTCTCTGTTCAGGTGAAAGGAGACGTTGTATGTCGCAACGGTGTCCTGTCTACGACTCCACACGAGATTCATATACATACTATCATAATTAGTTAAGCAAGATTTGATGAATGAAATTATTAAACCTTTCGTTGCCATATTTCCCAAGAAAGACGCTGCCAACGATTTTCAAATAATTTTTGCAATCTTGACCTACCGATTTGCTTTTGTGCAGTTTTCTTCTGCCAAATCTGGAGTATATCCCTTTCAAGGAAGGATCCCTATGAGATAGACTGGTTGATGTAGCAAGTGTCACTGACTATTTTCTGCAGAAAAGCTGAGATATACTGCCGGGACTGGGGTGTAGAATATGCAGAGCTCAGTTTACCTAAAAGCTAAATAAGCTATAGTTTAGGGCCACACACTCTCCGGAGTCTCAGTTTTAAAAATATTTTTTTATTTTATCATTAACTTGTTATCCTTTAACACTAAATCATCAATATATATATATATATATATATATATATATATATATATATAGTAATAATAATAAATTTGAAGACTAAAATCCAAAGAGGGCTCGATAAGGATAAAAATATATCAAATATGTAAGAACCTAATAAATATATATATATTTATTTATATATATATATATATATATATATATATATATATATAACTAAATATATATTTCTTCATTGAACTGTGTCGTTTCCTTTGTTATTTCTGTTTGTCATTTGTATATATATATATATATATGTATGTATATATATATATATATATATATATATATATATATATATATATATATATATATATATATATATATATATATATATA
The DNA here is from genome assembly GCA_964016885.1 of Eledone cirrhosa. Lineage (NCBI taxonomy): Eukaryota > Metazoa > Mollusca > Cephalopoda > Octopoda > Eledonidae > Eledone > Eledone cirrhosa. The sequence continues at coordinate 320,476 of OZ024741.1, read as the reverse complement.
TATATATATATATATAACGAAGGAAATGTGGTAAGGAACCAGGTGGACCATAACGCACCAAAGTACTCAATACTTGAGGTAGTAGAGTGGGTAATAGGAACCAGTAAGACCCCGACAGCTGAGCTCAAGCCGTTTCGACGGCTAATTCTGGACTGAATTAGCCGTCGAAACGGCTTGAGCTCAGCTGTCGGGGTCTTACTGGTTCCTATATATATATATCATTTGTATATATATATATTGTCATTTGTATATATATATATATATATATATATATATATATATATATATATATATATATATATATATATATATGAGAGTATTGAAGTTTGCTTGAAGCATTGTGGAACAATAAGTAAATATCTTTAAGTCGTTTGGAAGCGTCGACAATGCAAATGGGTAAATCTCCGGGTAACAAGGTCCGGTGGTGGAGAGAGAGATGTAAGTGGGTGTACGTTGAGATGCGTGGTGTGTATAAGATGTGTGAGATGTGTAGAATGAAGGGAAGAGTATAAAGGATAAAAATAAAAATAACAACACAAGAGAGAGTTACCTTGGGAGAGATTTAATAGTCCCTATATATTTCCGATTCACATCCACCAACTGGGGTTTTTTTCCGGGGTGGGGGAAAAGGTTGTCTGTCGGACAAGTCCGGAACGCGTCTTTCGCTGTTTGTTGTTTTGAATATATATATATATATGAATGTATATATATATATATATATATATATATATATATATATATATATATGAATGTATATATAGTGTATTTTGCAATACACTGTATGCTTAATTAAAAGCATTTTGAAGACCTTACGCTATTGTTTTAAAGTAGTGACAATGTCACTTACTTCTATTTTCAGCAAACAAGGGGAGATAAGCTGACAGAGCTCTGTTTCGTACTTGTTGCTACTTATCAAAGCTCAGCACTCCTCCTGTTTGCTGAAAATTATGAATTTTGGATTCTTATAGAATTCTAGTAATAATCAGGAACTGATTATACAGAGCGGTTGCCGGTCCAGCAGAAACTGAAAATTAGAATTGGTGCTCTGAAATAGCGATATATATATGAATGTATATATAGTGTATTTTGCTTGTTTGCTGAAAATAGAAGTAAGTCACATAGTCACTACTTTAAAACAATAGCGCAAGGTCTTCAAAATGCTTTTAATTAATTGCAAAATACACTATATATACATTCATATATATATCTCTATTTCAGAGCACCATTTCTAATTTTCAATTTGTGCTGGACTGGCGACCGCTCTGTATAATCAGTTCCTGATTATTACTGGAATTCTATAAGAATCCAACATTCATGATTTTCAGCAAACAGGAGGAATGCCGAGCTTTGATAAGTACCAACAAGTACGAAACAGATCTCTGCTTATCTCCCCTTGTTTGTTGAAAATAGAAGTAAGTGACATTGTCACTACTTTAAAACAATAGCTTAAGGTCTTCAAAATGCTTTTAATTAAGCATACAGTGTATTGCAAAATACACTATATATACGCTCATATATATATATCGCTATTTCAGAGCCCCACGTATATGATATATAAACGTTTGAAGCTAGAAGGCCAGAACAATGGATATAGAATATAAATATAAATGCAAAAGACAGCGCTGACAATTAGTCTTTTACCTTAAATTTATTTGTATATCCTGATATTTCGAGATAATATCTCTTCGTCTGAGGAAAGTAAAGGGGTTAATCCAGTGTTCTAATTAGCTTGCCAAGTCATGCTGACAGGAAATAGTATAGAAATTCCATTCTATTTCTAATGTCAAATAGTGAAGGTTAGGTGGATAAAGAATTATCTCCCTTTAAAAGGGTTTGGACATGCATGTCTAAGTGTGTGTATGTGTGTGTGAGAGAATACGTGAAGGTGTAAGCATGCGTGTGTGTGTGAGAGAGAGATGATATGTTTATATGTAAATGTGGGGGCTAACACCTGCTTCCTGAAGCTCCCACACTTCAGTGACGAAACAACAACTGCCATCTGCAGAGCTATCAGACGAGAGGGACTAGATATCCAGCTAGCACACTCAGGGCCATCCCTACGCGGACAGCTAACCAAGTGACACTCCACCAGACAAGACAGCCGCTGCACGCTGGCCAACTGCTCCATCGATGACACAGACCTATGCCACCAGGTATACGTCGTATACAGATTAGAGTGTGACAAATGCAGCAATTTCTACATAGGTAGCACCACCAGACCACTTCACATTAGAATTAAAAAAACACCTCAATACTAATGCTTCCTCATTTAAGAAACACCTAGTTAAATGCAAAAACACCGACAAAAACATAATAGTTAGGATAGAAGCTAAGGAAAGAAATCTCGGCAATCTTAGAATTAAAGAAGCACTAATTATAGACAAAACACAACCACCAATCACTAACAGACTAGAACTCAACACCCAATTTTTAACATGATAGAGCACCTAACCCCACACTTACACCTCCACGTATCCTCTCACACTCTCACACACAAACACACGCATACCACACACACACACACACACGCTTACACCTTTACTTATTCTCTCACACACACATACACACACTTAGACCAGTTTTAACATGATAGAGCTTCTAGCGCCCACATTTACATATAAACATATCCTCTCACACTCACACACACACACACACACATGCTTACACCTTCACGTATTCTCTCACACAAACATACACACACTTAGACATACATGTCCAAACCCTTTTAAAGGGAGACAACTCTTTATCCATCTAACCTTCACTCTTTGACTAATTGTCAGCACTATCTTTTGCATTTATATTTATATTCTATATCCATTGTTGTGGCCTTCTAACTTCAAACGTGTATACCTCACTACGCAATACTTCAAGTAAACTACCATTTCCTTTTCTCTCTCTCTCTCTCTCTCTCTCTCTCTCTCTCTCTCTCTCTCTCTCTCTCTCTCTATATATATATATATATATATATATATATATATATATATATATATATATATATATATATATATATATATATATATATATGTGTGTGTGTGTGTGTGTGTGTGTGTGTGTATGGGTGTGAGGGTGTGGGTGCAAAAGGGAAACAGAAATATAATTCATTCTTTATCATTAATATTAGTATAATAATATTTATTTATTTATCCGAATTTTTTTAGAGAAAGGCCCAAAGTTTATATAGCTTAGGGCCTCAACAGGTGAAAGGTCCAAAGTGTATATATCTTAGGGCCTCAACAGGAGAAAGGTCCAAAATTTATATATCTTAGGACCTCAACAGGAGAAAGGTCCAAAGTTTATATAGCTTAGGGCCTCAACAGGAGAAAGGTCCAAAGTTTATATAGCTTAGGGTTAGGGTTAGGGTTAGTACCTCAACAGGTGAAAGGTCTAAAGTTTATATATCTTAGGGCCTCAATAGCAGAAAGTCCATCCCGAGAATCTGCCCCTCCCCCTTTTCTCTTACTTGCACAATTTAATTTTTTTCTCTTTCATTTGCGTTTTGTTTAATTTGCAAATTTTGCATATAATCAAGAATTTAGAGGGGTTTAGTAATATTGCAAACTTTCTTATTATTTGGAACACAACTTGAAGTTTCTTACATAAAATTATGATGAAATGATTTTAAATGAATATAAACTCCTTAAAACAAAACAACAGCTTCGTATCGTAAAACAGGAGACGGCTTCAATTACTTGGTAATGAAAGGGTTAATAACAGTTGACCTATCACAATAGATAGGAAAACTACAGCAGCATTTGTGAGTCTCAGCAAATATTCAGGCAATAATGAACAGTCGTTTAAGGGAGAGCCCTGAGAACGATGGGATCTGCCGGGCTGTGTTTACTCAAGATATGCTGCACAAACAGCGCCCCCGTGACACCGGGCGGCTAAGCGAAAAAATAAAGTGAAGAAGAGTAGTTAGCGTATTGATTAGAAGAGGTGAACAGAAAAACAATATTATTTACGACGTACTTATGGTGCGAATAACCCTTGACTACATCATTGAGAAGAAGCCGAAAAGATGTGTTGACAATGCTAGGGTATGTGCTCTGAAATATGAAGTTGCAGAAGCTATTCGATGGGTCCGCGCAGATGAGGCGAAGCATGACAATTCAGACTTTGATCTTTGACTGACTGACAGTGGGTGACAGTGGGTGACGGGAGCCGACTTCACGCTGATAGGGCGGAGTTCCAGCAGCGTTTTTCCAAACTGTTCACCGTGAGTAAAAGACTGGAGACGGTGGACTTCGATGCCTAATTCGACGGTATGATGCGGCTTTGTCGAAGATGCAGTTTGCTGCGAAAAACCAATTCCAGTGGATGAAATAGCAGACACGTTGGGCGACAGCGCAATGCATACATCTCTGGGACTAGATGGTTTACTTTAAAAACTCTGTTGTTAAATAGCAGACATCTTAGCTATTGTTTAGGTACCTGTCTGTTGAAACAGACAGCAGATTGAGAGAATTGAGGACTGGTGGCACAGCAGAAGAAATCGACCGACAATCTTGTGTCAAGCGGCAACTGAGATTGAGTGTTTTGGCACCTGGAATGCTGCTAGGCGCACAATACACTTTACCAGATGGACAATATAGCCGGTAGCTCCCTTACCATCCTCCGGGGAAACGCCTTCTCTATTCTGTCCGCCGGGGCTGTGGGGTTGCCACCACGTGGGACCTCATTTGCTCACCATACAGAGAGATGAGGATGGCGAGAGAGAGATGCAAGCGATGACAGTGGGAGTTCGGCTCTTCTACGTTCGGACCATACCCTCGTGATTGTGTTCTTTACTTATTCTTTTTAAATGATTTATATCTGCCTCTTTGACCCCAAATTAAAGGAAACATTTCAAAAAATGCAAGTAAGAAGATTAGTGAATAGTTTGAGTCATTATGATATAGAAGCGATTACGGGAAATCAATTGACTGTTCAAACAATAGATTCTGTTGAACTTTCACACATATTTACACACACGTATATTTAATTACATAAATTATACAAAAGCTTGATTCTGAAGGTAGAGCAGTTCGAAAAATATCGATTTTACACTTAAATAGAGTGATATAAGATAGATATATTGATCTATTGGAAGGATCCCAGACCTCATTCGATTAACGAGTGGAGATGTTTCTCACTAAATCGGACCAAGGAAACAATGTTTCCAATGGTCTCTCCATTGCTGATATTATCTACTGCTCTCGACTAAATAAATACGGCCATGACTCTGTATATTTATTTATTATACATACATTGCTAATATTTCCGCCGACTTCCTGATACTTTAAACTTTTCTTATTTCTGTGCTATATATAATTATCATGCTGCTATTATCCGAAATAAAATCAAGTGAATTTCATACCCATCAAAAAAAAAAAAAAAGATACAGTTAATATACGAGAGGTAAAGAGGATCATATTTCTATTGTTTTGACTCTATATTAATCAACTACAGATATATTCTTATTGATTGTCATGTGATGAAAGTGAACCGAAACACATAATTTTCGGCGACACAAATGTTCTAAAAATAAGTTCACACACCCCTATATATATATATAGGCCTGTTTATGTGTGGGTCACTTTAACGGCCTGACCTCATACATCGGGCAGTAAGCGATATATTTACAAACTGTACTGCTTTATGCCCTATAGAATGGAAATAGCTGTCTGAACAACTGATCTTTCCATTGGAAATTCTCTGAATTTCCAATCTTTTGTGAAATGAAACCGTCGGTAACAGCATTTTGAACAGGTGATTATTTAAATTGTATTTTAATTTATATAAAAGATTGTTTGATGCTTGCTTGTTCCACTCATCTCAATTTTATAGTTCTGGTATCTCAAATTAGTACCATTGAACAACAATTGTATTATTATTTCCGTAGGTACTTAGTACCTGTGGGTATATTAATCTCATTATATATTTATATATATAGGAAAATGTTAAAGACCCCGACGGCAGAGCTCGAGCCGTTTTGACGGCTATTTCTGGACTAAATTCAAAATTCAAAATTCAGAATTTAGTCCAGAAATAGCCGTCGAAACGGCTTGAGCTCTGCCGTCGGAGTCTTGAACATTTTCATATTACCTACTCTACTACCCTAAGTATTGAGTACTTTGATGCGTTATGGTCCACTTGGTTCCTTACCACACTTCCTTCGTTATATATATATATATATATATATATATATATATATATATATATATATATATATATATATATATATATATATATATATATATAATAATTACAACAGAGAACAAAAACAAAGCGAAGAGTGCAGTACAAAGTGTTACTATTAGCTTGAAAGTGGGGGACGACGTTTCGAGCATAACCCCTTCATCAGGCTAAAAGTGACCAGTTCATATATATATATGTGTGTGTGTACAAGTTATCGTTATAGGTAATCCAATTAGAAGTTGTGAGTACTCTACATCGTGGATAGTTTTAACGTACGGCTTTGTTTGACTCAACAAGATGTTTCCATAGTTATGCAGCGAGTTCGCGGTAATTCCTAGGCAGGTTATACTTGTAGTAATAATAGTGAAAGAATGAAGAGTAACAGGGTTAGCTGTACAATAAGGCGCTTTATTTCAAGTACTGACAATTGTTTCATTGATCAGGTGAGTCTAGAGGTTGCTAATAACTTGAAGTTGCGTCACCCGATCTCCAATACATTATTTACCTCTGGTCAACATCAGAGTACGTAGATATAAAAATAATTCACTCGAGGCAAGATATATATAGAAGAATAGCGAATAATCAAAACAATAACATCAATAATAAAATATATATGGTAAATAGGTAGAGAAGTTACAGATGTAAAAAGTAAAAGATAAGATAGTATATATTAAAAAGGTAAGAAAATAAAAAAATGGAAAATATAAATAAATAAATAAGGATAAGTGAGAGCATGTAAGTACAGAGTATGTTTGTGGTGGTGGTGAGTAAGTGTTCTTATAAGGATTCCTTGGTGGGTTTAGTGCTAATATGAAAAACCAAATTCGAAATATACATAGATACGTGTAGAGGGTCTGATGTAGTGACAGATAAAAGAAAAAAGAAAAAAGAAAAAAGAAAAAAGAAAAAAGAAAAAGCAATAAATTAGAGATTAATTGGGGGATATAAGTATGAGATTTAAGGGCTAGGGGTTGATTGTGAAGGGAGGTTTGACAAACGTGCGTTGTAAATGTTTTGCTGATTGTTCTCTATCTTAATGGGGTTGATGCTGTTTCAGGGAAAGAGGGTGAAAGAGATGTTCAGAGATTTATGATCCAGTGACCAGTTGGTCGTTTGACAGCTAATAGCAGTGTGATGGTGTGTATTCTATATGCTAAAATCTAGGTGGTTCAATTGTAATTTTGGGATTGTTGGTTCAAATCATGGTGGTTTGAAGTTTATGAATCTGGTAGCTATTTTATGCCTACAGAAAATTGATCTTACTATTTTGCTGTTAAGCAGCATCTTATCGTACCTTAAAATGTGGAGTAGTTCTAAATTAAAAAGTCCGCAGTGGGACATTCCGTTGCTGTAGGCCCTCGCTACTGATAATTTTGACCAGCAAATCTTATACTCTTGGTTTTTGTTTTTAAACTGCCAGATTTTATTGGCGAGCGTCGTAGAGTTCTCCAGTTTACGTTTCTTCATGGAGTGTCTGTGGACGTACCACGTTTTCTTGAACTCCCCAGCCGTGGAACCTATGTAGTGCCAAATAGAATTGCCTGAATTTACAGTACACAGGCACACCATACTCGAATCCAGGCATCTATTTTGTAGAATTATTTTTATATCTACGTACTCTGATGTGTTGATCAGAGGTAAATAATGTATTGGAGATCGAGTGACGCAACTTCAAGCGATTAGCGACCTCTAGACTCACCTGATCAATTGTCAGTACTTAAAATAAAGCCTCTTATTGTACAGCCAACCATGTTACTCTTCATTCTTTCACTATATATATATATATATATATATATATATATATATATATATATATATATATATATATATATATATATATATATATATATATATATATATATATATATATATATATATATATATATATATTTGAATGTATTCTTGGCGCGATCACTTTGGAAAATTAATTGTCTAAATTTGAGCTAACTTCCTGAAGAATCCGAACCTCTAGATTTCCAATGTTATCGGATGTCATAAAATGCGGATGAAGTAATTCATCCGCATGGTAGAGGTAATTAAATATGTACACTTTCTTCTAGTTTATTTTACACCTAATTCTGTTTAGTTGACTGTATATCTGGTCGATTTATACATGCTGTAGAAATATTCGATAAATAATTCGTCGTAACCGCCGCGAAGGGGCTGCTTTCGGTTATTTGTCGGAGATTTCTTCATAGGAGCCTTTATTCTTATAGCTTGGTCTAATTGATTTTTTATATGGTTAATTATATTAATTGGGAGATGAAACGGTATATATTTTATCTGGCGATTCTATAGACATGTTTTATGATATATAGCTCTGATTATTTAATTTATTAATTCTTCATTGAGCCACAAAGTGACCCGTTGCAAAACACATATATATTTATGACTTTATATATATATATATATATATGTAAACCTGTATATGTAATAATCTCCCGTTAGGTTGAGATACAATTTTGGCTGTATTGGGCTGCGCTTTCTAGCAAAAAGCCTACCAGCCGTAAGCAACTAATCACATCCTTTCTAACTTGACCGCTGCCACGTCACGATTCTTAGCCATTTTTGAATGTATTCTTGGCGCGATCACTTTTGAAAATTAATTGTCTAAATTTGAGCTAACTTCCTGAAGAATCCGAAGCTCTAAATTTCCAATGTTATCGGATGTCTTAAAATGCGAATGAAACCATGGTAGAGGTAATTAAATATGTACACTTTCTTCTAGTTTATTTACACCTAATTCTGTTTAGTTGACTGTATATCTGGTCGATTTATACATGCTGTAGAAATATTCGATAAATAATCCGTCGTAACCGCCGCGAAGGGGTGCTTTCGGTTATTTGTCGGAGATTTCTTCATAGGAGCCTTTATTCTTATAGCTTGGTCTAATTGATTTTTTATATGGTTAATTATACTAATTGGGAGAGGAAACGGTATATATATTATCTGGCGCTTCTATAGACATGTTTTATGATATATATATATATATATATATATATATATATATATGAAATATATGAAATATAAGAATCAAAGAACTGTTCAAAACATTATTGTGCTTACAGCTGTTTCCTCCAAACCGAGGTTTGGATTCTTCGGAGCAATTTATTAATGAATGGACAGTTATATGACCTCCTTTTCAGCCAAGAGACATACCGATACATATGCAAATATTGTGGGTCAACATTCATTACAGAATTTAGAGTGGCACTACATTTAAAACCTTTAATACTATATATATATATATATATATATATATATATATATATATATATATATATATATATATATATATATAGGAAAAGAGTCAGAACCCGACGGCTGAGCTGAAGACGTTTCGACGGCTAAATCAGTCCAGAAATAGCCGTCGAAACGGCTTGAGCTCTGCCGTCAGGGTCCTGACTCTTTTCCTATTACCCACTCTACTACTCAAAGTATCGAGTACTCTGGTGCGTTATGGTCCACCTGGTTCCTTACCACACTTCCTTCGTTATATATATACATATATATATATAAATATATATATATATCAGTATTTTTCTCTATATTTTATTATTATATATATATATATATATATATATATATATATATATATATATATATATATATATATATATATATATATATATATTTTTTTTTTATTTTATAGAAGTAGCTTCTACAGGACTAGTACTGTTTCATTCAGATGAAATCTTCAGGAAGCTGGGTGTCATATTAAGTTCTGGTATTTATACATTTAGGTAGTGGCAAGGGAGGGTTGGTGGATGGGGGGGGGGGGGTATTTAGATACACAGGACCACTTCATGGCACAGGCCGTTTTTTCTATGGGGAGTGGTCAATTAGCCAGAGTGCTTTTTTGAAATAAATAAATAAGTAAATAAATAAATGAATAAATAAATAGATAAATGAATAAATAAAGAAAATAAATAAAGAAATAAATAAAAAATAAATAAATAAAAACCCCAAGAATAGTAATTCAACAGATATATAGTAGGGAAATTTTTTAGGTGGGTTTGTAATAGAAATTAAGCATTTAACAAGACCGAATCATGGCACAGACTGGGGTGAGTGGTCAAGTTAACATACAAGCCACAGGTGGCCAGAGTGTTTTAGTAGGATGGAAAGAATAAAATATATTTACATACTCACAACCACATACAAAAACACTTACACACACACATACATATATACTTATATATATATACATACATATATACATATGTGTGTGTGTGTGTGCACACCTACACATTCACACACATATACACATGCATATATATATATATATATATATATATA
>OZ024741.1:302500-305000 GCA_964016885.1 Eledone cirrhosa | reverse complement strand
GAGTTTGACTTTTACACTTACCTCCCTTCTCATGACTGAGTGTTGAAGCTAGCGCATTACTGCACTAACTCTTACAATTCTTGCATTTAATTCAATACCCTACTTTCAATTCATTCGTGAAAACCAGTCAGAGATGCTTGAATTTCTCCACCTACTTCAGTGAACCTCCATTCACATGCAGAGTACACTGCGCATGCTCCATTGAGAGGATGTGTGTATCACTGGTTGATATTCCTATCGTGCAACTCTTGGTAGTAAAGATATCAAGTACAAGACGGAGACCACCTTCTGACGATTTAAACAGTATATAACAGGACACTGGGTTGTATGTACAATGTTTATTTAACAAGGTTGAGCTATGTAGAGCAGAATAGTTGACATGCCAAGAGAGATGAAAGGATGAGTTAAAGTTAGTTGTTTACCGTTTTGAAGTCAGCGCGCAAATGACCAAGAGGTCTTTACATTATCATGTTCTGGTTGCCAGAGAGTATACCCTCGGCGGAACGCGCCTGGCCGAAGGGCCAGGCAGGTTAAAAGAGAGGGATATAGCTTTCAGCTGCTCTCTCCTTTATAGTTCCCTGGTGACGGAAGTCACAAAGAAGGTTCTGCCACCTCAACGGGAAGTAACTCCAGCTACTTCCTGTCTAGAGAGCGCTACTGGTGATGTGATCGTCATAACAAGGGAGGCTACATTACCTCCCGCCAGATTTTTAAAACATAAAAATCGAATCAACCATGTATGAAGTAAGATGGCGAGCATGTAACACCAAAGTCCAGGCATGAAAATTACAAAAAAATAGTGTTTGCAATAAAAGCAAAACAGCAAAATATAAGCATGCAAAAATCAATGATATATATCAAGGTAGCCAACCGCTCTTGGTCAGAGAACGACTGGACATCTATCTATCCATCACACAAAGATACAGTGTAATCAACCTAAAAGAAGAGGTCAAAGGAGCAAAGAAACGTGCTCGAACATAGTTATTAAAAAAATAAGTTCAAATGTTCAAAAATAAAGTTCACATGACAGCAGGAAAGAGAGTGTGTCACCAAGAGAATATATGCAGGTGGTTTCTGGACTGTGAAACTCCCAACCTCCGAAGGCGGTAGGATTTTCTAACAGGAAGAGTGCTGCAAAAATAAATCCTCTGTGTTTTGTTCTGATGGTTTTGGTTGTTGATAAAGCAAAGAAGAAGCTGTGTTGTTGTTGTCTCGTGGAGTGAGCGTATTCGATGTTGTTTCCATTCACAGTAAAAAGTTTCCCAGAAAAAAATGAGTTGCGCAAAGTGCTAGAAATAGCAGCCAAAGTTGATGGTCGATGTTGAGAACGCATTGACTTGGATGGGTCAAGAGGCCAGCGACCATATAAATAATCATTCTGAATAAATGCGCAGTTTTCAACGGCAAATTTACGTGGTAAATTTTTAAACCGGCAAATATGAGAATATAACTTAAGGCTGGAGAATCCTTGTCAAGAAACATTATCTATGGCGTGTGTTATCTCAGTGAGTCGAGATGTGTGCTCCCACACGTGCCGAAACAAGGTTAAAGTCAAGTTGAATAAAAAAAATATATATATATATTTCTTTTGCGCGAGAAAATGGCGGGAAAATGACAGTGGAACAGGTGGTTGGCAGCCATTTTGAAAAATTTGTGTGTGAACGTGATGTGATGAAAAAGAAGGAAAGGCTATATTCACTTTGTATATGGCGAGGGTTCAATTTTTTTTTGAAAGTGATGAAAAAGTAGCGAAAAAGGTTTAGTTGAATGAGTAAGCGAACAAGAGACCAAGAGGTCTTTACATTATCATGTTCAGGTTGCCAGAGAGTATAACCTCGGCGGAACGCGCCTGGCCGAAGGGCCAGGCAGGTTAAAAGCGAGGGAGATAGCTTTCAGCTCTCTCCTTTATAGTTCCCTGGTGACGGAAGTCACAAAGAAGGTTCTGCCACCTCAACGGGAAGTAACTCCAGCTACTTCCTGTATAGAGAGCGCTACTGGTGATGTGATCGTCATAACAAGGGAGGCAACTCTTGCTACAAGTACAATGTCGTCTGTAAATACCAACCAACTGATCCTACACCCGCCGGTCGTAATAAAACTTCCAACCCGGCTGCGCATGTCAACATCGTTCATGAAGATTATAAACGGGAGAGATGACATTACTCAACCTTAGCAGAGTCCGATATACATATTCTAATGGAGACATCAGGGCAACAAGAAGTTATCCATCGATTTCCTACTCCTATAGAACCTTCCACAAGTCCCGTGAAACGTGGTCATATTCTTTCCTGAGGTCCACAAAACAAGCATGCCCCTCTTGGAAATACTCCCACGATTTCTCGAAGACCTGCCGCAGTGTGAATATTTAGTCGGCTGTGCTGCGTCAGGGGCGAAAAATGTACAGTTCATATGATAGCCTGGACTTATCAAGATTTCTGCAACTGTTTACCAAACGCTCAACGCAAACTTTGCTCTATAAGCAGAACAATCTCTCTTGTCC
>OZ024741.1:280000-297500 GCA_964016885.1 Eledone cirrhosa | reverse complement strand
CTAGAGTATAGGAGAACACTTCCTACAAAAGTCCAGGTTTTAATAATTCAGCCATGTCCCTTCCAAATGAAACAGGACTGTAAGTAGAGTTCCCACCACAAGCTCGCATTTTGAGGCAACGGGAGGGGCCTGCTGAGAGATTTTGAAAACATTCAGTATACAGAAACGTTCAAGTAAAACATCAATATGTAACAAATAAGTCATCAATATGTAACAAATAAGTAAAACCCTTTGTCGTTGTTATCTAAATTTCAGCGATGAAGATTTCGGTTTTCTTTCTATTGGAAGAATTCAAATAACAAAGAATTCAAATAACATACATGCAATATATACATACATACATACATACAATATATACATACAATACATATATACAATATATACATACTTACATACATACATACTTACATACAATATATGGTGGCTGCCAACTCGTTTTCGAGTACGGCCACTATTTTATATCTATGTAGGAGAACCCCTACCGATGCGCTGAACGAGTGTGACTTTTTAGTCCAGCCAGCGACTTGAAAACTCTGGTACAAACACTACACTTGTGACAATTATTGACACATAGTGCTGGGCCCATGGTACCATGTGACGACAAGTGCAGAGAGATCTCCAGATATAAAGCAATGCCTGTGCCGTGAAGCTTTTATAGTGAGCAAAGGCACTGCACAAAGCCAGTCCCACTCTCTTCACCAAGATGATATTTACCAAAAAGAAGAACAAGTCAACATCATTGGATACCATCAGGGTTGCAGGTGTTATATCAGAGTTTTCCTTCTCCTAGAATCCTGCCTTGACAAAGGCTAAGGGGTCATCTCTCCCGGTGATTTTGGATGGCCATTGACTCTTAAGAGCTCCTTTGCCCTTTGACAGGTTTTGTTTCTAGTCCTGCAGGATGTCCAAAGTCACCCTCCTCACCAAGAAACCTTGGTGGGGTTGCCAGTTTAGTCGCCAACGACCCGACCATGAGACAGGTTGTACTGGGATAGATGTTACAAGTAGCACCAACTAGTGACCTGACATACAATATATACATACAAACATACAATATATGATGGCTGCACCCTAGTTATTGAGTATGGCCATTGCACGAGAAAAAAAAAAATATATATATACATATATATATATACACATACATAATATTAATAACAATAATAATAATAATAACAACAATAATAATAACGACAACAACAACAATAATAATATACATATATATATATACACACACACACGCACACACATAAACATATACACTAACACACACACACACACACACACACACACACACACACGATAGCAACTAACAGCGCTGCGATCGAATGTGGCTTTTTAGCCCAGCCAATGATCTAAAATGTCTTGCACAGAGTCGGCAACCAAAACATTCACTGGGAATAGCCGGCTGTGGTTGGAGTTCATGTACTTTTGCATGTCGTTTGAGCTCTCCTGCTGATTTACATTCTCTACCACATGCTTGGCAAGTATGATGAGTAGCATCTCCAACAGCAGCTTGGTAGTCAACCACTGGTCTTACTTTATGACTGCGAAGATGACTTCCGAGTCCAGCTTTGCTTAGGCAGAGTCTCGCACAGACGCTGCAAGTCAGCAGGAGGACCCTCGCAGTCTGCCGTACATCAGCAATGCCCTTCCTCACATCCCGCTTTACTTTCTCGTATGCGATTCGAGATGCCTCAAAGGCAACTTTTCCCTCATATACAATCTTTCTCCATTTATTACGATCAGCAGCAATATTTTCCCATGTATCAGCAGAGATGTTAGCGTCTTTCAAAGAGGTTTCAAGGAATCCTTATACCTCTTTTTTGGTTTATGTGGCGGTCTTTAACTAACGGAATCCTTATACCTCTTTTTTGGTTTATGTGGCGGTCCTTTAACTAACTCTCCATAAAAGATTTGTTTTGATATTCTAGAATCCTTCATCCTGGCAAGATGACCACTCCAACGGAGTCGCTGCTTAAGCACAAGAGCTTCTATACTGTCACACATAGAGCTTTCCAAAATCTCGACATCACTAATGTGGTCCCTCCAGTGAACGCCATGGATCCGTCTGAGACACATCTGATGGAAACGCTCCAATTGCTTAAGGTGGTGTCGATATGTGACCCAGGTCTCGCAGGCATAAAGAAGAGAAGAGAGCACACATGCCTTGTACACCTTTACCTTTGTCTTCTTGCATATGTCTCGCCGACCCCAGAGTCGCCTTTCTAGCTTTCCGAAAGCATCACTTGCTTTCCTAATCCTAAGTGAGATTTCACTATCAAGGTTGCTGTATCGATTGACAGTGCTTCCCAGGTAGACAAACTGATCAACCACTCAAAGTCGTTTACCATACACATAGATATTTGGTTCACTGTACTGCTTACCAGGGGCAGGTTGGTACATGACGACGGTTTTCTTGAGACTGACAGTCAATCCTAAGGCATGAAAGCGTAAAAAAATGCATTCAAAATGTGCTGCATATCACTCTCTGTGTGCGCTACAAGATCGCAATCATCTGCATACAAGAGGTCTCTTATGATTGATATAAATACTTTTGTTTTTGCAGCAAAGCGCCTGATGTTAAATATGCTGCCTGAGGTTCGATATCGGATGTAAATACCATGCTCGCAATTCCTGAATGCAATACAGAAAACCATTGCAAAGTATATGGCAAACAGGGTCGGTGCTGG
This sequence comes from Eledone cirrhosa, assembly GCA_964016885.1. Taxonomy (NCBI): domain Eukaryota; kingdom Metazoa; phylum Mollusca; class Cephalopoda; order Octopoda; family Eledonidae; genus Eledone; species Eledone cirrhosa. The sequence goes on along the minus strand of OZ024741.1, from coordinate 294,810 downwards.
AATATCCCCCTGTTTCACTTCATTTTTTACTGAGATAGGCTCCGACATGTTACCTCCGACATTAACCCAAGCCTTCATGTCGTCATGGAAAGACCTAACAAAAGCAAGGAACTTATCAGGGCAACCAAGTTTCTGGAGAACCTTCCATAATGCATTTCTGTTAACAGTATCGAAAGCTTTTGTCAGATCGACAAAAACCTGATACAGATTCAAACCTTGTTCCATGCACTTCTCCTGGAGCCGTCTAGCTGAGAAGATCATATCAGTAGTGCCGCATCCAGCACGAAAACCAGATTGACGTTCATGAAGAACACAATCTGCAATGTGTGTCAGCAGACGGTCCAGAAGCACCCTACATAAAACTTTCCCTACGGCAGAAAGCAATGATATACCTCTGTAGTTCCCACAATCATTCCTGTTACCCTTTCCCTTGTACAAGACCACCATTACTGCATCTCTCCAGTCCTCAGGTACGGATTCATTAGCCCATATCCTTCCAAACAAAGAGTGAAGATGTTGCAGAAGTCTCTCACCACCATATTGTAGGAGCTCAGCATGTATGCAATCCATACCTGGAGACCTTCCACCGTTCAGCTTCGAGATAGCCACTGCAACCTCCACAAGCGTCGGAGGTTCTGCGAGAGCTACTTTCACAGGACTTTCTGGAATGAGATTGAGGAAATCTTCATTGACGACAGACGGCTGATTCAAAAGATCATCAAAGTGCTCTCGCCACCTTCGTAGAATTCCTTGTGAGTCACGAAGAAGTTCTTTGCCATCCTTGCTGTGAAGCGGTGTCACCAGAGAAGAAGACGGTCCATAAACCTCACACAAGAGACTGTACAGCAGCTTTGTGTTATTGGAATCTGACGCAGTTTGTATCTCATCAGCCTTCTCACTCCACCACTGATCCTTCATCTGAGAAAGACTCCGCCTAACACGTGATTTCACATCCTTGAGTTCCTTATGCAACGTATTCTTCTCCTGTGGTTTTGCCGTCAAGTAGCGTGACAGAGCACGCCTATTATCAGCCAACAAATCTTCTATATGTTCATCATTCTCATTAAACCAGTCTTGATGTTTTCTCTGCACCAAACCCAGAACACGCCCGCCTACATCATAAACCGTCTTTTTTAAGGGTCGGCCAATCCTCACCAAGATCTTCAGCCTGCATCTCTTCTTGCAATGTCCTCTTCACATTTTTATCCTTAAGACGAGCAGCATTCAATCTTCTGGGCAGGGCAACACCAGTAGCCCGGATTTTACGTTTAGTGATTAGTTTCACTTTTGCGCGTACCAGGCGGTGGTCCGTCCAGCAATCAGCTCCACGAAGAGCACGAACACACTGCACATCCTGTCTGTCACCCATCCTGACTAGGATGTAGTCCAAAAGATGCCATTCCTTAGATGCAGGATGGATCCATGTGGTCTTAAATTTGTTCTTTTGTTGGAACATGGTGTTGGTAACACACAGATCCAGCTCCTCACACATCTGCAGCAGGAGCATACCATTGTTGTTACACTTTCTCACCCCATGCCTTCCGATTACATTCTATGTGTTAAAATCCCTACCCACTCTAGCATTAAAGTCACCAAGCACGATGACTTTGTCTGCCTGAGTGATATTTCTTAAAACACCTTTCAAGGCATGGTAAAAGGAGACTTTTTCTTCATCGACAGAATTCATAGTTGGAGCATACACACTCACCAGGGTCGCATATCTTCCTTTGTCCAGCGGAATTCTCTTGGACATAAGACGCTCACTAATCTCTACTGGGAATTTTTCTAATTTATTCACAAGAACAGTCTTAACAGCAAATGCCACCCCAGCCTCTATTCTGGTTCCTTCACCTCTTCCTTTCCAGAAGAATGTATATTCTCCACAAAATTCTGTAAGATGACCATCTCCAGCTAACCTCGTCTCAGATAAAGCCACGATGTCAAGATCGTAACGTCGAAGCTCCTTTGCAACAAGAGCAGGCCTTCGTTCAGGACGCTCCAAGGAATCCCTGTCAAGCAGTGTCCGTACGTTCCAGCAGCCAAGACTAAATGCCTTGTTTGGCTCTATTACAGTGGCACGATGACGAGCGGGCCCAGGCTGTGATAACCTGGGGGCCCTGCCCTTATTGCCAATTATCTCTTTTGTTCCAGAACCTTTATTGCCAATTATCTCTTTTATATTGTTTTGGAACATCATTGAATTGGGGGAAAAAAAGTAATAATAATAGTAACAATAATAATAATAATAATTGTTTCTACTTTTGGCACAAGGCCAGCAATTACCCAGTGTATTACTGGTACTTTATAATAATAATAATAATAATAATAATAATAATAATAATAATAATAATAATAATAATAATAATAATAATAATAATAATAATAATAAGGGAAGAAGACGCACGTGGTGGATAGAAGGTCATGAAATCGCTCCCGTAAGTTTTTGATTTTTAACATATTTAAATCAATTGTGAAATAACAATTCTTAGTACAAATGATACATAAAGCACCAGACTCAAGTCTCAGAAAAATTCGGATCCATAATATATTGTTATATCGCTCAAATATTCAATTTTGTATTATACATTTTATATTCAAAAAAGAAAATGGTTATAAATGGAAGAAAACCCCCTCTGTCTACACTATATAGAACAGCCAAATAACAGCAATTTCACCAACACCAGAAATTAGATACACCACCTACCCCATCACCCCTCTGTGTACACTAAATACAACAGCCAGATAACGGCAATTTCACCACCACCACCACCACCACCACCACCAATCCCAGCATAATAATAATAATTACTATTATTATTGTCTCAAGTTTTAACAAAATGTTTAATTCCAATATTAAGTAAAATATGTCAACACATATATTAAACATACGCGACAAACGCATAGATACACAGATCAAACAAAACTACAGTCTATTCAACAAAACTCAGTAACGACAACGCCATCACTATAGTCACCGCCGCCACCACTCCATCCATCATTGCTACCACTATCCCTACACCACCGCCACCACGCCTTCATTGCTACCACCACTATTCCCCCATTACCTTCTGTTAACTTAAGAAAGGGGAAGGTGGCGGTATCACTAGGCAAGGGAGAGGCTAGCAAAAGATATAAATAGATTGACTTAGTGACCCGGTCAAACATCAACGACTATGGCACTGCTGGCTCCCCCCTTCCCCACCAACAATAGAAAAAGCCCCAGCACCACCACCGACATAGCCAACAACAATAACAGGCAACTTCAGCAAAAAGTATATTATATTATTAATAATTTCATTCTTAAGCCACGCAATGCTCACATTAAGGAACCACTCATGATAATAACAATTTAAAAAACAACAAAAAAGAAAACCCCGTGACCAAGAAATACCGGGATTGCGGCCGGCGGGGAATAGCCGTGTCTCTAGGGGAGGACGACCCCTCTAGTCTTGGTTGACACTCGTCCTAGAAGTGGTAACACGAAATGATTACGCCTTGGCGGATAAGGATAAAACGCGACAAAATAAAGTAAATGTCTAATGATAAAATCTCATACCGGATCGGCCGTCACCCGGGTCAAAAAGGGCCGCGTCCCTCAGAGAGGAACCAGACTGGGGTCGAAAAATCAGCTAATGGTTCAAACCTTCCCATCACTTCGGAGCTGGAAACCTCTCATAACCGGAATACTCCTACTGTTGGCCCTCCATGCTCACCACCAAGAAATCCAAAGAAAAAGAGAGAAAAATGGTCAAGGGAAGATAATAAAGAAGTCCTTGAGGCTTTCTACACTGCCATGTACTACCCATCAAATACATCGAATACAGAACAGACATATATCAACTGGAAAAAGAAACATCCCGAAAACAGAGGCTATATTGACAGTAACAAACTAGCCAATATACGAAGAAATATTGTAAAAAAAAAGTTACTAATTGATATAGAAATTGATCAGATCAAGCTATTAGCACAAAGTCAGCGAAGGGAAAATGAAACATGTTTCAGTGAAAATGAGGTAAATTGTAACACTTCGAATCCCAGGGTTGGGGTGGAATCACTGACAACAGAACAAATTAAAGAAAGGATCGAAAAAGTGGAGGGAGTGCATGCTCAAGATGAAACTCCAAATGAAAACAATGAGATCGTAAATGATAAAGAAATGAATGAGAATGAACTTGCCAACTTGAAGGATGAAATTATGATCGAATGGATGAAAATGAAAGAATCTGACATGGGCGAACGAGACACCCTCCCTAAGATCCAGAACTCCAAACAGAACCAAAAGATAATACACAAGACTAACATAATTCTCAAAAACATTATCATCACAAACAAACTAAACATTACTGATTTAAATCATCTCTATTATGCATCGGCTAAAGTCACCACTCATTTATGTGGAGTGAAGATGAAAAAACAAAGAAGAAATCTACTTGGCAAGAGAACATCAATCGCCAAATAAACCTTCTCCGATCTGACATAGAAATTTTAACAAACTATAAAGTAGGTGAACATGTTAAACAAACTAAACTTAGAAAATTGAAAAGAAAGTACAGTATAAAATCAACAAGTGACATAGACATGCTGATAGAAATAATCAAGCAAAAAGTGTCGGCCAAAGCTGCTCGTATAAGGCGCTTTGAAAAACGATCTAGATTCTATAAGGACAATAATATGTTCAAAAACAACCAAAGAAACTTCTACAGAAAAATTGGTAAGTCAACAATAACTGCTAAATCAATACCACCCAAGGAGGAAGTGCAAGAATTCTGGGAAAAGATCTGGGCCGAAGAAAAAGTTCATAATATACATGCCCCATGGATAGACAGACAAATGAAAGATACAGCTCACCTTGAGGAACAAATATGGGAAAATATAACAGTTGAACAGTTGCGTTTGGCTCTAAGAAAAACCAGCAAATGGAAATCCCCAGGAAAAGACAAAATACAAAATTTTTGGATAAATGCCTTCACAGAGTCTCATGAGCTGTTAGCCCAACTTTACAATGAAATAGTTAAGGAGCCAGAAAAGATACCACCATGGCTAGTTAACGGCATTACATTCCTGCTTCCGAAGAATGATGAGACAAACAATCCCCAAAATTACAGACCGAAAACTTGCTTGACCACAATGTATAAAATGTTAACATCAGTCCTAACTGAATATACATATGACCACCTGATAACAAATGACCTATTTCCCATTGAGCAGAAAGGGTGTAAACGAGGCTCATATGGCTGTAAGGATCAGCTTTTGGTTAACAAAATGATACTGGAAGATTGTCATAATAGACACAAAAATCTATCAATTGCTTGGATAGATTATAAAAAAGCATTCGATAGTTTGCCACACAGTTGGATTGAAAAATGTTTAGAGATTTTCAAAATATCTCCCGTTGTCAAGAGGTTATTGTCATTCAGTATGAAGACATGGAAAACGACACTCCTTTTGAATAGTGAAACAAAATCACTGGAAGCTGGAGAAGTTAATATTAATTGTGGAATTTTTCAGGGTGACTCTTTATCACCGCTTTTATTCTGCATCGCACTTATACTATTAAGTAAAATGCTCAATGAAACAAAACATGGATATAAAGTCTATGACAAAACCATTAATCACTTGTTCTACATGGATGACCTGAAACTATTTGCAAAAAATGATGAACAATTGCAAGGGCTATTATCCACTGTGGAGCAGTTCAGTGATGACATTAAAATGGAGTTTGGACTAGATAAATGCGCCAAAGCAACGTTCACCAGAGGAAAGCTGCTGAAAAGTTCAGACATTAATCTTGATCGGGGGAATGTGATAAGAGAACTTGATCAAGAGGAAACTTACAAATATCTAGGTGTTTGTGAAGGAGACGGAATAAAGCACTCGACAATGAGGGAAAGGATAAGGAAGGAATGTTACCGCAGAGTAAGAGCAATCTTAAGAACGGAATTGAATGCAAGGAATAGGATCGATGCCATAAACACGCTTGCCATACCAGTAGTAACCTACAGTTACAATGTCATCAACTGGTCAAGCACAGAGATCCGTAGGCTCGATACAAAAATTCGAAAATTCTTAACCATGCACAGAATGCATCACCCTAAGGCAGATACAGATAGAATATATCTCCCTAGGAAAGAAGGAGGACGTGGGTTAATCCAGTTAGACATTGCGTTGAAAACTGCAACAATTGGATTATCTACATATCTAAGGGAATCACATGATTGGATGATCAAACTCGTTTTGAAACACGAAAGCATCAAAAGATCATACTCCATTACAAAAGATGCACAAAGATACAGTAATGGACTACAAATTTCAGAAGTCCCATTTACTGCTGAAATGGAAAACACAGAAAAAGCAAAGCAGGTAAAAGTAACTGCAAAGAAAGAACTGCTACAGAAACTGGCTAAGAAATGGCAAGAAAAGCCTCTGTATGGAAAATACCCAGAACGAGCTAACAATCCTGATGTTGACAAAACTTTAACCCATCAGTGGTTGGCATCCTCTGGACTGAAATCGGAGACTGAAGGACTGATTATATCAGCACAAGATCAGTGTCTGCCAATAAAAAATTACCAAGCCAACATGATAAAAAATGGATGCAGCCCATTATGCCGTGTATGTAAAAAACAACCAGAGACCATTGACCATATAATTTCAATGTGCAGTCCTATAGCTCCAACCGAATACCTAAACAGGCATGACAGAGCTGCACAATACATACATTGGATAATGTGTAAGCATTTTGACCCCATCAAAAGAATTGGTGGGAGCATCAACCACCTCCCATACTTAAAAAAGATCACATCGCAATCTTGTGGAACTTTAGCATCCAAACAGACCGAAAAATAGATGCAAATATACCTGATATAATATTGAAGGACTTTAAAAAGAGGGTATGCCTGCTAATTGATATGTCCGTTCCAATAGACAAGAATGTATCTATAAAAACATTTGAAAAATTGAGCAAGTATAAGGACCTGGAGATAGAAATTGGAAAAATGTGGAAATTGAGAACTAAAACAATACCAGTGGTTGTAGGCGCTCTGGGAATGATACCTAAGGGGTCTAATGATTACTTATCGCAAATCCCAGGAAACCCCCGTATAAGAGAAATACAAAAGATAGTACTAATGGGAACTGCCCATATACTAAGGAAGATTCTGTCAATATAAGTACATCACAAGTCTAAACACCTAAAGATGATGTGTGAGTATGTATGTTCTTTCTTGAACATGGCGGACCTTGTTGTCTCTTGAGGTCACTGGTTGTGACTTGGTGATAACTCGTATGAACATAAAGCAAGATAAATGCAGCTATAATAATAATAATAATAATAATAATAATAATAATAATAATGCCTGTGCGTGACGAATATGTTTAAAGTGAGGAAAGACTGTGCACTGAGCCAATCCCACTCTCTCAGCGACAGTAATTATAACCCGAAAAGAAGAAAAGATCAACATCATCGGTAACTACTGAGCCACAGGTTTTATGTCGGAGTTAACCCAGTTTCCTGAGATGCCTTCTTCTAGAAGAATGCCCTGACAAGGGCTAGGTGTTCTTCACTCCCAGTGGTTTAACTGCGCAATCGGATATCCAGCCCGATTATTTCTGTGTCCCCGCGCATAAAAATAAAAACAAAAAGAACTCACTTATTGACACTTATACGTACGACATACACACACGCGCGCACACACACATAAATACGCGCGCACACACCAACACTCATACATACAAACAAACACACACACGCTACTCACTTACAGACACACACATATATATATTACCGTCATTACTGATACAAGATTACAAGATTATGTCAACTGTTGACTTTCAAAAGAGTTCGTATAGTTGAAGCCATTCGTGTTACCGTTCAGTATTATTATAATTGCTTTACAGCATAGAGCTATGGCCCTCCACGCTCCGAGCTCAAATCCCGCCAAGGTCAGCCTTGCCTTTCATCCCCACGGAGTCAACAAAAGAGAGTACTAGTAATGCGCTGGAACAATCGCTGGCTCCGTGCCAAAAGCAAAAAAACTATTATTAAAGTTGTTGTTTTCTTAAGGCCCGGTCGCTGGTGGTGGTGACAGTGGCGGATTTAACAGGTGGCGAATGTAGCAAATGCCGACTGGGCCTCTGCCGACTGGGCCCCTGCCGACTGGGCGTTTGCAAAAAAAAAAAATTGTAATTTGGGCGATATCCAAAAATACCTCCCCATGCCTAGGGCTAAATAACTTCGCTGTTCGCTGCTGATATGAGGCTAAATAACTTCGCTGCTGGCTGCTGGCTGCTGAAATGAGGCTATTCCAACAAATTTACATTCCCTTTTTTTAGCCGTTAAAAGAAATATAGATTTATTTATTTGAAACGTTTTTGTTAGTTTCATTGTTTTGTTTTTTTGGCGATATTTTTGTTAGTTTCTTATTTTTTTTTTTAGTTTCTTTTTTTGGGCGTTTTTTGCCAGGCTTTTTTTTAATAGATTTATTTATTTATTTTTAACGTTTTTGTTAGTTTTTGTTTTGTTTTTATGTCACAAACATTGCTCTCCGACGCTCTACCGATAATAGTAAGTATTAGTGGTTGTAATAAAAATGCAATCAAAATGTAATAAATACCTTCACTGATTTCTTTCCTTATATTATCAACAGAAGTTGGTATGTCACCCAAAGTTTCTAATTCCTTCTCCACAGTAAGACAAATATCCATGTAGTTGAAGAGGATAAGTATGAAAGAACAGTCATTGGTAAAGTGTTCTATGAATGTTTTCGAACGAATGAATAATTTCAGTTTAAAATCAATTTCACTTTAACTTATATACAAATCAATTATAAGATAACAGAACTATGTTATTTCACCTTTAGCAGGGAGCTAGTTATGCCAATTCGTGGAAAATACCCAAACAAGTTAAAGTGAAATTGATTATAAACTGAAATTATTCATTCGTTCGAAAACATTCATAGAACACTGTACCAAAGACTGTTCTTTCATACTTATCCTCTTCAACAACATGGATATTTGTCTTACTGTGGAGAAGGAATTAGAAACTTTGGGTGACATACCAACTTCTGTTGATAATATAAGGAAAGAAATCAGTGAAGGTATTTATTACGTTTTGATTGCATTTTTATTACAACCACTTATACTTACTATTATCGGTAGAGCGTCGGAGAGCAATGTTTGTGACATAAAAACAAAACAAAAACTAACAAAAACGTTAAAAATAAATAAATAAATCTATAAAAAAAACCTGGCAAAAAACGCCAAAAAAAAGAAACTAAAAAAAAAACAAGAAACTAACAAAAATATCGCCAAAAAAACAAAACAAAGAAACTAACAAAAACGTTTCAAATAAATAAATAAATCTATATTTCTTTTAACGGCTAAAAAAAGGGAATGTAAATTTGTTGGAATAGCCTCATTTCAGCAGCCAGCAGCCAGCAGCGAAGTTATTTAGCCTCATATCAGCAGCGAACAGCGAAGTTATTTAGCCCTAGGCATGGGGGAGGTATTTTTGGATACCGCCGTAATTTGTTTTATTGGGCCACAGTTTAAAAATATTAAAGCATTAAAATTGCGTAAGCAACAAATAATTGGTAAGTTCCTTTTATGATTTCCTATACCTAGTTTATATTTTGTTTGTAGACTGACTCACAATGAATAAGAAGAAGTTTTCATCAGGTGCTGAGAAGCGTGCACTCAAAAGAAAAAAGGATTTGGAATCAGCAGGCAAAGCAAAAAATCAAAGATTATTGACTTTTTCTGCGCCCCATAGTGCAGATATTGAGGATGTTGCAGAAGAAAATATTCCTACAATATCTACAGGTGAAGCTGAAACTATTCCTGAAGTGGCTGAACCTGTGCTTCCTTCTCAAGTGACTGAACCTGCTGTAGAAAATATAAGTCTTTCTGAAGTTGAAAATGAACTTTCTGAAATTAGTCAGGCTTCAATGCCATTTTTAAATGACAAAGCACGATTTGACACAAGAAAGAATAAAGTGAAATATTACTTGAACATTTTAGTTGAAAGGGGTACTTGTCAACCTTTGGAAAATGATATGCCTACAGGAGACTATCCCATTATCCATTCTAGAAAATTCAAGAGCAGTTACTATAATTTAAAAAACCCCCTTGAAGAACGAGTACACAGATACTGGCTAGCTTATTCATACAAAGGTAATTATTGTTACTGTCATCATTGCTGGTTATTTGGTGATGAAGAGGCCAAAAACTCGCCATGGTCAAAGAGTATGAATGATTGGAAGCACATTTCCAAAAGCATTGAAAAACACTCTCAATCAAAAATTTATCACAGAGCAGTATATGCCTATAAACAGTTCGCCAAAAATATGTCCCATTGGAGTTTCAGTGAAAAAACAAATGGATGCAGAAGTTCAAAAATGGAAATATGTTCTTAATCATCAGTTCGGACTTTTACGAGAACTTACATGTCTAGGATTGCCACTAAGAGGTCATAGAGAATCCTCGGATGCTGATAATCCAGGTGTGTACTTATCAATATTAAGGCACATAAGCACAATCGATCCTATTCTTAAACAACATTTTGAGGACAAGGGATAACTCAAATATCTGAGCAAAACTATCTTTGAGGAACAAGTCCAGATTCTTTCAAAAATGACACTTGACAAAATTGTTGATCTTTGCAAGGAAGCCAAATTTTTCACTGTGATTGCTGATTCTACAACTGATATAAGTCATAAGGACCAAATGGCGGTGCTATTGAGATTTATAAAAATTGACAGACTTGAAAAGTCAGTGGAAATTGTAGAACACTTTGTTGGATATTATCATGTCCTTGATGCTAGTGCAATTGGTATTACCAGTGTCATTGAAAAGGCATTGTTTGAAAAACTTGGCTTGCAGCGCAAACATCTTAAAGGACAGGCATATGATGGAGCATCTGTGATGAGTGGGGCATTAGGTGGTGTTCAAGCTTTACTAAAAAAGAATATGGCACTGGACGGAAATACTTTTGTTCCATATGTTCACTGTCCTCCCTACCAACTCAATCTAGTTCTTGAACATGCAGCTCAAAGTGGTACTCCTCCACCTCTTGTTGAAATTAAATGCTTCTTTGATAACATTCAATCTATCTATGCTTTCTTTGTTAATTCAAATAGACGCTGGAGTCAACTTCTTGATATGGCAAAAAGTCAGGAGAAGAATCTTTTAGAAGCTGTTGAGAAGGTTATTTCTAATTCAATTGACGAAGAAGTTGAAGATGAGCATATATGTGGCTCATCAAGATCCGGAACCTTGAAATCACTCTTTCAGACAAGGTGGTCAGCTAGACATAATGCAGTTTCTGCTCTCCTGGGAAACTTTCACAATGTCAGTGAATGTCTGGCAGATTTGATAGAAGAAAATCATGACTCAAATGAAGTAAAACAGGCAACTGATTTGCAAGGGAAAATGGACTGGACTTTTTTCCTATCTCTACTTTGGTGGAACAAAGTGTTAGAAAATATGAATTCAGCTAATCGTCTTCTACAAGCTAAGACAATTGATTTATTCCTTGTGACTGAGTGCTTTGAACGTTCAACAGATAAATTGGAAGAACTCAGATGCGATCACAAATTTGAACAATTTGTGGACCAGGCAAAGAAAGCCTGGAATGACGTGGGATTTGATGCATCTGAAGCTGATTTTAAAATAACGCGAGTAAGGAGAAGAAAGATTATGGATGGTGAAGTTTGTGGTGTTGAAAGACAAGCTACTGCTTCAGATAGATATCGCACTGCAATTTATTTTCAATCACTGGATAGTATGATTGGGGAGATGAGAGCCCGAACTGAAGGAATAAAAAAAATATCTTCAATCTTTGGATTTTTTAGTCCAAATCGACTGGCTAAATGCTCAGATGATGAACTAAAAACACATGTAGCAACATTGGTAGATAACTTTCCAAATGAATTCACACTGGAACTCAGAAATGAACTCTTTTCTTTCATTGGCCTCTACTTTTCACAGCCAAACGCAGCTTTAAAACAAAGTGGGGTTATGCCATATCTGAAATTTTTACTGAACAATGACTTGTGTGATGTCTTTCCCGAGTTTGAAATTCTGGTAAGGCTATTTCTCACTTTATCAATTGGGATAGCAAGTGCGGAACGCTCTTTCAGTGTTCTACGAAGAATTAAAAATTATCTTCATTCAACGATGGGCCAGGAGAGGCTATCCAGTTTTGCCCTGCTGGCAATTGAAAACAAAATTACTAAATCAGTAAACTTGGACCACGCTATAACTCATTTTTCAACTGTTAAAGCTCGCAGAGGTCTGCACATGTAAAAGCAATTTGTGTAAAAGACTAACATATATACAACTTTATTACTTTATTATTTGTTTACAGTACAGCACATCTGTTTGTTTGTTTCAAATAAAGTGTACTTGTAATTTAATTGTCTTCTTAATGATTATTGGTAGTTAAATGGGAAATTAAAAAAACAACTTTTTCAATACTCGCTCAAAAAGAAGGTACTTTAATTTTCACTCTGGGGCCTCCTTACTGACCAATGCCGACTGGGCCCTATTCCTTAAATCCGCCACTGGTACTGAGGGACAGTGTAGGAATAAGAACATAACATACATAGGTGAAACAGCCCGTAGTATAGGAGAAAGAATAAGTGAACACTGGCGAGAACTCCAGGATGGGAAAAATTCATCAGTACTCCACCAACGTGCCAACATAGAATATAGGGGCACATTAGAAAACATAGAGATAAAAATTATATCCACACACAGAGAAAATAAAATGCTCAGACAAATCACAGAGGCAACAAATATAAAGGAACTCCAAACAAAGATAACAGAAAACATGAGTGGAATAGCAACATCACAACTAGTAATTAAGGACAAAATGAAGACATACAGACACACACAGATAGAACAATAAACCAACTAGTGACAAGTAAATGAACACATAAATGAATAAAAACACACACACACGCTCTCGGATGTAACGCATGCTCAAACTAAGCACACAACACACAAAAAACAAGATGGTGTAGGACAGAACGAAGGAGAGACATAAATAAAAAAATAAAAACCTAGTCACTGAGGAGGTCACAGAATGTGCGACGAAAGAGCTTTGACAATATATAATCAACCTTCCGGTTATCGAACCAACCAACCGGAAACTCATAATAAATTAAAGTGAAAACCAACAGGTGTGTGTGTGTTTCTATTGGCAACATGACCCTCCCAAAGTATAACAATATCTGTTTCAACACGCGTTTGCAGATAAGAAATCTCGCAAAACAAATTAAAAAACGAATATATATATATATATATATATATATATATATATATATATATATATATATACATACATATGTGTGTGTGTGTGTGTGTGTGTGTGTGTGTGTGTGTGTGTGTGTGTGTGTATATATATATATATATATATATGTGTGTGTGTGGGTGTGTGGGTGTGTGGGCGTGAAATCTGTAAGAATCTAGCATATTTCTATCTCAGCGGAAACTAGGTGGATATGCAGCTTTGACAACGACTAACAAGTAAAAAACAAGGCTGTCAGTTGCTGCCCCTGCTTTTTGCTGAGACCAAAGATGTGTGATGGTGGTCACAACATTAAAAATAAATTGATATATTAGTTGCTGAAAGATGACTCTTTTTATCTGAGCAACGGCCGTCCAACATTTCTATATTTACCATCAAGCTGGCTGTACATGAAGACTTTGATATTCTTTTGTCACTCATTCTGATGACATGGCCAGCCCAGTGTAGTTGTGATTTCATAAAGGTTTCAATGCCCTCTATCTTGCACTTAGTGAAGAGGGCAGCGTTAGGTATTTTGTCTTTCAAATATCTAATTGAGTGATGTGTGACCTATATGTAGTCCAAGATTCTGTTCCATATAAGAATGTGGTCAGTACAACAGCTTTATAAACCTGTATCTTGGTGTCCAGTTTTATGCTCCCCTCATTCCAAAGGCGATGATGGAGCTTGCTGAATGCATTAATGGCTTTCCCTCTATAAATAATGATCCCGCCATGTTGAGGTGCATTTGAGTTCACCTTACTGCCAAGATATGTGAACGATTTCACGTAGTTGTGATTCTTCCTATTAACCTTTATAGGGGTATCTGGGAACTGGTGAACTGGTGGTTTCTATATTTGTTTGGGCATAGAGTGTGGTTAGTAGATCACCTCTGTTTTCTTTATGCTGATGGTAAACCCAACGGCTTTAGTTGCAACAGAAAAACGGTTCACATGTTCCTGGTCTTCCTCTAAAAATGTTGCTGCAAGTGCAGTATCATCTGAAAAAAAGGAGATCGCGAATTATGTTAGTCTTAGCTTTGCATTGTTGATGGTTGAAGAGTTCACCACTTGTTCGAAATTGGATTCTAACACCTGCGTCTTTTTCACCAAAGGCATATTCGAGAATAATAGTACAAAATGAACTGGGGCCATGACACAGCCTTGTTTTGAACTATTTGTCACACAAAGGAATCCAACAACTCCCCATCAGATAAAACAGCAGCTTTCATCCCCTCATGGAAGGAGTCAATGCTGTTAAGCATCTTGTCAGGTATCCCAAGCTTCTTTAGAACTTTCCAGAGCACTTGCCAATTTACAGTGTCAAATGCCTTGGTTAGATCTACAAACACCATATACAGCTCCTGATTTCTCTCACAGACCTTTTCAGAAACCTGACGAAGAGAAAAGATCATGTCAATTATACCACGGCCTGGATGGAAGCCACACTGTGATTCATGGTATATGTCATCGAGGATATATTTAATGATTCTATTGTGTATGAGCCTGGACATGATTTTACC
>OZ024741.1:222500-277500 GCA_964016885.1 Eledone cirrhosa | reverse complement strand
TTAAAAGAATAGGACAAGAAACTAAGATAAAACTTTAAAAGAATAGGACAAGAAACTAAGATAAAACTTTAAAGAATTGGACAAGAAATAAAAAAATTTACAATGATATTAGTGGCAAAATTTTTATTGGTAAAAAATCGAGTTCCACATTCATAGGCTCTGGGTTCCACATTCAGAGGTCGTCGTCAGACCGGGGGATCATTTGATCCTGGTTTGAACACCAATTGGGCCATAACCATACCCCTATTTCATCATTCGGCGACACGCCTCATGTGTCATGCATAATGTGAATGGACACATGGGCCCATGAGCACAGATCTTGAGCAGCAGCGGACGGTCTTGTCGTCCCGCTCATCCTTGATCTTGACCAACCCGTCCATCTTCTCCTTGCATCTTGTCCTTGAGTTCAAGTCCGACAATCCAGATGAATGCGTGCCACAGCTTCTGGTACAGGAAGGGGGAGCAGGAGGACTGGAGGGATGACGGGACAGAGGGAGGGAGGACCGGTGGTTGAGGGAGGTGCCGTAGTCGGTGGTCAGAGTCGACATCTTGTCCCAGTCGTCTTCTCCATCTTCGTCTGGTGTTGCGGGACCAGAAGTGCATTCTTGGAGGAGACCTGCAGCTGCATCGGCCAATTCTTCTTGCAATGGTCATTCTGACGGAGCAGAACTGCTCAGCCAACCAACCCCAACCAGAACCAACCGCTCAGAGGCAACGCACAATGAGAGCATGACAATTATTATGCACTAATCAAGAAGATACTGGGGCATAGCACAGGAAACGAATAAAAAAATTTTGCCACTAATATTATTGTAAAATTTTTTATTTCTTGTCCAATTCTTTAAAGTTTTATCTTAGTTTCTTGTCCTATTCTTTTAAAGTTTTATCTTAGTTTCTTGTCCTATTCTTTTAAAGTTTTATTTTAGTTTCTTGTCCTGTATTTTTAAAGGTTTATATTCCAACAATATTACTTTTTTTTGCTGTACGCATTTTTCTATCTGGTCTACTATTTTTTAAGACAATGCAAGCAACAACTATCTAATAATTAAATGATCATAGTGAATTACTGACAAGTGATTGACATTTTAAAGTTCTTTTGAGTGTAATTGCAATCCAGTTGAGGCAACTGGCTTAATGACAAAGCTAGTAAATCATGAATGCATTTGAGATGATTAGTGCATAATAGTGAATTGGTGAAACTTGTGCATTTCAATGGTGTTACAACAATAGATGTAAGTTATATAGTAGTAATACTTTATCATTTTAACTTTTTAGAATGGACAAAAACCCATGCAAAGAAATGACTTTGACTGCAGTGATTCTCTCCAATTTACTTACAAAGCAAAATGTGATCAAATACCTTATCATCTCTGATAAAATGCCCATTGAATCACTGAAAATCAGATGCATGGAATTCCTCATACAATCGGAAGCCATCACATATATCAATGGATAGAGGGAGTTGTTCACACTGGAAGACCATCACTTCATTTGTGACTTCATCAGTTATCTCCACGATTATCTCAGACACCCAATGCCATTGATGAGAGGTGATCCAATGTGTGAGCATGTAACTAATCTTATAGAAGTTGTTACCGACCACCTGGCTGTTAGTGACATTTGACTGATTTGACTGATAATGATGTATTTTTAAAAAGTATGTGTACATTCTTGTTACTATTTTAAGGCAATGCAAGCAACAACTATTTAATAAAATTTAAATTTAAAAATGACCATTGTGCATTACTAGTATGATGACATTTTATTAAGTCACAAAATTAGTCAGTCAGCCATAGAACAAGGATCAGGTGGCAAAAACATTGGCAAACATTTGTGTCAATTTAAGATTTCCAACATTGTTCAAATGAATCATATCTGGTTTGAAGTCAGATTTGTCAAATTTTGACCAATTTTCAATGTTGTGAAGATTGGGCAAGTTCAATTTTTGAATCATTTCTTTCATGCAGTAATTAAACTTTTCCAAACGTCATCATTTCTGGATTATCTCCCCTAGCGTCACGCTTACTACTCACTCACTTGAACACAAGATTTATCAGCAAACTTTGATTATAAACTTTTTCCCGCTGGACCAAATTTCTAGATTTTTAAAGCCATGATCTACTGTTCATGCTCATATAAGTTTTATCTCAGTTAAATAAAGTAGAGCCGCGCTGTACTGTCGTAAACAGACGATTGCCAACGAAAACACGACCACAACAATATTACTAAACGGACTACCGTCCGTTTAGGATATATAAAAAAATACATGCACCCATATATATATATAACGAAGGAATTGTGGTAAGGAAACAGATGGATCAAAACGCACCAAAGTACTCAATACTTAGGGTAGTAGAGTGGGTAATAGGAACAAGTATGACCCCGACGACAGAGCTCAAGCCGTTTCGACGGCTATTTCTGGACTAAATAAGAATGTTTAGCCTGGTAAATAAATAGCCGACTTCTCAGGGGGTATTACCTTATATGGGAAGATAGTAATTGTCAAGAGGATTGGTCAAAAATTTGTTGTAAAGACAGATCATGGCATTTGGTGGGAGGTAGGGGCGGCTGAACTTGCCGGTAGAACAAAGAGGGAGTGGGGAAAACCCAGTGAAGCGTTGAAATTAAAATCTATACAGCAGATTCTAAGGATAGTGTAAGGTCGAAAAAAGTGTACTGGAGAAGAGGAGAGGGGGGGGGGGGAGTTGAAAGAATAGGTAAATCGAAATGGAGTACCCCCCAAAAAAAGAAAACCCATTATAAAAATAAGGAAATAAATAAAAACAAATTCTGGTTACTACTCCATTTCTACAATCACCAAATTTCTCATTGGTATTGCTAAGCTATAGAAAAGTTTAATAGGTGGAGAATGGGAAAAATACTAAATACGAGATTGTAGTGAAAGAATTTTATAAAGCCGGCTTTACAGGGGGTCTAATACCGCTGCTATAGATAGTTAGTAATCAGCCAATGCTATCTTACAATGACAGGTTAATAAGTTGAGAACAAAAATACTAAAATACTACTACAAAAATATTAATACTAATACAAAAATACTAATACAAAAATACTAATACAAAAATGCCACTAAGAAATTTAGAAACCATAGAAATGGAGCAGCAACCAAAAAGAAAAAAAATTACTGGGGTCTAACACATCTGCTATAAAAAGCGTAATCGGCCAATTCTATCTTAAAATTAGGGGGGGGGGGGTACTGAGGCTAAAGAGGACCGATGGGCTGCATCGGGGTAGACGAAAGGTGAAAAAAAGAGACGAGGAAGGAGATCTTGGGTGGAAGGACTAGGAAGAGATGGGGGGAAGAAGGAAACATAGAGGAAAAGATAAAAAAAGTTACGTCTACCTTTGTAAGCAGGGGTTACCCCTTACAAAAATCGGCAAGTGGGGTATCAACCCACGTCTACCCTCCCCCCCACGGGTCATTATGGGGTTTGTGGTCGAGGTAAGTCCTACGCAATCTGTGTTTGCATGCGGTTACCAGTTCGTCTTTCTTGTTTAGGTGTTGGTCCTTCGAAAACACCATTTGTAATGTTTCCTCCGAGCATCAGTTACACGGACGGCGTCCTCCCGTGTAAGAGTTAGCTCTGGACAGTAAGCCCCAAGTGAGATTGTAGGTTATATTATTATCTTTGAGGTCCCAGATGTGGCCCGAAAGTGTAATGGCATGTCGCCGGGCGTGGTTTCGGAAAGTATGTCGGTATTGGTAGAGCCGGATCTTGAAGTCACAAGCGGTTAATCCTATATAAGCTTGTTGGAGGTGTCCGTCCTCACGTTGCACTGGTAGATCACATTACGATCTTGGCATCTGTTGTTGAGAGGGACACATGGATCTATCAGGACAGTTACACCTCCTGGTCGGCTCTCCACTGGTGTCTAGGTTATTTCTTCCATAGGGGTTGAGCTTGGCTGATACCCCACTTGCCGATTTTGTAAGGGGTAACCCCTGCTTACAAAGGTAGACGTAACTTTTTAATCTTTTCCTCTATGTTTCCTTCTTCCCCCCATCTCTTCCTAGTCCTTCCACCCAAGATCTCCTTCCTCGTCTCTTTTTTTCACCTTTCGTCTACCCCGATGCAGCCCATCGGTCCTCTGTAACCTCAGTACCACCTCCCCCTTAATTTTAAGATAGAATTGGCCGATTACGCTTTTTATAGCAGATGTGTTAGACCCCAGTAAATTTTTTTCTTTTTGGTTGCTGCTCTATTTCTATGGTTTCTAAATTTCTTAGTGGTATTTTTGTATTAGTATTTTTGTATTAATATTTTTGTAGTAGTATTTTAGTATTTTTGTTCTCAACTTATTAACCTGTCATTGTAAGATAGCATTGGCTGATTGCTAACTATCTAGCAGCGGTGTTAGACCCCCCTGTAAAGCCGGCTTTATAACATTCTTTCACTACAATCTCGTATTTAGTATTTTTCCCATTCTCCACCTATTAAACTTTTCTATAGCTTAGCAATACCAATGAGAAATTTGGTGATTGTAGAAATGGATTAGTAACCAGAAATTGTTTTTATTTATTTCCTTATTTTTTATAATGTTTTTTTTTTAATCCCTTTCGATTTACTTATTCTTTCAACTCCCACTCCTCCTCTTCTCCAGTACACTTTTTTTCGACCTTACACTATCCTTAGAATCTGCTGTATAGATTTCAATTTCGACGCTTCACTAGGTTTCCCCCACCCCCTCTTTGCATATATATATATATATATATATATATATATATATATAAAGTATAAAAATATATAAAAAAAATATACATATAACGGCACATAAAGATACACAGTGGGCTATACATGAAAGGGTGCACCTTCTTATATGTGCCTACAGAGATGTTGTTAAGTTGCGAACATGGATCAATCCACGTATGGAATCTTCGCGCAAAGCCACATAGTGTGCGTTCATGGTATTACAGTAAATAGTATGCGCAGACCGTACATAGAAAATGCGTGCAGAAAATATATAAAAAAGAAGGAACGTGTATGCATATGTGATAGTACACAAGAGAAGTATGAGATACACACGTGGGTCTGTATAGGGAAAATACATTAGGTGTTACAAAATAGAATGCGTGGAGAGTATGCACACTCTACTGAAAAGATACACATGCAGGGGGGTGCGTGGACCGGCCATACTGGAGTATGTCACTGTGGTTGAGGTATAGTGTCTTATTGGTGCAAGGCACTTGACTGAATATCAATGGAATCCGGGTCAACTTGTCCCGGCTCAGGCGATGTTTTTGCCTAGGGTGACGTGCAGAGTCGGGTAGGCATCCTGGGTTATTTCGGCTTACCCCACGGGGCATATATAGTCAACAGGGTATGGTGTCTAATCCCTTGAACCCGTTTCGCCGCTCTGGTCGGCGTACGCTCCGCCTTTAGCTTGGGCTGCCCGGTGGATTCCATGCGGAGAGTGTGCAACTTCTCTGGTGTCTGAACTTCATGATTATTTCCGATTTCAGGTTGACCGCATCATCCTTCAGTCTGACTATTTCCATGGCCTCGGATAGGCATAGCCTACACTTTCTATTTCCAGCCGAATATGCATTCGCGTGCCGAACGATACTCCAGTTGAGGGCATACGGGGTGCCTTTGTCTTTCAAGTCCCACACTAGGTCCGCCAGCCTAGTAGAGTGCCTCTTGCTCCGATCCTTGAAAGAGTGTGTGTGGTTATACATCCGCGATTTAAAGGTCGTGGATGTTGTGCCGATCTAGGTGCGCTTTATATTGTGCGTGCTAACCACACATTTATATACCAGGCCCTTCGTTAGGCATCTTACCTGCAGAGGGCACTGTGTGTCCGCTCTGCAGTTGCACGTTCTGACGTTATATTGTTCATTTCGGACGCCTGGACCTTGATCTGCCACGGCTCTCTCCCGATTCTCTGGGTGTTATTCTGCCGACACGGTGGTCTCCCTTCCGCCACTCATTTCCACTCGGCGTTGGATTGTATCGTCTTCCGCGGGCGTAGCGACCGCCGCATGGGCCGGGTTTTGGCCATGTAGTCTGCGATGTTAGGTGCGGTGGAGAAAGAGAACTTCACCGTGTGACGGTTGAAAATGTTGTGGTATCTGCTCGACGGCGGGAAGCACTCGTCCAACGCTCGGAAGAAGAGGCCTGGTACATTGCTGCATACATGCTTAGAATACGGCGCGTTAAACCATGTAACGTCCTTAGGCCTTGTCTTGTTCCTTCGTGTGGGTGTAGTAGCGTGAATGTGTGTTGGGTCAGGTGTCCGTCTCGGGTTTTGCCCGCCGGTTATTTCGTCCCCTATGTTGCCGCTATCTATATGTCTACCGTGGGCGTCCGGGTTACGCCGTTCGCTTACTGAGGTATTCTGTTTTGTATTGTCGGCTCTACTGTTAGTCTCGTTAATGATATGTGGTGCTGTTGTCGGGGCTATATCATTGCTACAGGGCCGAGTGTTCCCTTTACCGGGTTCCACGGCCGTACTTGTCCTTACCCTGTCTCTAGTTCCAGTTTTCGCGACGCATGTGGTGCGCGTGCCGGGCTTCTGTCAACGTGTACTGGGTCGTCTGGCACCCGTGTGTGTCTTCGTCTGTCTTATTGTCGGTCTTGTGTCCTTGTGGTGACCTATGCTGCTTCTCGTGTTCTTGGAAGTTAGTTCCGGGTCGTTCCGTCTACCTATGGATGTACTACTGCTATTGTCGTATCCGCATGCTTCGGCGCTAGGAACTTCCCTGTCCGTAGTGTATCCGTTTGGATACCCCTTTAACTATTGCTTCTATGACTGACTTTGGGTGGTTCGATTGCCTGTTCACATATTGCAGGTTCTCATTGGGCTTGTGATAAGGTCGGTGCATGCCCGTATTCATTTCCAGGGTAACGTCCAGGAAATTCACCGTCTTAGTGCTAGGATCTATCATCACGGATAAGCCGTGTTGCTTAAACAAGTGCGATATGCGCTTCCTCATACGCTCCAGCTGGCTGGGGTTTAGGGAATGGAAGGTAAAAAGTGCGTTGTCTTTGTATATTCCTCCGCCGATCCCTGGAATCTCCTCCGCTAATCTTTCGAGGAGATAGATTCCCACCAGGTCCGTCACCTGCGCAGAGTCGCTCGACCCCATAGTAATGTCAAAACTGTCGGGTCTGTCCCTCCTCTCCCATAATTTATCTTCGAAGTTAATTAGCGTCTTTCTCGCTGCTATAAGGAGGCTTGCCTACTTCCTAGTGAGGTTGGACTTGGCCATGGCGCTCATGAGGGCCTTGTTCGCGATTACTGGTGATACTGACGCGTAGTAATTCGCTATGTCTAATTGAATAAAATTTACCTTCTGTTTGCTATCTATTAGCCAGAATCAGTCAATTACCTCCTGCGTGAAGGTCCATAAGCTAAGCCTAGTTTTGTTCCTAAGTACCGGTAGTATCCTGTCTATGATATTCTTGCTGGTCCTACCTATGTCCGATTTGGAGGGTGCTATTAGCCTAACAGGTAGATTAGTCCTAAAGTCTAATTTATGATCGTTAATGGATATCCGTGGTTTTCTGAGTACATATTTTTCTGTCCTATCATCTATTCCTAGCCCAGTCATTATTTTTTTGGTCGTGGCGTTGACGTCATCTAGGTTGTCATGTCCTGTGGTCCTATAGTTTTTCCTAACCTCTTTCCCGATGCAGTTGTTGTATGTAAATCGGTCAAGCATGTATACATTACCAGTTTTGTCCGAGGGCACAAGTAAGTCCGGGTATTCTTCCATGCTTTTGATTGTGGAGCTCAATCTCCGGAGGTAATCAGTATGTCGTGTATTATTCCTTCGGAATTTGATGTTTCGGACGATGCTGATGATACGGTTTTCAAATTCTTCTAGCTGTGCGTTATGGGGTGGGTGTCGTCTTGATCTAAAGATCTGTTTTAGGTGGTATTTTTACACTTTATATATATATATATATGTGTGTGTGTGTATATATGTGTGTATGTATGTATTTTTTTTATATATGTATATATTTATAACAAGATGCATCCTTTCATGTATGACCTATTATGTATCTTTATATGACTTTGTGTGTATATTCTTTTTATGTATATATATATATATATATACATTTTATGCGTGCCTGGGTGTGTATATGAATATGCGCATATTTGTAAGAGTGTATATGAGCCAGTGTGTGTGTGTGTGTGTGTGTGTGTGTGTGTGTGTGTGTGTGTGTGTGTGTGTGTGTGTGTGTACAAGCACCCGTGTAGGGAAAGGGCTTGTTTGTGCGTTTATATGTGTGTTTGCGAGCGAGTGTGTATCTGCGTGTGTATATATGTATATGGGTACGTGTATACATGTGTGTGCGTGGGTGGAGGGGGTCTATGTATATGTCTGTACGTGTTTGTGTGTACGGGTATATATACGCGCATGCATGTGTATACACATGTGTGTGTGTATGTTGATGTATATAGGCATGTGGGCATGTGTCTGTGTATGTACGTGCCCCTCTGGATGCATGTATGCGTATGTTTATATGTTTATATGTTCTCCTTAGTTGTGTGTGTATAGCGGGAGTCTATGCGTACGATTATCGTTATCTATGTGATTGTGTGTGTGTGGTGTGTGTGTGTGTGTGTGTGTGTGTGTGTGCGCGTGTGGTTGTGTGAACTACCAAACACAGCAGTAATTTATTGAAGTGTAGTAGACATGGACCAGCTAACGCCCTGATGGTCAGCGGACTTGTACCTGTGGTCAGAATTATGATGACGTAGACAACCAGCGGCCAATCACAGGGCACGCGAAGAGTATGAAGTTTTTGACGGTACTGGCCCAGAGGGTCAGATACCCCAGTGAGAAAATATGCTCCGAAATCATTAGACATGTCCGTCGATCCTGCGGGTTCATACATCACTCACTTTTCGTTTTCTATATATATATATATTTCTCTTATTTGCTAAACCTTGATTATATATTATGTATATATATATATATATATATATATATATATATATATATATATATATATATATATATATATATATATATATATATATTATATATATACATATATATATATATATATATATATATATATATATATATATATATATAATCAAGGTTTAGCAAATAAGAGAAAGTTTTAAAATAAATTTTAAAAAGTTCACTGTACCTGCTATAATTACCCTTACCGCGCGGTTTCAAGTCTCAAAATAAATGAATAATCCATGCGGAAATCTATTGAGAAGAAGACTTTCGTCAGAGGGTTCTTCTCACTCGGAGAATATAAAATTCCCGAGTTCAAATCACGAACTGGCGCCATACAGAACTGTTCCCGGATGAGAGTGTATGATGAAGAAACAATTTTGTCTAGTGCCGTGTGTAAAGATAGAAGGCAGGGGCGGAAAGGTCAATGTACTGCCACTAGAAATAGCAGCAGTTAAAACGACCAAAATGTTATCTCGACCAGGGGAGATTAATAATAATAAAGTGTTTCCCTACATGCACAGTGCATATAGGAACATATGTATTATCCAAATATATATATATATATATATATATATATATATATATATATATATATATATATATACACATACAGAAACACACACATGCTCACACACATACACACATGTAAGTTTGTGTGTGTATGGAATCTCTTTGGTCATATTAGGGACTACATTAATAAATTTTACCTTTACTTAGAATGCAACCTGATAGAGATTTGACTACTCTTTCTCTCAAATCTCTCAAATCAACTTCACAAAGGCTCCTTCGTTAAGTATTTAGTAGATATGACTTTTCTTGTTTAAACTGCCAATTCGCTGATTCTTCC
Source organism: Eledone cirrhosa (assembly GCA_964016885.1). Classification (NCBI taxonomy): domain Eukaryota; kingdom Metazoa; phylum Mollusca; class Cephalopoda; order Octopoda; family Eledonidae; genus Eledone; species Eledone cirrhosa. Next base: position 267,712 of record OZ024741.1, on the reverse strand, counting down.
TGAAACATAATGCTCTTCGTTGGCTTCTATGATATTTGACAGGATAACACGGTGGAAACCCGTCGGAGGAGGAGGCATTCTTTTTCTTGGGTTGTAAATTCAATCGGTTACCCAGTTTATTGAGTACCTTCAACGGAGTTCACATTGCAATAAGCATTTGGCCCAGAGGACAATTTCTTCCCGTTTTTGGAAGGCCTGGAAAGAGGTCAGTGTGGTTGTGGAAAGGGTGACAGGTATTATGTAGTCGCTTGACCAGTTAGAAATGGCAGGTAAATCTCCTTCAAAACCTCTACCGTCTTAAAAAAAGGAAAGCATAGGGAAGTAGTAGATACACCTTGTCTGAGAAAATAACATACTAGATGGCCATCACTGGATTGTCTTTGCTGTTAGATTCTTTTGATGAGGGTTGAGCTGAGGATAAACTACAACATCAACCAAATTTCATTCACGTAATCACTACGTAGCTGTAGTAGAAGATACTTTATACAAGATGCCGGGGAGTGGGATCGAACCTGAAAACTATATATTTTCTAAGGGAACCCTCTAACCACACAGCTATTTCTGTTGACGGCCGCTCGTGAAAAGTGACGTTAAGTAGTGAAATCGAACAACTCTGAATAAGAATATCGAAACCGGTTTGTGGACATGGCTGACTGATATCTCTCACTCGTCCACATCCATTGAGATACCTCTTAATAATCTATTCAAGCTTTACATATCAACACTAACCTGTTCTACTGGCAATTCCTGATTTTCTCCGCCCCACCATTACCTACTGTTGCGTTTAAGGTCTAATTTAACCGGGTTCTCTTGATCAAATTGTATCGGAAAACAGGAGCAACCAATGGACAGTTTGCAGACGATAAAATGTCATTTCCGTTTTTAACGAAGTAGAATTTGTTTTATTCTTATTTGACGTTTTATTTTACGCCATTATATCTTATGAAGAGGGGTTAGATTAATAGCAGTTGTTTGTGTGTGTGTGTGTGTGTGTGTGTGGTGTGTGTGTGTGTGTGTGTGTGTGAGTGTGCGACTATGTGTGTATGTGTGCGTGTATGTGTGTATGTGTGTGTGACTATATCTGTGTGTATGCATGTGTGTGTATATATATGTGTGTGTGTGTGTGTGTGTGTGCGTGTGTGTGAGTGTGTGTGCGTGCGTGTATGTGTGTGAGTGTGTGTGTATATGCGTGTGTATGCGTGTGTGTGTATGTGTGTGTGTACGTGTGTGTGAGTGTGTGTGTGCGTGTGAGTGTTTGGGTGTATGTGTGTGTGTCTATGTGTATGTGTGTATGTATGTTTGTTTGTGTATGTGTGCATGTGCGCATGTGTGTGTGTGTGTGTGTGTGTGCGTGTGTGTGCGTGTGTGTTACGCTCTATCACATACTACATTGATATATCCATGATGAAATGTACTTTGTATTGCCACGTAGCTTTTATGGTGTAGAGGCTGAAGGTGTTGGATATTGTCTATTGTATATATATGACAGTACAGCTTAAAATAGAAAAGGAAATTTAACTGTTTTGAGTAACTGAATCACCGTTTTAAAACAACACCTCGAATATAAAAGGTCCCTAAAAACACCTGACTGTTAAAATGACAAGTCAGTCAATCATATTGGTGGCCTCTCCACAGACCCGAAACCTGTTAAAGAAGGTTAAAATGAAGTTCAAATGATTTCTAAATGCATCTGTAAATATTATTAGTGGGAAGTGATACATTGCTCCACCCTTTGGTGCTCCTACCACTTTGAAAGGGAGCAGTAACAGGAACAGTAGCCATCTGTTTATTGACCTTACTGGTCAACTTCCAAGTTGAAACATTTTGGACGTCACTAAAGGCACATAAGTTTCAGATGATGTTAAACTCGGCGATATCTTCCAGGGACACGACGTCTGGTCGTCTTACATACAGTTTCAATCCGTCCGTCACACAATGTGTTGTGTGTGTGTGTGTGTGTGTGTGTGTGTGTGTAAATGTATGAGTGTGAAAAATGAAGGAAGAGGACGGTGAAACAACTATAGCGGCTAGCGTTCCATTTGCTACTCTGTGTGTGAGTGTATGTGTATGTTTGTGTTTGTGTGAATGTATGTCTGTGAGTGTGTCTGTGTTTGCACGTTTATATGTATATACTCATACACACGTTAGCGTATTGAAAAACATTCTAGTATCTTAAATTTCTCTCACAAGGCTTTGTACCAGATGAGGTTATGGTAGAATATGTGTTTAAAGTGTCGAGCTATGGAGTCGAAAATTACAGCACATAGCTGGAAAACGAACATATTAAGCACGCAATCAGGGTGTCGCTAGTAAGCAGGCATATCAAGCACGCAATCAGGGTGTCGCTAGTAAAAAGGCTTATTAAGCACGCAACCAGGGTGTCGCTAATAAACAGACATATTAAGCACGCAATCAGGGTGTCGCTAGTAAGCAGACCTATGATTAAAAGCATTCCATCCATAACCATTCCATTTTTAGAAATATTTCAAGGACTGCTTTATCTAATGTGTCCTTTCCCTTCACAATAGGATGTAATTTGGGGAAGATTTAGCTGCAATTTCTGTTACGTCGAGCGATCGTGTTCTCATTGTAGTGGCTGTTCCAAGGTGAAATCTTATCAAGCATGATCAGAGACGCTCTAGCCATGACCACACTGTCTTTTTGCATATCAGAGATTTCAGTGTTCAATGTATCCTTCTTTATTTATGACGGGCGGGTGCAATTAAGGGAAATTTGATAAGCTAATTCTAGCATGTTAAGTAACTACACAGAGGATCTTTCGTGGCTCATTGTAGGAATATTTGTTGTTTAACCCCGGGTCAGCTCAGACTTATGATCAAAGATTTTTCAGATGTGATAAGCTGTTAATTTCTTAAGTGAGGGGGAACTAGGGCGTTACTAATGTCTTTTTAAGACAGTAAGGTTGTGTTTGAGGGTAATTTTCCTGCTATTTCTAGTAGGCTAGGAGACCACGTAGAAGTTCCTTCGCCGTAAGTTTGTTTAATACTATTCCTTCATGTAGAAATAGACAGTATCCTCTACCACCAACTAACCTACCTCTGGGTCCCGGCCGACAGGATGGAGACAACATTGCCTTCGAGGACAGCGAGGGAAACACGTTGGAACAGCCACACCACCTCGAGAGGCTAGCTCCTGAAGACAGCCAACTCCACTGTGAGTAGGGATGTGGCCAGGGGGATAAGACCGCCAGAAGTCTCCACTCCTACGGACTCTACCACATCTGGTGTAGTTATCACAATATAAGAACAACACAACACTTTAAAAAATATTTAATTTTATGCAAGGGAAGTAACTCTTAACATATTATTTCGCGGTTTTTTCCCTTGGCAAAAATGAAACTGATAATCTCGATGAGGGGATGTAGTTCATTGTTTCCATATTTAACACACACAAACACACAGGCACACACGCACAGAAACACACACAGAAACACACAGAAACAAAACACACAAACACACACTCCTTTGGAGTTTGGAGGATTTGGCTGATATTTCTAACATACCATGTGACTAGAGAGACTAGTAGCTGCATAGTATGACGAACAGAGATGATTTTTCAGTATTAGGGTAATGGTGGTGATGGTGGTAAAGTATACTGGTGAAGAAGAAGAAATAAAATACCTTTGCCCAAAATGCCATACAGTGGGATCGAACTAGGAGCCTCGTGATAACGAAACGAATGTTTAACCATTCAGCTATGCTACATAGAAATGTTGAGGGTAACGCTGTGGAAGTCCCAATAGGCTGGAATGTTGAACAGATGTCGTGTCCGACGACGAGAGCTCCAGTTGATTCAATCAGCTGCCTGCTAGTGGAATTAACGTGTAACTGGCTGAGTAATTCAGACACGTGGACCTTTAATGTAGTTCTCAGGGATATTCAATGTGATACGATATCTGACATGTTTAGCCCCTCAACTACAGATACAGCTCATTTTTGCAAGCCGAGTGGATTGGTAAAATAAAGTGTCTTGCTCAAAGAGACAAGCTACCCGATTCAGGAATCGAAATCACGGCCTTACGATCGTGAGCCGAACAACTTAACCACAAAACCACACGCCTTCAGAGTATATATGGAGTATACCTGTAATTCCAACGTCCAGCCTTATTACACACCATGTTAGGCTGATTTTCCATGAAAATTCTATTATGGGTTCACTGGTATTTGCAAAATATTTGACCCCGTACATGTTAATTTAACGAGTAAGGGTCATTTATACTTAGCTCTAAGGATGCTACTACTGTTTCTTCTCTCTCTCGTTCTCTCTCTCTCTCTCTTTCGCATGGCTGCCTGAATATGCGCGTGTTTTTTTCTCCATTTTCTCCTCCCCAATTCTTCTAGCAGGTGAAGTGATCCTAATCACTCCTGGTAAATGTTTTAAGGTAAAGTCAGTTCTTGAATCTCAATTCAGCATTAAAAGAAGAATCATGCATCCACAGAGGCACGTGCATACACAGACACATGCCCACATGCCAATATACATAAACACACACACACACATGTGCATACACATGCATACGCGTATATATACCCGTACACACAAACACGTACAGACATATACATAGACCCCCCCATCCCCTCCACCCACGCACACACATATATACACGTACCCATATACATATATACACACACAGATAGACTCTCGCTCGCAAACACACATATATACACACACAAACAAGCCCTTTCCCTACACGGATGCTTGTACACACACACACACTGGCTCATATACACTCTTACAAATATGCGCATATTCATATACACACCCACGCACGCATAAAAAAAATATATTTATATACATAAAAAGAATATACACACAAAGTCATATAAAGATACACAATGGGTCATACGTAAAAGGATGCATCTTGTTATAAATATATACACCAGATAGAAAAATGCGTACAGCAAAAAAAAGTAATATTGTTGGAATATAAACCTTTAAAAATACAGGACAAGAAACTAAAATAAAACTTTAAAAGAATAGGACAAGAAACTAAGATAAAACTTTAAAAGAATAGGACAAGAAACTAAGATAAAACTTTAAAGAATTGGACAAGAAATAAAAAAATTTACAATGATATTAGTGGCAAAATTTTTATTGGTAAAAAATCGAGTTCCACATTCATAGGCTCTGGGTTCCACATTCAGAGGTCGTCGTCAGACCGGGGGATCATTTGATCCTGGTTTGAACACCAATTGGGCCATAACCATACCCCTATTTCATCATTCGGCGACACGCCTCATGTGTCATGCATAATGTGAATGGACACATGGGCCCATGAGCACAGATCTTGAGCAGCAGCGGACGGTCTTGTCGTCCCGCTCATCCTTGATCTTGACCAACCCGTCCATCTTCTCCTTGCATCTTGTCCTTGAGTTCAAGTCCGACAATCCAGATGAATGCGTGCCACAGCTTCTGGTACAGGAAGGGGGAGCAGGAGGACTGGAGGGATGACGGGACAGAGGGAGGGAGGACCGGTGGTTGAGGGAGGTGCCGTAGTCGGTGGTCAGAGTCGACATCTTGTCCCAGTCGTCTTCTCCATCTTCGTCTGGTGTTGCGGGACCAGAAGTGCATTCTTGGAGGAGACCTGCAGCTGCATCGGCCAATTCTTCTTGCAATGGTCATTCTGACGGAGCAGAACTGCTCAGCCAACCAACCCCAACCAGAACCAACCGCTCAGAGGCAACGCACAATGAGAGCATGACAATTATTATGCACTAATCAAGAAGATACTGGGGCATAGCACAGGAAACGAATAAAAAAATTTTGCCACTAATATTATTGTAAAATTTTTTATTTCTTGTCCAATTCTTTAAAGTTTTATCTTAGTTTCTTGTCCTATTCTTTTAAAGTTTTATCTTAGTTTCTTGTCCTATTCTTTTAAAGTTTTATTTTAGTTTCTTGTCCTGTATTTTTAAAGGTTTATATTCCAACAATATTACTTTTTTTTGCTGTACGCATTTTTCTATCTGGTCTACTATTTTTTAAGACAATGCAAGCAACAACTATCTAATAATTAAATGATCATAGTGAATTACTGACAAGTGATTGACATTTTAAAGTTCTTTTGAGTGTAATTGCAATCCAGTTGAGGCAACTGGCTTAATGACAAAGCTAGTAAATCATGAATGCATTTGAGATGATTAGTGCATAATAGTGAATTGGTGAAACTTGTGCATTTCAATGGTGTTACAACAATAGATGTAAGTTATATAGTAGTAATACTTTATCATTTTAACTTTTTAGAATGGACAAAAACCCATGCAAAGAAATGACTTTGACTGCAGTGATTCTCTCCAATTTACTTACAAAGCAAAATGTGATCAAATACCTTATCATCTCTGATAAAATGCCCATTGAATCACTGAAAATCAGATGCATGGAATTCCTCATACAATCGGAAGCCATCACATATATCAATGGATAGAGGGAGTTGTTCACACTGGAAGACCATCACTTCATTTGTGACTTCATCAGTTATCTCCACGATTATCTCAGACACCCAATGCCATTGATGAGAGGTGATCCAATGTGTGAGCATGTAACTAATCTTATAGAAGTTGTTACCGACCACCTGGCTGTTAGTGACATTTGACTGATTTGACTGATAATGATGTATTTTTAAAAAGTATGTGTACATTCTTGTTACTATTTTAAGGCAATGCAAGCAACAACTATTTAATAAAATTTAAATTTAAAAATGACCATTGTGCATTACTAGTATGATGACATTTTATTAAGTCACAAAATTAGTCAGTCAGCCATAGAACAAGGATCAGGTGGCAAAAACATTGGCAAACATTTGTGTCAATTTAAGATTTCCAACATTGTTCAAATGAATCATATCTGGTTTGAAGTCAGATTTGTCAAATTTTGACCAATTTTCAATGTTGTGAAGATTGGGCAAGTTCAATTTTTGAATCATTTCTTTCATGCAGTAATTAAACTTTTCCAAACGTCATCATTTCTGGATTATCTCCCCTAGCGTCACGCTTACTACTCACTCACTTGAACACAAGATTTATCAGCAAACTTTGATTATAAACTTTTTCCCGCTGGACCAAATTTCTAGATTTTTAAAGCCATGATCTACTGTTCATGCTCATATAAGTTTTATCTCAGTTAAATAAAGTAGAGCCGCGCTGTACTGTCGTAAACAGACGATTGCCAACGAAAACACGACCACAACAATATTACTAAACGGACTACCGTCCGTTTAGGATATATAAAAAAATACATGCACCCATATATATATATAACGAAGGAATTGTGGTAAGGAAACAGATGGATCAAAACGCACCAAAGTACTCAATACTTAGGGTAGTAGAGTGGGTAATAGGAACAAGTATGACCCCGACGACAGAGCTCAAGCCGTTTCGACGGCTATTTCTGGACTAAATAAGAATGTTTAGCCTGGTAAATAAATAGCCGACTTCTCAGGGGGTATTACCTTATATGGGAAGATAGTAATTGTCAAGAGGATTGGTCAAAAATTTGTTGTAAAGACAGATCATGGCATTTGGTGGGAGGTAGGGGCGGCTGAACTTGCCGGTAGAACAAAGAGGGAGTGGGGAAAACCCAGTGAAGCGTTGAAATTAAAATCTATACAGCAGATTCTAAGGATAGTGTAAGGTCGAAAAAAGTGTACTGGAGAAGAGGAGAGGGGGGGGGGGGAGTTGAAAGAATAGGTAAATCGAAATGGAGTACCCCCCAAAAAAAGAAAACCCATTATAAAAATAAGGAAATAAATAAAAACAAATTCTGGTTACTACTCCATTTCTACAATCACCAAATTTCTCATTGGTATTGCTAAGCTATAGAAAAGTTTAATAGGTGGAGAATGGGAAAAATACTAAATACGAGATTGTAGTGAAAGAATTTTATAAAGCCGGCTTTACAGGGGGTCTAATACCGCTGCTATAGATAGTTAGTAATCAGCCAATGCTATCTTACAATGACAGGTTAATAAGTTGAGAACAAAAATACTAAAATACTACTACAAAAATATTAATACTAATACAAAAATACTAATACAAAAATACTAATACAAAAATGCCACTAAGAAATTTAGAAACCATAGAAATGGAGCAGCAACCAAAAAGAAAAAAAATTACTGGGGTCTAACACATCTGCTATAAAAAGCGTAATCGGCCAATTCTATCTTAAAATTAGGGGGGGGGGGGTACTGAGGCTAAAGAGGACCGATGGGCTGCATCGGGGTAGACGAAAGGTGAAAAAAAGAGACGAGGAAGGAGATCTTGGGTGGAAGGACTAGGAAGAGATGGGGGGAAGAAGGAAACATAGAGGAAAAGATAAAAAAAGTTACGTCTACCTTTGTAAGCAGGGGTTACCCCTTACAAAAATCGGCAAGTGGGGTATCAACCCACGTCTACCCTCCCCCCCACGGGTCATTATGGGGTTTGTGGTCGAGGTAAGTCCTACGCAATCTGTGTTTGCATGCGGTTACCAGTTCGTCTTTCTTGTTTAGGTGTTGGTCCTTCGAAAACACCATTTGTAATGTTTCCTCCGAGCATCAGTTACACGGACGGCGTCCTCCCGTGTAAGAGTTAGCTCTGGACAGTAAGCCCCAAGTGAGATTGTAGGTTATATTATTATCTTTGAGGTCCCAGATGTGGCCCGAAAGTGTAATGGCATGTCGCCGGGCGTGGTTTCGGAAAGTATGTCGGTATTGGTAGAGCCGGATCTTGAAGTCACAAGCGGTTAATCCTATATAAGCTTGTTGGAGGTGTCCGTCCTCACGTTGCACTGGTAGATCACATTACGATCTTGGCATCTGTTGTTGAGAGGGACACATGGATCTATCAGGACAGTTACACCTCCTGGTCGGCTCTCCACTGGTGTCTAGGTTATTTCTTCCATAGGGGTTGAGCTTGGCTGATACCCCACTTGCCGATTTTGTAAGGGGTAACCCCTGCTTACAAAGGTAGACGTAACTTTTTAATCTTTTCCTCTATGTTTCCTTCTTCCCCCCATCTCTTCCTAGTCCTTCCACCCAAGATCTCCTTCCTCGTCTCTTTTTTTCACCTTTCGTCTACCCCGATGCAGCCCATCGGTCCTCTGTAACCTCAGTACCACCTCCCCCTTAATTTTAAGATAGAATTGGCCGATTACGCTTTTTATAGCAGATGTGTTAGACCCCAGTAAATTTTTTTCTTTTTGGTTGCTGCTCTATTTCTATGGTTTCTAAATTTCTTAGTGGTATTTTTGTATTAGTATTTTTGTATTAATATTTTTGTAGTAGTATTTTAGTATTTTTGTTCTCAACTTATTAACCTGTCATTGTAAGATAGCATTGGCTGATTGCTAACTATCTAGCAGCGGTGTTAGACCCCCCTGTAAAGCCGGCTTTATAACATTCTTTCACTACAATCTCGTATTTAGTATTTTTCCCATTCTCCACCTATTAAACTTTTCTATAGCTTAGCAATACCAATGAGAAATTTGGTGATTGTAGAAATGGATTAGTAACCAGAAATTGTTTTTATTTATTTCCTTATTTTTTATAATGTTTTTTTTTTAATCCCTTTCGATTTACTTATTCTTTCAACTCCCACTCCTCCTCTTCTCCAGTACACTTTTTTTCGACCTTACACTATCCTTAGAATCTGCTGTATAGATTTCAATTTCGACGCTTCACTAGGTTTCCCCCACCCCCTCTTTGCATATATATATATATATATATATATATATATATATATAAAGTATAAAAATATATAAAAAAAATATACATATAACGGCACATAAAGATACACAGTGGGCTATACATGAAAGGGTGCACCTTCTTATATGTGCCTACAGAGATGTTGTTAAGTTGCGAACATGGATCAATCCACGTATGGAATCTTCGCGCAAAGCCACATAGTGTGCGTTCATGGTATTACAGTAAATAGTATGCGCAGACCGTACATAGAAAATGCGTGCAGAAAATATATAAAAAAGAAGGAACGTGTATGCATATGTGATAGTACACAAGAGAAGTATGAGATACACACGTGGGTCTGTATAGGGAAAATACATTAGGTGTTACAAAATAGAATGCGTGGAGAGTATGCACACTCTACTGAAAAGATACACATGCAGGGGGGTGCGTGGACCGGCCATACTGGAGTATGTCACTGTGGTTGAGGTATAGTGTCTTATTGGTGCAAGGCACTTGACTGAATATCAATGGAATCCGGGTCAACTTGTCCCGGCTCAGGCGATGTTTTTGCCTAGGGTGACGTGCAGAGTCGGGTAGGCATCCTGGGTTATTTCGGCTTACCCCACGGGGCATATATAGTCAACAGGGTATGGTGTCTAATCCCTTGAACCCGTTTCGCCGCTCTGGTCGGCGTACGCTCCGCCTTTAGCTTGGGCTGCCCGGTGGATTCCATGCGGAGAGTGTGCAACTTCTCTGGTGTCTGAACTTCATGATTATTTCCGATTTCAGGTTGACCGCATCATCCTTCAGTCTGACTATTTCCATGGCCTCGGATAGGCATAGCCTACACTTTCTATTTCCAGCCGAATATGCATTCGCGTGCCGAACGATACTCCAGTTGAGGGCATACGGGGTGCCTTTGTCTTTCAAGTCCCACACTAGGTCCGCCAGCCTAGTAGAGTGCCTCTTGCTCCGATCCTTGAAAGAGTGTGTGTGGTTATACATCCGCGATTTAAAGGTCGTGGATGTTGTGCCGATCTAGGTGCGCTTTATATTGTGCGTGCTAACCACACATTTATATACCAGGCCCTTCGTTAGGCATCTTACCTGCAGAGGGCACTGTGTGTCCGCTCTGCAGTTGCACGTTCTGACGTTATATTGTTCATTTCGGACGCCTGGACCTTGATCTGCCACGGCTCTCTCCCGATTCTCTGGGTGTTATTCTGCCGACACGGTGGTCTCCCTTCCGCCACTCATTTCCACTCGGCGTTGGATTGTATCGTCTTCCGCGGGCGTAGCGACCGCCGCATGGGCCGGGTTTTGGCCATGTAGTCTGCGATGTTAGGTGCGGTGGAGAAAGAGAACTTCACCGTGTGACGGTTGAAAATGTTGTGGTATCTGCTCGACGGCGGGAAGCACTCGTCCAACGCTCGGAAGAAGAGGCCTGGTACATTGCTGCATACATGCTTAGAATACGGCGCGTTAAACCATGTAACGTCCTTAGGCCTTGTCTTGTTCCTTCGTGTGGGTGTAGTAGCGTGAATGTGTGTTGGGTCAGGTGTCCGTCTCGGGTTTTGCCCGCCGGTTATTTCGTCCCCTATGTTGCCGCTATCTATATGTCTACCGTGGGCGTCCGGGTTACGCCGTTCGCTTACTGAGGTATTCTGTTTTGTATTGTCGGCTCTACTGTTAGTCTCGTTAATGATATGTGGTGCTGTTGTCGGGGCTATATCATTGCTACAGGGCCGAGTGTTCCCTTTACCGGGTTCCACGGCCGTACTTGTCCTTACCCTGTCTCTAGTTCCAGTTTTCGCGACGCATGTGGTGCGCGTGCCGGGCTTCTGTCAACGTGTACTGGGTCGTCTGGCACCCGTGTGTGTCTTCGTCTGTCTTATTGTCGGTCTTGTGTCCTTGTGGTGACCTATGCTGCTTCTCGTGTTCTTGGAAGTTAGTTCCGGGTCGTTCCGTCTACCTATGGATGTACTACTGCTATTGTCGTATCCGCATGCTTCGGCGCTAGGAACTTCCCTGTCCGTAGTGTATCCGTTTGGATACCCCTTTAACTATTGCTTCTATGACTGACTTTGGGTGGTTCGATTGCCTGTTCACATATTGCAGGTTCTCATTGGGCTTGTGATAAGGTCGGTGCATGCCCGTATTCATTTCCAGGGTAACGTCCAGGAAATTCACCGTCTTAGTGCTAGGATCTATCATCACGGATAAGCCGTGTTGCTTAAACAAGTGCGATATGCGCTTCCTCATACGCTCCAGCTGGCTGGGGTTTAGGGAATGGAAGGTAAAAAGTGCGTTGTCTTTGTATATTCCTCCGCCGATCCCTGGAATCTCCTCCGCTAATCTTTCGAGGAGATAGATTCCCACCAGGTCCGTCACCTGCGCAGAGTCGCTCGACCCCATAGTAATGTCAAAACTGTCGGGTCTGTCCCTCCTCTCCCATAATTTATCTTCGAAGTTAATTAGCGTCTTTCTCGCTGCTATAAGGAGGCTTGCCTACTTCCTAGTGAGGTTGGACTTGGCCATGGCGCTCATGAGGGCCTTGTTCGCGATTACTGGTGATACTGACGCGTAGTAATTCGCTATGTCTAATTGAATAAAATTTACCTTCTGTTTGCTATCTATTAGCCAGAATCAGTCAATTACCTCCTGCGTGAAGGTCCATAAGCTAAGCCTAGTTTTGTTCCTAAGTACCGGTAGTATCCTGTCTATGATATTCTTGCTGGTCCTACCTATGTCCGATTTGGAGGGTGCTATTAGCCTAACAGGTAGATTAGTCCTAAAGTCTAATTTATGATCGTTAATGGATATCCGTGGTTTTCTGAGTACATATTTTTCTGTCCTATCATCTATTCCTAGCCCAGTCATTATTTTTTTGGTCGTGGCGTTGACGTCATCTAGGTTGTCATGTCCTGTGGTCCTATAGTTTTTCCTAACCTCTTTCCCGATGCAGTTGTTGTATGTAAATCGGTCAAGCATGTATACATTACCAGTTTTGTCCGAGGGCACAAGTAAGTCCGGGTATTCTTCCATGCTTTTGATTGTGGAGCTCAATCTCCGGAGGTAATCAGTATGTCGTGTATTATTCCTTCGGAATTTGATGTTTCGGACGATGCTGATGATACGGTTTTCAAATTCTTCTAGCTGTGCGTTATGGGGTGGGTGTCGTCTTGATCTAAAGATCTGTTTTAGGTGGTATTTTTACACTTTATATATATATATATATGTGTGTGTGTGTATATATGTGTGTATGTATGTATTTTTTTTATATATGTATATATTTATAACAAGATGCATCCTTTCATGTATGACCTATTATGTATCTTTATATGACTTTGTGTGTATATTCTTTTTATGTATATATATATATATATATACATTTTATGCGTGCCTGGGTGTGTATATGAATATGCGCATATTTGTAAGAGTGTATATGAGCCAGTGTGTGTGTGTGTGTGTGTGTGTGTGTGTGTGTGTGTGTGTGTGTGTGTGTGTGTGTGTGTACAAGCACCCGTGTAGGGAAAGGGCTTGTTTGTGCGTTTATATGTGTGTTTGCGAGCGAGTGTGTATCTGCGTGTGTATATATGTATATGGGTACGTGTATACATGTGTGTGCGTGGGTGGAGGGGGTCTATGTATATGTCTGTACGTGTTTGTGTGTACGGGTATATATACGCGCATGCATGTGTATACACATGTGTGTGTGTATGTTGATGTATATAGGCATGTGGGCATGTGTCTGTGTATGTACGTGCCCCTCTGGATGCATGTATGCGTATGTTTATATGTTTATATGTTCTCCTTAGTTGTGTGTGTATAGCGGGAGTCTATGCGTACGATTATCGTTATCTATGTGATTGTGTGTGTGTGGTGTGTGTGTGTGTGTGTGTGTGTGTGTGTGCGCGTGTGGTTGTGTGAACTACCAAACACAGCAGTAATTTATTGAAGTGTAGTAGACATGGACCAGCTAACGCCCTGATGGTCAGCGGACTTGTACCTGTGGTCAGAATTATGATGACGTAGACAACCAGCGGCCAATCACAGGGCACGCGAAGAGTATGAAGTTTTTGACGGTACTGGCCCAGAGGGTCAGATACCCCAGTGAGAAAATATGCTCCGAAATCATTAGACATGTCCGTCGATCCTGCGGGTTCATACATCACTCACTTTTCGTTTTCTATATATATATATATTTCTCTTATTTGCTAAACCTTGATTATATATTATGTATATATATATATATATATATATATATATATATATATATATATATATATATATATATATATATATATATATATATATATATATACATATATATATATATATATATATATATATATATATATATATATATATAATCAAGGTTTAGCAAATAAGAGAAAGTTTTAAAATAAATTTTAAAAAGTTCACTGTACCTGCTATAATTACCCTTACCGCGCGGTTTCAAGTCTCAAAATAAATGAATAATCCATGCGGAAATCTATTGAGAAGAAGACTTTCGTCAGAGGGTTCTTCTCACTCGGAGAATATAAAATTCCCGAGTTCAAATCACGAACTGGCGCCATACAGAACTGTTCCCGGATGAGAGTGTATGATGAAGAAACAATTTTGTCTAGTGCCGTGTGTAAAGATAGAAGGCAGGGGCGGAAAGGTCAATGTACTGCCACTAGAAATAGCAGCAGTTAAAACGACCAAAATGTTATCTCGACCAGGGGAGATTAATAATAATAAAGTGTTTCCCTACATGCACAGTGCATATAGGAACATATGTATTATCCAAATATATATATATATATATATATATATATATATATATATATATATACACATACAGAAACACACACATGCTCACACACATACACACATGTAAGTTTGTGTGTGTATGGAATCTCTTTGGTCATATTAGGGACTACATTAATAAATTTTACCTTTACTTAGAATGCAACCTGATAGAGATTTGACTACTCTTTCTCTCAAATCTCTCAAATCAACTTCACAAAGGCTCCTTCGTTAAGTATTTAGTAGATATGACTTTTCTTGTTTAAACTGCCAATTCGCTGATTCTTCCTGAAACATAATGCTCTTCGTTGGCTTCTATGATATTTGACAGGATAACACGGTGGAAACCCGTCGGAGGAGGAGGCATTCTTTTTCTTGGGTTGTAAATTCAATCGGTTACCCAGTTTATTGAGTACCTTCAACGGAGTTCACATTGCAATAAGCATTTGGCCCAGAGGACAATTTCTTCCCGTTTTTGGAAGGCCTGGAAAGAGGTCAGTGTGGTTGTGGAAAGGGTGACAGGTATTATGTAGTCGCTTGACCAGTTAGAAATGGCAGGTAAATCTCCTTCAAAACCTCTACCGTCTTAAAAAAAGGAAAGCATAGGGAAGTAGTAGATACACCTTGTCTGAGAAAATAACATACTAGATGGCCATCACTGGATTGTCTTTGCTGTTAGATTCTTTTGATGAGGGTTGAGCTGAGGATAAACTACAACATCAACCAAATTTCATTCACGTAATCACTACGTAGCTGTAGTAGAAGATACTTTATACAAGATGCCGGGGAGTGGGATCGAACCTGAAAACTATATATTTTCTAAGGGAACCCTCTAACCACACAGCTATTTCTGTTGACGGCCGCTCGTGAAAAGTGACGTTAAGTAGTGAAATCGAACAACTCTGAATAAGAATATCGAAACCGGTTTGTGGACATGGCTGACTGATATCTCTCACTCGTCCACATCCATTGAGATACCTCTTAATAATCTATTCAAGCTTTACATATCAACACTAACCTGTTCTACTGGCAATTCCTGATTTTCTCCGCCCCACCATTACCTACTGTTGCGTTTAAGGTCTAATTTAACCGGGTTCTCTTGATCAAATTGTATCGGAAAACAGGAGCAACCAATGGACAGTTTGCAGACGATAAAATGTCATTTCCGTTTTTAACGAAGTAGAATTTGTTTTATTCTTATTTGACGTTTTATTTTACGCCATTATATCTTATGAAGAGGGGTTAGATTAATAGCAGTTGTTGTGTGTGTGTGTGTGTGTGTGTGTGTGTGTGTGTGTGTGTGTGTGTGTGTGTGTGAGTGTGCGACTATGTGTGTATGTGTGCGTGTATGTGTGTATGTGTGTGTGACTATATCTGTGTGTATGCATGTGTGTGTATATATATGTGTGTGTGTGTGTGTGTGTGTGCGTGTGTGTGAGTGTGTGTGCGTGCGTGTATGTGTGTGAGTGTGTGTGTATATGCGTGTGTATGCGTGTGTGTGTATGTGTGTGTGTACGTGTGTGTGAGTGTGTGTGTGCGTGTGAGTGTTTGGGTGTATGTGTGTGTGTCTATGTGTATGTGTGTATGTATGTTTGTTTGTGTATGTGTGCATGTGCGCATGTGTGTGTGTGTGTGTGTGTGTGCGTGTGTGTGCGTGTGTGTTACGCTCTATCACATACTACATTGATATATCCATGATGAAATGTACTTTGTATTGCCACGTAGCTTTTATGGTGTAGAGGCTGAAGGTGTTGGATATTGTCTATTGTATATATATGACAGTACAGCTTAAAATAGAAAAGGAAATTTAACTGTTTTGAGTAACTGAATCACCGTTTTAAAACAACACCTCGAATATAAAAGGTCCCTAAAAACACCTGACTGTTAAAATGACAAGTCAGTCAATCATATTGGTGGCCTCTCCACAGACCCGAAACCTGTTAAAGAAGGTTAAAATGAAGTTCAAATGATTTCTAAATGCATCTGTAAATATTATTAGTGGGAAGTGATACATTGCTCCACCCTTTGGTGCTCCTACCACTTTGAAAGGGAGCAGTAACAGGAACAGTAGCCATCTGTTTATTGACCTTACTGGTCAACTTCCAAGTTGAAACATTTTGGACGTCACTAAAGGCACATAAGTTTCAGATGATGTTAAACTCGGCGATATCTTCCAGGGACACGACGTCTGGTCGTCTTACATACAGTTTCAATCCGTCCGTCACACAATGTGTTTGTGTGTGTGTGTGTGTGTGTGTGTGTGTGTAAATGTATGAGTGTGAAAAATGAAGGAAGAGGACGGTGAAACAACTATAGCGGCTAGCGTTCCATTTGCTACTCTGTGTGTGAGTGTATGTGTATGTTTGTGTTTGTGTGAATGTATGTCTGTGAGTGTGTCTGTGTTTGCACGTTTATATGTATATACTCATACACACGTTAGCGTATTGAAAAACATTCTAGTATCTTAAATTTCTCTCACAAGGCTTTGTACCAGATGAGGTTATGGTAGAATATGTGTTTAAAGTGTCGAGCTATGGAGTCGAAAATTACAGCACATAGCTGGAAAACGAACATATTAAGCACGCAATCAGGGTGTCGCTAGTAAGCAGGCATATCAAGCACGCAATCAGGGTGTCGCTAGTAAAAAGGCTTATTAAGCACGCAACCAGGGTGTCGCTAATAAACAGACATATTAAGCACGCAATCAGGGTGTCGCTAGTAAGCAGACCTATGATTAAAAGCATTCCATCCATAACCATTCCATTTTTAGAAATATTTCAAGGACTGCTTTATCTAATGTGTCCTTTCCCTTCACAATAGGATGTAATTTGGGGAAGATTTAGCTGCAATTTCTGTTACGTCGAGCGATCGTGTTCTCATTGTAGTGGCTGTTCCAAGGTGAAATCTTATCAAGCATGATCAGAGACGCTCTAGCCATGACCACACTGTCTTTTTGCATATCAGAGATTTCAGTGTTCAATGTATCCTTCTTTATTTATGACGGGCGGGTGCAATTAAGGGAAATTTGATAAGCTAATTCTAGCATGTTAAGTAACTACACAGAGGATCTTTCGTGGCTCATTGTAGGAATATTTGTTGTTTAACCCCGGGTCAGCTCAGACTTATGATCAAAGATTTTTCAGATGTGATAAGCTGTTAATTTCTTAAGTGAGGGGGAACTAGGGCGTTACTAATGTCTTTTTAAGACAGTAAGGTTGTGTTTGAGGGTAATTTTCCTGCTATTTCTAGTAGGCTAGGAGACCACGTAGAAGTTCCTTCGCCGTAAGTTTGTTTAATACTATTCCTTCATGTAGAAATAGACAGTATCCTCTACCACCAACTAACCTACCTCTGGGTCCCGGCCGACAGGATGGAGACAACATTGCCTTCGAGGACAGCGAGGGAAACACGTTGGAACAGCCACACCACCTCGAGAGGCTAGCTCCTGAAGACAGCCAACTCCACTGTGAGTAGGGATGTGGCCAGGGGGATAAGACCGCCAGAAGTCTCCACTCCTACGGACTCTACCACATCTGGTGTAGTTATCACAATATAAGAACAACACAACACTTTAAAAAATATTTAATTTTATGCAAGGGAAGTAACTCTTAACATATTATTTCGCGGTTTTTTCCCTTGGCAAAAATGAAACTGATAATCTCGATGAGGGGATGTAGTTCATTGTTTCCATATTTAACACACACAAACACACAGGCACACACGCACAGAAACACACACAGAAACACACAGAAACAAAACACACAAACACACACTCCTTTGGAGTTTGGAGGATTTGGCTGATATTTCTAACATACCATGTGACTAGAGAGACTAGTAGCTGCATAGTATGACGAACAGAGATGATTTTTCAGTATTAGGGTAATGGTGGTGATGGTGGTAAAGTATACTGGTGAAGAAGAAGAAATAAAATACCTTTGCCCAAAATGCCATACAGTGGGATCGAACTAGGAGCCTCGTGATAACGAAACGAATGTTTAACCATTCAGCTATGCTACATAGAAATGTTGAGGGTAACGCTGTGGAAGTCCCAATAGGCTGGAATGTTGAACAGATGTCGTGTCCGACGACGAGAGCTCCAGTTGATTCAATCAGCTGCCTGCTAGTGGAATTAACGTGTAACTGGCTGAGTAATTCAGACACGTGGACCTTTAATGTAGTTCTCAGGGATATTCAATGTGATACGATATCTGACATGTTTAGCCCCTCAACTACAGATACAGCTCATTTTTGCAAGCCGAGTGGATTGGTAAAATAAAGTGTCTTGCTCAAAGAGACAAGCTACCCGATTCAGGAATCGAAATCACGGCCTTACGATCGTGAGCCGAACAACTTAACCACAAAACCACACGCCTTCAGAGTATATATGGAGTATACCTGTAATTCCAACGTCCAGCCTTATTACACACCATGTTAGGCTGATTTTCCATGAAAATTCTATTATGGGTTCACTGGTATTTGCAAAATATTTGACCCCGTACATGTTAATTTAACGAGTAAGGGTCATTTATACTTAGCTCTAAGGATGCTACTACTGTTTCTTCTCTCTCTCGTTCTCTCTCTCTCTCTCTTTCGCATGGCTGCCTGAATATGCGCGTGTTTTTTTCTCCATTTTCTCCTCCCCAATTCTTCTAGCAGGTGAAGTGATCCTAATCACTCCTGGTAAATGTTTTAAGGTAAAGTCAGTTCTTGAATCTCAATTCAGCATTAAAAGAAGAATCTGAATCCTAAAAGAATTTAGCCGAGGTTTACAAAGTTTACGCTGTTACACTGGATGCTGGTAATCTCTAGATTATCTTATATTTTTTTTAATATCATGTGCTACATAAACCGCATTGGCAGTATATTCATGAAAAGGCTAAAATAGCACTGTGATAGCATCACATTAAAAATTGATAACAGAAAATGTTCGCAACAATCTCTCCACTAGTAAATATACAATAAAAAATTAACAAATCTGTTTTTAGACATTTTCTCTTAAATGTTTTTAGGATTTTAAGAGTTAAATAAAACCTGATTATTTTTTCCTGTGAAGTATATTTAAGATTTGGCAACACTGCATATAATTAATCAGGTGATTCATGACATATGATTCGATACGTTATTTAGTTATTGATTAATTTCGTCAATTTCATGTCACTAACAAATTCAATGTCACGATAAATTAGATTTGTAAAAAGTGTGTTGCCACTGTGAAAAGTAGGGAAAGCTCTGTTTTAGAATGAGAGTTAAAATTATGAAGTTAGTATTAAGGGTTATGATGTTTAGGATTGCTTTTGCTTAAAATCTATAGTAGATTAAGAGATATGACTGAAGATCTAGTTTTAGAATATGGATTTAATTAGAGCCGGCACTTGGGTATTTAGTACCCTAAGATAGTTCTACAGTGTTATGTAACCCACTTGGGTATTTAGTACCCTAAGATAGCTCTACAGTGTTATGTAACCCGCTTGGGTATTTAGTACCCTAAGATAGCTCTACAGTGTTATGTAACCCACTTGGGTATTTAGTACCCTAAGATAGATCTACAGTGTTATGTAACTCACTTGGGTATTTAGTACCCTAAGGTAGCTCTACAATGTTATGTAACCCACTTGGGTATTTAGTACCCTAATACAGCTCTACGGTGTTATGTAACCCACTTGGGTATTTAGTACCCTAAGATAGCTCTACAGTATTATGTAACCCACTTGGGTATTTAGTACCCTAAGATAGATCTACAGTGTTATGTAACCCACTTGGGTATTTAGTACCCTAATACAGCTCTACAGTGTTATGTAACCCACTTGGGTGTTTAGTACCCTAAGGTAGCTTTACAGTGTTTGTTATGTAACCCACTTGGGTATTTAGTACCCTAAGGTAGCTCTACAGTGTTATGTAACCCACTTGGGTATTTAGTACCCTAAGGTAGCTCTACAGTGTTATGTAACCCACTTGGGTATTTAGTACCCTAAGATAGATCTACAGTGTTATGTAACCCACTTGGGTATTTAGTACCCTAAGGT
Organism: Eledone cirrhosa; assembly: GCA_964016885.1. Classification (NCBI taxonomy): domain Eukaryota; kingdom Metazoa; phylum Mollusca; class Cephalopoda; order Octopoda; family Eledonidae; genus Eledone; species Eledone cirrhosa. The sequence goes on along the minus strand of OZ024741.1, from coordinate 247,216 downwards.
AGCTCTACAGTGTTATGTAACTCACTTGGGTATTTAGTACCCTAAGATAGATCTACAGTGTTATGTAACCCACTTGGGTATTTAGTACCCTAAGGTAGCTCTACAGTGTTATGTAACCCACTTGGGCATTTAAGACCCTAAGGTAGCTCTACAGTGTTATGTAACCCACTTGGGTATTTAGTACCCTAAGGTAGCTCTACAGTGTTATGTAACTCACTTGGGTATTTAGTACCCTAAGATAGATTTACAGTGTTATGTAACCCACTTGGGTATTTAGTACCCTAAGGTAGATCTACAGTGTTATGTAACCCACTTGCGTATTTAGTACCCTAAGGTATCTCTACAGTGTTATGTAACTCACTTGGGTATTTAGTACCCTAAGATAGATCTACAGTGTTATGTAACCCACTTGCGTATTTAGTACCCTAAGGTATCTCTACAGTGTTATGTAACTCACTTGGGTATTTAGTACCCTAAGATAGATCTACAGTGTTATGTAACCCACTTGCGTATTTAGTACCCTAAGGTAGATCTACAGTGTTATGTAACTCACTTGGGTATTTAGTACCCTAAGATAGATCTACAGTGTTATGTAACCCACTTGGGTATTTAGTACCCTAAGATAGATCTACAGTGTTATGTAACCCACTTGCGTATTTAGTACCCTAAGGTATCTCTACAGTGTTATGTAACTCACTTGGGTATTTAGTACCCTAAGATAGATCTACAGTGTTATGTAACCCACTTGCGTATTTAGTACCCTAAGGTAGATCTACAGTGTTATGTAACTCACTTGGGTATTTAGTACCCTAAGATAGATCTACAGTGTTATGTAACCCACTTGGGTATTTAGTACCCTAAGATAGATCTACAGTGTTATGTAACCCACTTGCGTATTTAGTACCCTAAGGTATCTCTACAGTGTTATGTAACTCACTTGGGTATTTAGTACCCTAAGATAGATCTACAGTGTTATGTAACCCACTTGGGTATTTAGTACCCTAAGGTAGATCTACAGTGTTATGTAACCCACTTGGGTATTTAGTACCCTAAGGTAGCTCTACAGTGTTATGTAACCCACTTGGGTATTTAGTACCCTAAGGTAGCTCTACAGTGTTATGTAACCCACTTGGGTATTTAGTACCCTAAGGTAGATCTACTGTGTTATGTAACCCACTTGGGTATTTAGTACCCTAAGGTAGCTGTACAGTGTTATGTAACTCACTTGGGTATTTAGTACCCTAAGATAGATCTACAGTGTTATGTAACCCACTTGGGTATTTAGTACCCTAAGATAGATCTACAGTGTTATGTAACCGACTTGGGTTTTTACTACCCTAAGATAGATCTACAGTGTTATGTAACTCACTTGGGTATTTAGTACCCTAAGATAGATCTACAGTGTTATGTAACCCACTTGTGTATTTAGTACCCTAAGGTAGCTCTACAGTGTTTGTTATGTAACCCACTTGGGTATTTAGTACCCTAAGATAGCTCTACAGTGTTATGTAACCCACGTGGGTATTTAGTACCCTAAGATAGCTCTACTGTGTTATGTAATCCACTTGGGTATTTAGTACCCTAAGATAGCTCTACAGTGTTATGTAACTCACTTGGGTATTTAGTACCCTAAGGTAGCTCTACAGTGTTATGTAACCCACTTGGGTATTTAGTACCCTAAGATAGCTCTACAGTCTTATGTAACTCACTTGGGTATTTAGTACCCTAAGATAGATCTACAGTGTTATGTAACCCACTTGGGTATTTAGTACCCTAAGGTAGCTCTACAGTGTTATGTAACCCACTTGGGTATTTAGTACCCTAAGATAGCTCTACTGTGTTATGTAATCCACTTGGGTATTTAGTACCCTAAGGTAGCTCTACAGTGTTATGTAACTCACTTGGGTATTTAGTACCCTAAGGTAGCTCTACAGTGTTTGTTATGTAACCCACTTGGGTATTTAGTACCCTAAGATAGATCTACAGTGTTATGTAACCCACTTGGGTATTTAGTACCCTAAGGTAGCTCTACAGTGTTATGTAACCCACTTGGGTATTTAGTACCCTAAGATAGCTCTACTGTGTTATGTAATCCACTTGGGTATTTAGTACCCTAAGGTAGCTCTACAGTGTTATGTAACTCACTTGGGTATTTAGTACCCTAAGATAGCTCTACAGTGTTATGTAACCCACTTGGGTATTTAGTACCCTAAGATAGCTCTACAGTGTTATGTAACCCACTTGGGTATTTAGTACCCTAAGATAGCTCTACTGTGTTATGTAACCCACTTGGGTATTTAGTACCCTAAGATAGCTCACCTGTGTTATGTAACCCACTTGGGTATTTAGTACCCTAAGATAGCTCTACAGTGTTATGTAACCCACTTGGGTATTTAGTACCCTAAGATAGCTCTACAGTGTTATGTAACCCACTTGGGTATTTAGTACCCTAAGATAGCTCTACTGTGTTATGTAACCCACTTGGGTATTTAGTACCCTAAGATAGCTCTACAGTGTTATGTAACCCACTTGGGTATTTAGTACCCTAAGATAGCTCTACAGTCTTATGTAACTCACTTGGGTATTTAGTACCCTAAGATAGATCTACAGTGTTATGTAACCCACTTGGGTATTTAGTACCCTAAGATAGCTCTACAGTGTTATGTAACCCACTTGGGTATTTAGTACCCTAAGATAGCTCTACAGTCTTATGTAACTCACTTGGGTATTTAGTACCCTAAGATAGCTCTACAGTCTTATGTAACTCACTTGGGTATTTAGTACCCTAAGATAGCTCTACAGTCTTATGTAACTCACTTGGGTATTTAGTACCCTACGATAGCTCTACAGTGTTATGTAACCCACTTGGGTATTTAGTACCCTAATACAGCTCTACAGTGTTATGTAACTCACTTGGGTATTTAGTACCCTAAGATAGCTCTACAGTGTTATGTAACCCACTTGGGTATTTAGTACCCTAAGATAGCTCTACAGTGTTATGTAACCCACTTGGGTATTTAGTACCCTAAGATAGCTCTACTGTGTTATGTAACCCACTTGGGTATTTAGTACCCTAAGATAGCTCTACAGTGTTATGTAACCCACTTGGGTATTTAGTACCCTAAGATAGCTCTACAGTCTTATGTAACTCACTTGGGTATTTAGTACCCTAAGATAGCTCTACAGTGTTATGTAACCCACTTGGGTATTTAGTACCCTAAGATAGCTCTACTGTGTTATGTAACCCACTTGGGTATTTAGTACCCTAAGATAGCTCTACAGTGTTATGTAACCCACTTGGGTATTTAGTACCCTAAGATAGCTCTACAGTCTTATGTAACTCACTTGGGTATTTAGTACCCTAAGATAGCTCTACAGTGTTATTTAACTCATTCTCACAAATAAAACAATTTCATCTTACAATTTGGAAAGCTCTAATTTTTTACATTTCTTACTCTGGCTATATACAGAGCTGGCTTTAGACCTTGAGGGGCCCGGGATACTTCAGGTTTGGGAGGGCCTCTCACACAAAAAATAGAATATACAGCACTCCCCCCCCACACACTTTTACATATCAAAGTGACTTTGGCGAATGTAATTAGAATTGAAAAGTTATACATACAGGTATTAAATTCAAAAATTGTAACCATCCTAAAACTAAAAAGCCCAGCTGAGGGCAAAAATAAATTGCTTGGCCGTCGCTGATGGGGTCCGCCACTGCAGGGGTGCCCCGTTAAATCCGGCCCTGACCACATAAGGAAAATCATTAAGCTAACATTTTCTACTACACTGTCCACATACACCCACGCCAACTCATAATACTATTCAAACCTCACCACTGGACATTTCCACAACTCCGCCACGTGTCAAACATGTTTAGCGATTCATTCATTGATCGCAGGAAATTATTATATAAAACTGTGATCTATTGGTAGCAACAGTTCTAGCTATAGAGGATAGATACTGGTAAGGATTTAAAGTTTAGGGTTAGCTTTATTATTTACAATTACAAGGGCCATGGATTGACAGTATCGGTACAGGGTCGGACGCCATGCATAGAGTTACCACCCTTTATGATCTCAGTTCAAATCCAACGAGGTTAACTTTGCTTTCCATCCTTACGGGGTCGATAAAATAAAGTACCAGTAATGCACTGGGGTAATTGGTTGCCATGTGCTAAAAGTAGAAGCAATTATTATTTACAACTATGAATAAGTTTGAGTTCAAGATCAGTATTATATGTATGTATGTATGTATGTATGTATGTATGTATGTATGTATGTATGTATGTATGTATGTATGTATGTTCTTCTGGTTTTATAGTTTCACAAATGTTTGCCAATAGAGAGAGAGTAGGTTTCTAACATAGACACAATACTCTCTCATTGGAATTTACACATCAACTAGGTAGATTATGTATGCATGCTTGCATGATACATGTGTAGATATGGATGTTATTGTATGTGTGGATGTGGATGTTTTGAGTTGTATGTGTGCATGTGTATATGCTTTGTATCTGTACATGTGTATATGCAGTTATTAGATGCAACATTTTTGGAATGTTTTTCATATTTTTACTGTTCCATTAATGGATTGTACTTGTAATTTCCTAACTAGTCGTGTTCTTTCTGTTTCTGTGAAGCCCAGCTTCTTAAGATTTTATTGAGGCAGTTACTAACATACCCCAGTGCCCCAATAATCACAGGCATAAATCTGAAGGTATAACCAGGGTGGAGTATCTGCAGGTTTCTCATCAGTTCTGCATAAATATTCTCCTTTTCGCTAATCTTTGATATTATATTGGCATCTGCTAACTTCCACTACTGTGCATGCCTTCTTTTCCCTGTCCCATATAATATCTGATGTTATGCCTATATTTTATTGGGGTTTTTACTGGAACATTCCACTAGTACTCTTTCATATTATGTATATGTATGTCTTCCACATTGCTGTAGCTTTTAATGTGTTTATTATCGGAGCTATCTTTTCTTCGGATTGCATTTTCAGCCACTACATCATGCTTCATAGGTAGATAGTACCGTGATGACATCTTTGGACAGCTGCTTATGACATGGGTGACATCTTCAATGTTAATTCTGCAGAGTCTGCACTTGTTATCACATCTAGGTGTTTTGCTTGCATCCCTATCTCTTTTGTGAATCAGGTATTTCGTGTTGATTTCCTGTTCTTGGATTGCAAAAGCGTATCCTTCAAAATGAGAGCCAATATAGCGGTTGTTGGTCCAAGATAGACTACTTTCTATATATTACTCTCACTCGGGAGCTTCCTGGCAACATATCCATGCATGATTTTTTGCTGATAAGTATGCAGTTTTTCATCCATGGATTCACTGCGATATTGCTGAGCGACTTCCCTGGGTGTGAGTTTTGGATTATCACACAGGGAATACCTCTCGAGGAGTTCCTTCCCAACTCTCATGATATTATCTGTTACATGTAGATATACTTGCTCGAGAGACGGGCTCCTACGCTTTGAGGTTCGTAGATGTTGTTGGAGGGATATGATGCGACATTCAAATGCTATCTGGACTGATGTTAGGCCTCTGCCTCCCAGCTTACGTTTCAAGTAAAGGCGGTCTATGTCACTGTTGATGTGGAAGTTTCCGGTGTTGTTCAGTATTTTTCGAGTTCTAACATCAATCGCTCGGATTTCGTCTATCGTCCAATTGAGTATTCCAAACGTTGGTGTTAGGACAGGCACACCAAACACATTGTGAGCCACTGTTTTTTTTTGCGCAGAGAGTTCCGATGACCATATCTTTCTTAATCGGGTGTAGTATTTCCTGGTTACGTGTTCCTTATTACAGATACCATTATAGGATATGTTCCCATCTATCCCCAGGTATCTGTAGCAGTCCTCATCAGATATCGGTGAAACAGTTAGGCCATTGATACAAATGTTGCTAGATTGGGTTGTTGTTTTTCCCCGCTTTACAGTCATATATGAGCATTTATCTTGGCCAAACTCCATTCCTATATCCTTTGAGAATGTTGTAACCAGGTCAAGATTTTTTTAGAGGTTTTTAGAGTTTCAGATCGTCCACAAAGAAATTATGGGTTAGGTTCGTATTTCTGTCCTCCTGTGAGCCAATGATGTATCCTTCACATTTCTTGAGCAGAAAGGACAAAGGGTTTAATGACAGGATGAATAATATCACAGAGAGACTGTCTCCCTGAAATATACCCCTGCGATATTTTATTTTATCAGTGAAAATAGAGTCCTCCTTCTCTGTCCTTAATTTTAGGATAGTAGCCCAAGAAGAAGACAGCCTCTCTATGGCTCTGATAATAATGTCTGGGACTTTAGCAAATCGGAGGGCCACTATGATCCAAGAGTGGGGAACAGAATCGAAAGCTTTCCTGTAGTCCAGCCAGACTGTAGCCATATTCCTCCTAAATTGTCGCACCTCCGACATCGCAGTTTTGTTGATTAGGAGTTGTTCAGCACATCCCCAAACCCCTTTCTTTCCAGCTGCTTGTTTATCTGTGATGATGTTATTATTTTGACAGTGATCTTGGAGGAATAGGTTCAGGCAGGCTGTATACTTCTTATACATCAGGTTCTGGCATGCAATGGGTCGGTAGTTTTTTGCCAGGTGGGTGTCTTTGTTCTTGGGGACCAGTAATGTTTGTGCTAATGTCAACCATTCTGGTATAAGTGTATCTCCCTTAAGAACTTGTTGGTAGAGGTCGGTAAGATACCTCCGGTAAAATATCAGTTTTTTATACCAGTAGCCGACAATCATGTCTCTTCCTGGTGTTTTCTTATCTTGGAGTTTTCCTATCACAGTCTCAAGGGTACCCTCACTAATTTCGTATTTTCTTGTTGAAGTGTAGGAACAATAGTTCTTTTGGATTTCTTTTAGCCACACTGTATCTTGGTTGAAATTCTTCTTTTCACCCCATATTTTTCTCCAAAAGGAATCTATGTCTTTCTGGGATGGGGCCTCAGTGACACTTATTATTTTGCCCTTCATATCTCTATAGACTGATGTTTTGTTTCGTCTGAATCTTTTATTAAGCACTTTTCTTTCATCTACCTTCTTTAGGTATAGGCATTTTTCGCTGACAGCTCTCAATTCATGTTTGAGGTGATCAGCTTATATTGAAGAGTTCTGGTTCTACTGTTACCAAACATCGCCTCTATTTTATTTTTCACTCTTTGTTGGTAAGGAGTGAAGTTTTTTGTGTGTTTGTTTGCATGTAAGGAGCATTGTCACATATCCTATGGTTTTTCGTAGGTCAGCAATCTTTTTTTTCTATTTTAGTTATATATGATGGTATTTTTGGTGGTGTTTTGTTCTTGTTAATATCTCTGCTATAGCCAAGATAATGCTTCACTGTCGTTGCTAAGGCATATAAACAGGCGTTGATTTGCCAAAATGTTGGGGTTTTTAACCGTCGTAAATATTCATCCCCTATTTCGTCAATAACACGAAATATTTCATTATTTGTTTTTTTATTGAATATTGTTGTTTTAAAACGTTCAGCAAGAGAAATGTTTATACATGAATTAATTTCTCTCTGGAAGATTTCATTGAGGGAAGTTTTCAATTGTTTATACTTTTGATTATTATCATTATCGATAGTATTTTCCACAATAGTCGAGGTAGACTCGGATGGTACACGTGGTGTCAAATTTCTTCGATTATTATTACCGATAGTGTTTTCCCCACCATTCGAGGTAGACTTAGATGGTACACGTAGTGTCAAATTTCTTACAGGCATAGTTGTTTCAAGGCGCTGTTCGATCTGGCTGCTAGGAAGTCTGTAGCACGTGTTGTTGATTCCATGTTTGTTCCGTGACACTTACAATTAATAATATTTATCTTATTTTTACGTTCAACAAACGTCGCTTGTTGGCGTAGTTGTTTCGCTGAGAAATGATTTAGCTCTGGGTGTATTTCGTCCCAGTGTAGCTTCATTCTGTTCATATAGCCAATGGAGGGGTTGTTTTGGGCCATTTTATAACAATTAAATAAATCCTCATTAAGTTCGCAACTCCAAGAGAAATGCGATTTATAATTTCGGTTTCTTCTGTAGCTACAACTGAATAAATTTTGTTTACCTTTCTCGTTTTTCTTCGGTACTCCACTGATGTTGTTGTTGTTGATGTGTTCAGCCATAATGTTTGTAGCAAATCCTTGTAAAATGAATTATGTATTTAGTCGGATATCTCTACAATTCGAATAAAAGTTGTCTTCAGTAGATATAGTTAGAAGAATAACCAGTTATTCAACATGATGGTAGTTGTGGCATTACTTTCGGAGATAGTATTCGTATTAAATTTAATGAATAGTCTCCCACATCAAAATATGCGACTGATCGCGTTGACTGACTATGTGTGTATGTAAGTAAGTATGTATGTATGTATGTATGTATCTATGTATCTATGTCAGGTCACTCTCGAGTGCTACTGGTAATATGTAACCCAGTACAACGTGTCTCGTGGACGGGTCGTCGGCAACTAAACCAGCCACCCCACGAAGCTTGCTTGGTGAGGAGGGTAATATTTGGACACCCTGCAGGATGAAATACAAGACCCACCAGAGGGCGGAGCAACTCAGCAGAGTCAACGGCCATCCAAATAGTATTTTTTTTTACCTGGGAGTGAAAGGCCCCGAGTTGTTGTCAGAACACCTTTCTAAGAGAGGGAAACTCTGAAAAGAAACCTGGGGCTTCGGAAGCATCCGATGATGTTGCCAGTTCTTCTTTTCAGGTAGTGATTTTGATGCTCTGAGAGTGGGATTTGTCGAGTGCGAGGCCTTTCCCCAGTTAAAAAACATTCAAAACACAGGCATTGCTTGTTCAAGATCTGTTTCAGGTGTGTGTGACTGGCCGTAGCCTAAAGGTGCACCATTTTCTGTAATCTGACTAGCGATTGCAATACTCTTAGCAGAGTTTGCAGCCATTATGTATGTATGTATGAACGTATGCATGTATGTTTGTATTACACACACACACACACACACACACACACACACACACACACACACACACACACACACACACACACACACACACACACACACACACACACACACACACACACACACACACATATAGGCCTGGTGAGAGATGGGCTCCGCAAGGCTTTCAAGAAACGTCGTATGTCAAAACGGTGCCCCTACGACTCTATCATGAGTTACGGGACCATACATATATAAAAATAAAATTAGAAATTTATTTTTCGCCCTAGCACAACTGATACAAAAATTTAATGTATGCACACGTACATATATATATATACGTGTGTGTGTTAGGTAATTCCAAACGAAAAGCAAAGGAAAAAAAGAGTGCTCTATGTATAGAACAGAGTTATTTAATTAGAAAGTGAACAACACAAAATATAACTACTCCATTACCAAAGGTTTCTGGATAACAGACGGTAATAATATACGACTGCATCGGTCATCTGACAGAAACCTTTCGTAATGGAGTAGTTATATTTTGTGTTGTTCACTTTCTAATTATATATATATATATATATATATATATATATATATATATATATATATATATATATATATATAAAGTGGTAGAACACTGGAAGGTAATATCCGTAGTGGTAGAGCACTCAGTCCATAGGACGAGTTAGGTAGAAGTGGTTACACAACAGTTAGTTCACCATAGCGAGAACAATTGTTTCACTTTAGCGGACCCTCAGCTACGAGCTGAGGATCCGCTAAGGTTAAACATTTGTTCTCGGTATGGTGAAGTAACTGTTGTGTAACCACTTATATATATATATATAAACGGAAAAAATGAAACGAAATTTCATTTCTCACTCTTCGTACGGCTGTTACTGAAATATAAGTATGTATACGTACATACATATATGTATACAGACGTACAGTAGTATGTATATATATATACATACATGCACACATATATATATATGTACGTATGGATTCACCGAACATTTATTATAATGCTCGGTGTGTTTGTAAACAAACATCCCGAATTAAGCCGTACAGTGTCTAGCAACCATCGTTGCTCATTTGTATGTACGTATACATACTTATATTTATATATATATATATATATATATATATATATATATATATATATATATATATATATATATATATATATATATATATATATATCATAATCTATAAAACTCAGTGTGTGGTCATGCTCCTTCGTTATAGAAATCTACGATATAGAATTTCTTCAATTGAAATTTACAATTCAGTATTCGAAATAGTTTCGATTGCGTCTTGACGCAGATAATTTTTCCAATTTCACCCACAATTACGCAAAAAGTAGATAAAACTCAATATTTTACGATTTTTCTCTCTCATTTAAACTGCTGAACTCTTTCTACTACCATTCAAAATCTATACAACTTCATACTTTCTGCTACTTTCTCTTTCCAAGCTAGATGGTGATACTTGTCCGTTCACACCACTCCCTACTGTCTTAAATTTAGAAAACACATATCCTCTATGAGGTTACTAAACCTGCTAGAAACAGCAGCTAACTCTCCCCCATATCACACCCCTCCCTACTGTCTTAAATTTAGAAAACATATCTTCTATGAGGTCACTAAACCTACTAGAAACAGCAGCTAACTCTCCCCCATATCACACCACTCCCAACTGTCTTAAATTTAGAAAACACATATCCTCTATGAGGTCACTAAACCTGCTAGAAACAACAGCTAACTCTCCCTCATATCACAACCCTCCCTCATATCACAACCCTCCCTAAATTTAGAAAACACAGACAACCATGCAGAATAACTTCATCGCAGCTCTATTGTTCTGCTGGCATCGTCTACGCGCGTGTTGCGCAAGTACTGTGAAACAATAAATTTCAACACTTTTTTGCACAGAGATAATATCCATAGGCGAAACTGCAATTGTCACTGCTGGCGCAGCTCATGCTTCCAGGTCTGCAATTCATTCACCCAGTGCCTGGCAGACAAAAAAGTGGTGCCATAAAATGGGTGATGCAATCTAACTTTGGTAACTTAATGACGCCGAGCAACGCCGGGCTTTAATGCTAGTATATATATATATATATATATATATATATATATATATATAACGAAGGAAATGTGGTAAGGAACCAGGTGGACCATAACGCACCAAAGTACTCAATACTTGAGGTAGTAGAGTGGGTATTAGGAACCAGTAAGACCCCGACAGCTGAGCTCAAGCCGTTTCGACGGCTAATTCCGTCCAGAATTAGCCGTCGAAACGGCTTGAGCTCAGCTGTCGGGGTCTTACTGGTTCCTAATATATATATATATATATATATATATATATATATATATGGAAAAATTTGAACAGGGACAAAACAGAGAGGCAGTACAACGAATGTTTATTAATTTCACGCTCTGGAGAGTATACATACACATATATACAAATACATATGTACATATGGGTTGAGTATTCAATACCGAAGCAGAGTTTTAATATTCATTTCATTAAGGCTAAATAGTGTAATGAAAGGAATATGTAAATATATATATATATATATATATATTTGTTTTTCCTATTACCCACTCTACTACCCTAAGTATTGAGTACTCTGGTGCGTTATGGTCCGTCTGGTTCCTTACCACACTTCCTTCGTTATATATATATATATATGTAAATGCTAAACAGAAATAACAACAAAATCGGTACAGTTTATGGAAGGGATATATTAGGTTAACGCTTGATATAGCAGGAAGAGGGTCTGTGGAGCTGACGTTCTTCCTCTTCTCTCTCCTCGGCACCAGGGTCTCACTTGCTTCTGCCACTGCATTGGTAAAGTACCCGTACCTCCTCGCCACACTCTTCTCAGTCCCTCCAATATCTCTCACCTCTGCCTCTCCACACAGAGCACTGAACCTGTTCCTCACTTCTACTGTGTACCTCTTCTGTAGCTTATCTTCCTTGAAAGCTCCCCAGTCATAAATTGCTTTCCGGAGCTGAGCCTTACTCTTTCTTAAGCTCACCCGGACCTCACTCATGATCCTATGGAGGAGAGGAAAGAGAATATGGAGGTGATGAAGGAAGGACTCTGTACCGCTTACACTGAGGCCAGAGAGGAGGCACTGATAGAGAAGATCAGAAGCGTGGAGAGAATGATTGTCAGGTCTATTTGTAAAGAGAGCTGGACGATCATCAACGAGATCACAGGGATGAAGAGAGAAGGTTCGAGTCAGATCCAGAGAACAGAGCCCGAGGATAGGAAGAGGAAATGGCTGGACCCTTTTAGGACCCTACTAGGAGAGCCGCTCTCCACTGCCCAGAACACCGGGGAGATAAGGCGGCTGTTTGAGGAACTGGATATTGAGACAGGAGCCTTCACCAGAGAGGTGCTTCAGAGAGCCAAGAAGAAGATCAAGGAGGGCAAGGCCCATGGAGAAGATGGAGTGGCATCAAAGGTAATGAAGAGGTGTGATTTTGATGATATCATCCTGGAGTTCTCTAACCAGGCACTGGAGAAAGGAGTTGCCCCGAATCAGTGGAGGATCAGTAACATCGTCCCAGTGCCAAAGAAGGGAGATCTCTCTAACACCAACAACTACAGGGGGATCTCACTGACGTCATTTGTGGCAAAGACCTTCAACAGGAAGATTCTTAATAGGATCAAGCTCGAGATGGAGAAGAAGCTCAGGAACAACCAGACAGCTTTAGAGAGGGAAGATCAACCACCAGTCACATCCTGATGCTGAGGAGGATATTAGAGGGAGCTAGTGCAAAGTGCCTTCCTGCGGTCATGGTTTTCATTGACTTTAGGAAGGCCTTGATTCTGTGGATCGTCACTGCCTGATGAAGATCTTATAGGCTTATGGAATCCCCAAGAAGATAGTGGACCTGATATCACTGCTCTACACCAAAGCCCAAGTTATTACACCTGACGAGATGACAGAGTTTTTTTAGATACTGGCTGGAGTGTTCCAGGGAGATACATTGGCTCCCTACCTTTTTATCATCGCAGCGGACTATTGTATGCGCCTTGCGCTGGAGAAACACCAGGACTTTGGCTTTACTGTAACACTGGCTCAGAGCAGGAGAGTTAAGGCGAAAAAGATATCGGATGTTGAATTTGCTGACGACATAGTTCTGGTGACAAACACAGTGAAGGAGGCAGACGAGTTGATGCAGGAGGTGGATACTGTGTCGGAGAGTGTGGGGCTGAAAATGAATGAGATTAAGACGAAGTATCTGGTAGAGAATATTAAGAAACCAGAGAAGATTACTAATGTAGGCGGGAAGCCGCTAGAATTGGTTGAGGTAACGCAGAGGAGACTGAGGTTAGCTGGACATGCTCACCGACATTCAGAGTTGACACTGCACTCAGTGCTCCTGTGTGAGCCCCTACACGGACACACTAGAAGAGGGAGATCGAGGTTGACATATGTTGATGCCCTAAGGACAGACACAGATCTCTTGGAGACAAAGGACTTGGCGGCGATGATGCAGGACAGAGACCGCTGGAGAGAACTCGTCCATAGATCTCGGGAATATATATATATATATATATATATATATATATATATATATATATATATATATATAAAAGAAGAGACATACATCATAAGATTAGAAGAGAAAGAATTATGATACAATATATTAGATGCCAATAGCCGAAGCGAAGTGTGCTCAATGCAATATATATGAATATGTACATAGAGCTGTTATATTGATATCATGTAGATGAAACACTGTGTATGGAGTAAATTTTGTTTTTGAATGTATCCTCCTTCTCCTCCATTTATTTTGCTTTATATATCGGGTCGTTTGTTTACAAACGAATTGAACATTATCATTAATGTTCGATATAACCCATACGCACCCACACACACACACACACACACACACATACACGCACGCGCGCACACACACACACACACATACACACACACACACACACACCCATACGACACACACGCACACACACACACACACACACACACACATATATATATATAATTGGTTATGCACGAGTGCATTAATGTTTTCCAGGACACAGTGTTATGTACCGTGTAGTGGAATGTCAGCTTACAACAGAGTGGTGCTCAACGAAATGCTGAAAAAAGGTGTATATTCCAGTTTAGCTATATTCCGGGGCGTGTATAAAGAATTAAAAAGAACAGAAAGATGCAGTAAAAGAGATTTATTCGGTTCTTACGTACGTTTCAATAGACATCAATTTGCCTAGATCTCGCTACATCTATAATATTATATATTTAGTAGAGCATTCGATATCCAATGTACAATCGATCCCATATCATCAGAGATTATGTTTGTGTGCTTTATATATATATATATATATATATATATATATATATATATATATATATATATAAAGCACACAAATAAACATACATATCTTTACTTTCTTTATTTCAATAGAAAATCTGAATTCTGACACCCCAGCGAACTAACCATATTCACTGAACCAGAACAATTCTCCCATCCCATTTCTCTTGACCATTATTTTTTGCTTGTCATAAAATTCTCTAAAAAGGCTACAGAATAAATTTCCAAATACGGGCGCGAAATTGAATGAAAACTTGTTCACATGACAGCCATAATTTCATTTATAACCAATCAAATTACGTTTATTTAAAAAAAGCCTTCGTGAGCCCCCCTTTTTTAAGTAAAAAGAAATTCAAACACTCATATATGAAAAAAACCAACCTGAGCCCCCCCCCCCCTTGTTTGAAGAACTTTGTAACGCGAACTGGCACGAAATTTATTATAATTATTGACCAACCAATCAAATTACTTCTCGAAAAACCTGGCGTTTCGAGCCACTTTTTTCCGTATAAAACAAGTAACATTCAAAGACCAACCAAGTGTAAGAAAAACCACAGACCCTCCATCTCAACTCTACTTTTGAAAAGCAGAAGAACTGCTAAACCGGTAAAGGAACCAAATAAATATATATATTTTTTAAAAAACAAGACTCCAGTTGCATTTTCGATTTCATCTTTTTTTCTTTATACTTTCACTCATGTAGGACACCTCGGTTATTTTTCATTTTGTAAAAAAAAACTTCACCTTCTAATAATATAGTAATTTTATAATATAGTAATTTTTATATTTTTAAATTTTTTTTTACAATGTTTTCGTCGGTCTTTCCAGTTGCTAGTACTATATATATCGGTCGCAACTCCAGGTAGAAGGAGAAACGTGAAATAAAGTGTCTTGCTCAACGACATAACGCATCGCCCGGTCCAGGAATCGAACTCACAACCTCACGATTGGGAATCCAATTCTCTAACCACTCAGCCACACGCCTTCTTTTGAGCAACACACTTTATTTCACGTTGCTCCTTCTAGCTGGAGTTGTGACCAATAGATAGTATTAGCAATTGGAAAGATCAATGGAAACATTGTTTCCTCGGCCCGATTTGACGAAAGTCGATCGTTCCTATATATAGTACTAATAATAAATGTGACGACTAAAATCCAAAGAGGGCTCGATAAGGATAAATATATATCAGATATATAAGAACCCTAGAGCAATATTTATTAAAATAACAGATTAAAGTTTAAGCAAAGAATCGCTGCTTTCACCCTTAACGGGATCTTCTGAAGATCCCGTTATCTTTAATCTGTTATTTTAATATATATATATATATATATATATATATATATATATATGTGTGTGTGTGTGTGTGTGTGTGTGTGTGTGTGTGTGTGTGTGTGTGTGTGTGTGTGAGTGTGTGTGTGTGTGTACGTGTGCATACTTACATATAAATATATATATATATATATATATATATCATTCAACACAACTTTACTATTTAATATACATTTTTTGTTTTTCCCGGTGCCTTTTCCCAAAATTGATTGGTTGTCACCGAAAGAGTGTCGTGTAAAACAGGGGTACCCCTCTCTCTCTCCCTCTTTCTCTCTCTCTCTCTATATAATTGTTGTCTATATTATGTCTCATCCCACCCCATTACTTAGTTGTCTCCCAAATATGCTGTCGAGCGTTCTGTTGATAAACTACTGTAGTTGGAGCACACACACACACACATATATATATATACACACAAACACACATACATACATACATACATATATATATACACACAAACACACATACATACATACATATATATATACACACAAACACACACACACACACATATATATAAGGTGTGTAAAATTGTTCATTGCTCATCGCCCTCTAGCGGCTGGACAATGAGTTCCATGGAATAACTATTACATTTCAAAGAATACTAGAATATTAATGAAGGTTAAGTGTAACGAAGAGAACTGTCAGTTCTGTGATGAACTTAATACAGAGATGGAGGAATAGTGAGCCGGGCATAGCTGAGATGCGGGGGGAAATAACAATAAGAACAACAACGATTGTTCTTGCAGATGTAAGATGTGTGTAAGTAGCCTGTCTGTTGGTTTATATCGAAATGTCGGTTAACACGTGCAAGACGGATGTATCTATAATTTTGTAATTATAAATCCTCACGGCTTCTGTCAAATGTTGTCTGTGTAGTAAAAAGTGTGTAGGTTGAATATAGTGTGTGGGTCTGTCACTTTAAATGTCACACAAGGGGGAGATGACAATGGCACGTTTTACGCGACTCAATACATTTATTCCACCCATATTTTCTTTAGTCAGTTATTTAATAATTATCTTCTCTTTTCTTTCCTCTGCTTTTCATCGCCATTGTTGTATAAACGAAACCACATAAAACAGCATTTCATTAAAATCAGACACATACATGCATACACACACACACAAACAAACACACACACGTACGCATACAAACAAACACACGCACACACGCGTACACAGACACACACACATACGCACACATACACACGCACATACATACACATCGATATTATTACTTAAAATTATAAGGGCGGTGGATTGGCACAACCGGTAGAGGGTCGGACGCCATGTTTGTAGCATAGAGTTACGGCCCTTTACGGTCCGAGATCAAATCCTGCCGAAGTTAACTTTGCTTTTCATCCATACGGGGCCGATAAAATAAAGTACCAGTAATGTACTGGATAAATGCTGGCCTTGTGTAGAAACAATTATTACTTAAACATTCATATTTTATTTCACTGTTTTTCTTAGTGTTGGGCAGGACTGTGCTCATGTCCCTTTTCGGGGACACAGAGATTAGGGCGCAGGAAGGAGACTGGTGTCTTCATCCAGAGACCTGATCAGAACATTTGCAGTGGGTTTCCTTAAAGGGTCAGGTGGTGGTGTTAAACCGAGTGACACATTTACTACCTAAGTCAACCAGAGCAAGACTTGACTCGGGCCACAAAGAGACAAAACAAAAACCGCAAGGCATCTCATCAATCGCTCTAACAATTCCACCAATCCACCACTAATGACTGGTACTAGTCTAACAATTCCACCAATGACTGGTACTAGTCTAACAACTCCACCAATGACTGGTACTAGTCTAACAACTCCACCAATGACTGGTACTAGTCTAACAACTCCACCAATGACTGGTACTAATCTAACAACTCCACCACTAATGACTGGTACTAGTCTAACAACTCCACTAATGACTGGTACTAGTCTAACAACTCCACCAATGACTGGTACTAATCTAACAATTCCACCAATGACTGGTACTAGTCTAACAACTCCACCAATGACTGGTACTAATCTAACAACTCCACTAATGACTGGTACTAATCTAACAACTTCACCAATGACTGGTACTAATATAACAACTCCACCACTAATGACTGGTACTAGTCTAACAATTCCACCAATGACTGGTACTAATCTAACAATTCCACCAATGACTGGTACTAGTCTAACAACTCCACCAATGACTGGTACTAATCTAACAACTCCACTAATGACTGGTACTAATCTAACAACTCCACTAATGACTGGTACTAGTCTAACAACTCCACCAATGACTGGTACTAATCTAACAACTCCACCAATGACTGGTACTAATCTAACAACTCCACCAATGACTGGTACTAATCTAACAACTCCACTAATGACTGGTACTAGTCTAACAATTCCACCAATGACTGGTACTAGTCTAACAACTCCACCAATGACTGGTACTAGTCTAACAACTCCACCAATGACTGGTACTAATCTAACAACTCCACCAATGACTGGTACTAGTCTAACAATTCCACCAATGACTGGTACTAATCTAACAACTCCACCAATGACTGGTACTAATCTAACAACTCCACTAATGACTGGTACTAGTCTAACAACTCCACCAATGACTGGTACTAATCTAACAACTCCACTAATGACTGGTACTAGTCTAACAACTCCACCAATGACTGGTACTAGTCTAACAACTCCACCAATGACTGGTACTAATCTAACAACTCCACTAATGACTGGTACTAATCTAACAACTCCACTAATGACTGGTACTAGTCTAACAACTCCACCAATGACTGGTACTAGTCTAACAACTCCACCAATGACTGGTACTAATCTAACAACTCCACCAATGACTGGTACTAATCTAACAACTCCACCAATGACTGGTACTAGTCTAACAAACTCCACCACTAATGACTGGTACTAGTCTAACAACTCCACTAATGACTGGTACTAGTCTAACAACTCCACCAATGACTGGTACTAATCTAACAACTCCACCAATGACTGGTACTAATCTAACAACTCCACCAATGACTGGTACTAGTCTAACAACTCCACCAATGACTGGTACTAATCACTGGTACTAATCACTGGTACTAATCACTGGTACTAATGACTGGTACTAATAACTGGTACTAATCACTGGTACTAATCACTGGCACTAATCACTGGTACTAATCTAACAACTCCACCAATGACTGGTACTAATCTAACAACTCCACCAATGACTGGTACTAGTCTAACAACTCCACCAATGACTGGTACTAGTCTAACAACTCCACCACTAATGACTGGTACTAGTCTAACAACTCCACTAATGACTGGTACTAGTCTAACAACGCCACCAATGACTGGTACTAATCTAACAACTCCACCAATGACTGGTACTAATCTAACAACTCCACCAATGACTGGTACTAGTCTAACAACTCCACCTATGACTGGTACTAGTCTAACAACTCCACCAATGACTGGTACTAGTCTAACAACTCCACCAATGACTGGTACTAATCTAACAACTCCACCAATGACTGGTACTAGTCTAACAACTCCACTAATGACTGGTACTAGTCTAACAACTCCACCAATGACTGGTACTAATCTAACAACTCCACCAATGACTGGTACTAATCTAACAACTCCACCAATGACTGGTACTAGTCTAACAACTCCACCAATGACTGGTACTAGTCTAACAACTCCACCAATGACTGGTACTAGTCTAACAACTCCACCAATGACTGGTACTAATCTAACAACTCCACCACTAATGACTGGTACTAATCTAACAACTCCACCAATGACTGGTACTAGTCTAACAACTCCACCAATGACTGGTACTAATCTAACAACTCCACCACTAATGACTGGTACTAATCTAACAACTCCACTAATGACTGGTACTAATCTAACAACTCCACCACTAATGACTGGTACTAATCTAACAACTCCACCAATGACTGGTACTAGTCTAACAACTCCACCAATGACTGGTACTAATCTAACAACTCCACCACTAATGACTGGTACTAATCTAACAACTCCACCAATGACTGGTACTAGTCTAACAACTCCACCAATGACTGGTACTAATCTAACAACTCCACTAATGACTGGTACTAGTCTAACAATTCCACCAATGACTGGTACTAGTCTAACAATTCCACCAATGACTGGTACTAATCTAACAACTCCACCAATGACTGGTACTAATCTAACAACTCCACCAATGACTGGTACTAGTCTAACAACTCCACTAATGACTGGTACTAGTCTAACAATTCCACCAATGACTGGTACTAGTCTAACAACTCTACCAATGACTGGTACTAATCTAACAACTCCACCAATGACTGGTACCAATCTAACAACTCCACTAATGACTGGTACTAATCTAACAACTCCACTAATGACTGGTACTAATCTAACAACTCCACCACTAATGACTGGTACTAGTCTAACAACTCCACCAATGACTGGTACTAATCTAACAACTCCACCAATGACTGGTACTAATCTAACAACTCCACTAATGACTGGTACTAATCTAACAACTCCACCAATGACTGGTACTAATCTAACAACTCCACTAATGACTGGTACTAGTCTAACAATTCCACCAATGACTGGTACTAGTCTAACAACTCCACTAATGACTGGTACTAATCTAACAACTCCACTAATGACTGGTACTAGTCTAACAACTCCACTAATGACTGGTACTAATCTAACAACTCCACCAATGACTGGTACTAGTCTAACAACTCCACCAATGACTGGTACTAGTCTAACAACTCGACCAATGACTGGTACTAGTCTAACAATTCCACCAATGACTGGTACTAGTCTAACAACTCCACCAATGACTGGTACTAATCTAACAACTCCACCACTAATGACTGGTACTAATCTAACAACTCCACCAATGACTGGTACTAATCTAACAACTCCACCAATGACTGGTACTAATCACTGGTACTAATCACTGGTACTAATCACTGGTACTAATGACTGGTACTAATAACTGGTACTAATCACTGGTACTAATCACTGGCACTAATCACTGGTACTAATCTAACAACTCCACCAATGACTGGTACTAATCACTGGTACTAATCACTGGTACTAATCTAACAACTCCACCAATAACTGGTACCAATGACTGGCACCAATCACTGGTACTAATCTAAAAACTCCACCAATCCGCTACCAGGGACTGGTACTAAGGGGTTGTTACAAACATGCTTTCCCTGGTTTGGATTTTTAAATTATTTTTTTCTGGTTGCTTTAATCGTTCACTCGGTTTAACATGACCACCTGGTCCGCGGAGGCCTTTAGCAGAGTTTTTCTGTTGTAAGCAAGGCGGCGAATTGACATTCCCATAGAAAACTTTGCGGTATTTGTTCTAGCTCAGTGTACTTTGAATTAAAACCCCGCCTAAGTTAATTTCGTCTTTCATCCATTCGAAGCCGATGAAAAAAGTACCAACCGATTCTTCTATAACCCTTTCTCACATTCTCTATATCACACCCTTTAATTCTCTAGAAGAAATCAGCCGTGTTAATCAGACCTGGAGAGGGGATAGGCTCCGTCAGGTTTGAAATGCCCAAGGCATGTCGTATGTCTCTACAACTCAGAGTTTAGGGTTCATACATTCAGTTGAAGGCTTTATCAGGTCTCCAATTTCAAGATACCTTAAACTCGCCCACCAGTCTTGGAGACCCAGGGGTCAGAGGCATTGTATTTTCCTCCCTGACTGAACAGTAAAAAAAAAAATAGATAAATATGTGAAGTGGTTAAAGCGTTGGTTTCACAATCGTGAGGTTGTGAGTTCGATTTCCGGAACGGGTGGTGTAAGACACTTTATTTCACTTTGCTCCAGTTCACTATGCTGGAGAAATGAGTTGTGGTGCAAAAGCTGTATTGGCCTTTGTTTTTCCTTCAGAAAACATTGATGGCGTGGAGGGTGGATACAGTAATGCACGGGTGACTGCTGGTATTCCACAACCCCTTGCCTGGGCTTGTGTCTCGGAGAGGAACTTTTTAGGTGCAAATCCCATGGTTTTTACCACATATATATGCATATATGTATATATATACTTCGTTCTTGAATTTGTTTTGAAAGATTTCTTATCTGAAAACGTGTGTTAAAACAGATATTGTTATACTTTGGGAGAGTCATGCTGCCAATAAAAACACACGCACCTGTTGGTGTCACTTCAATTTATTATAAGTTTCCGGCTGGTTGGTTGGTTCGATAACCGGAAGGTTGTTTATAATTTGTCAAAGCTCTTTTGTCACCTCCTCAGTGACTAGGTTTTTATTTTTTATTTTGTGTCTCTCCTTTGTTCTGCCCTACACCATCTTGTGTTTGTGTGTTGTGTGTTGTATTCTTGTTTGCGCATGCGTTACATCCGGGCGTGTGTGTTTTTAGTTATTTATTTATGTGTTTATTTACTTGTCACTAGTTGGTTGTTTGTTCTATCTGTGTGTGCCTGATTTGTTTTGTTAGTTTGGATTTTGTGTGTGTTTGTATGTCTATTTTAAATGTGGAAAAGACACAGATAAAAGCATTCTGGCCAATGCTGAACACGCAGAAACTAAATAAGGTGTTGCTACCAACATTCAGACCTCAACAGCAACACCCAAAAACTAAGAACACAACCCCCAAACCATCAACATCCACCCCACCATCACAAACCACAAAAGACACCATACCAAAAATCCCTTGAAGGATTCTATCCTATCCATCCCCCCTCTGTCTAACACTCCCACAAATACACACACATTCCACCACGACACAACATAGCCCTCCCACATACCCACAATGATAACATCCCAGACACGGGAACCGTTACATCTCCAAGTGAGGACGAAGAGGAACCCCAAAAATCTAAGAAACAAAAAAGACTCAGAAAAAATACAAAAGCAAAAACATTTACAGAAAACACGCGCACGCCCAACACCGACATAAACACACCGCCACACACGACAACCATCACCACAACCAGACACTTCACTCACAAAGCAAACACCCACACCACCACAATCACAAACCTCAACAACAAAAAGAAAACTACAAATAGAAACAGAACACATGAAAAGCGAAACGCAGTACACATACATAAGACCCCCGATCAAAAAACTAGTAGAAACTGTCCGAAAGGACCCACCATTCAAACAGAAGGGAAACTTTCCCAAACAATGAACCACCCACAAACCTGAATCTAATCAGGGTCATAACCCTGCAATACGAAACCATGAAACAGAACTTCCCAAATGCTGTGGGGCCACCTTTTCAAAAACCCCTTAACCGTGTCTTGCTAAAATGATTCCATCCCTCCCCAAGCACACCCAATCTGGACATGGAGATCGAACAACCCGACCTCCAGGAAACGAAAAGCTAAGTGTTCCTGCCTTTTTCTCTCCTTAACTCTTCTTCACCAACATAGCGACTGTACAAGTTAGATGTTTGAATGTACGTGGCTTGGGCGTGCCCTGGAAACAGGGCCAACTTTTAAATGATCTCAGGTCACACCGTATAGATGTGATAGCGGTTAGCGAGTCCAGGATTCACGACAAGCAGCAGTTAACCCCCATGTTCAATGACTTTCAGATCTACCAATCTCTCTGTCATCCAGCAGGTGGAGGGGAGTTGCTGTTTTATTTCGAAAAGACGTATCTCAAAGTACAGACGTTTCACTTGGACCCGGAGGGCAGCCTGGTAGTCCTGGACGTGAATGGTAGTGAAGGTGGAGCTTTCAGACTGGTGGCCGTATATGCCCCGACTGGGACATCGCGACCAGAGTTCTTCAAGCGTCTGGAGCCATTCCTGAGAACGTCTCTCTCCTTAGTATTAGCGGGGGACTGGAATGGCATCTTAGACGCACGTTGGGACTATGTAGGAGCTTGTGATATTAGAGTTGGGTGTAATAGCCTCAAAAATCTCATCAGCCTATTCCAACTGGCTGATAGATATCGAGTAGACTTCCCAAGTGCACCACTGTGGCCGTGGAGCAACCGCACTGGGTCTTCTAGATCGTATTTAGATAGATTTCTAATTTGACAAAATGATAGGGAAACATTAAGCTGTCCATATGGAAGCTAAGCATGTCGCTCCCGGCGCGTAAAGCCTACAGTAAACGGATTAGCACTTTAGTTAAACGCCAGTTGACGGGGGCCATCGTCAATAACAGGTGGTGGAGCTCTCTCAACAGAGCAATTAGAGTAAAATCAATAGCCTGTAGCAAGGAAGTTGCTTTAGAAAAGAACAAAACTGAACAAAAGTAACTGGTAGCCTAAGTAGAAGAGGCAGTACAGCTGACGTGCTAGCGGCGAGAACGACACTAGATCAGTTCTTCAACGTGAAACACTAAGGTTGTATTGTCAGAAGTAGAGCAAGTGCTCTGAGAAACGAGGGAGCCAAAGCTGTTAGCTGGGCAGTGGTGAAAAGTGGCAACACACAAATCCACAATTCGGTCTTTGGAAAACCAAGACGGACGCATTCTACTTGAATCCAAGCAGATGTGCACGGTCTTCCAGCAGCACTTTGCACAACTGTTCGGACAGAGCGGTGTGTCGAGCGGGGTGATGGACACCAGATCGTACCTCGACGGCCTACCGCAACTCTCGAACACGGATGCAGAGGGCTGCGAAAGGTCGATGACAGCGGGCGAAATAGAAGACGCCCTAGGCCGCTGTTGGAAAAACAAATCCCCCGGTTTAGATGGTATACCCTATGAGTAGGCATACCAGACATGTTCTCTTATACTATATACATAACTATAAATAGTATTATATATACGACTTAGTGAACAACTATTCGACCAGTACAATGAGGATGAATCATTAGCCAGAAATAGAAGCAATTACACCCCTTCAAAAGGTAGAAATAAAATCCTGGACGAATTCTGTGAACACATCACAAACTTCCCTTACCAACACTTGCACAGACAAAAACACAAGCCAAACCTCAACAAGAAAGAATGGGAAGAATTAAATAGATTAAAAACCGACAGAACCATTACAATTAAAGAGGCTGATAAAGGGAGTACAGTAGTCCTAATGGAGACAGAATTCTATATCAACTTAGCG
>OZ024741.1:192500-217500 GCA_964016885.1 Eledone cirrhosa | reverse complement strand
TATATATATATATATATATATATATATATATATATATATATATATGTGTGTGTGTATTTGCGTGCATATATGTATGTTTGTATATATATATGTTTGTATGTGTACCCACACACACATATATATATTATATCACGTGTGTTTGTTTATTTATTTTTATTTGTGGTATTTTTTCCTCTTTCATATCGCTGTCAACTTGCTAATTTTTTATTTTTTATTTATTTTTTTATTTTTATATTTGACTTTATATTTGACTTTTATTTATTTATTATTTTGATTTCATGTATATGTATTTTGTCTGTGTAAGGTGATGTGACTGCTTACTTTAGTATATGCATTATATTCGTTTATTTATCTTTATATATTTATTTTTATAATTATGTATATATATGTATATGTATATATATATATGTATGTGTGTATATATATATATATATGTATATATATGTGTGTATTTGTGTATTTATGTGTATGTGTATGTATATATATATATATATATATATATATATACAGTGCCCCGCAAAAGTTTACAACACATTAGGAAATATGCAGTTTTAGGTATTTTTAATAAAGTTAGGGTAATGAAAATTTAACTACTGATAGAACATATAATGAGGCATTTAATGATACAATCATATTTTAAAAAAAATAACAAGGAAATAACACATGAAGAAAAATCAATATTTTTACAACATATTTTATATTTATCGCTTTTTTTCAAGAAAATTCTTAAATTTTCAGATTTAAAAATGTTCTAGATTAGGTTTAAGGTAACTTCTAAGGACTATTAAAAACATTACATCATTATTTGTCTGACAACCATCCTGTAAACATTGACAACCGTCCTGTAAACATGGACAATATGGGGAAAAATAAACTGATTGATCAAGACCTCTGTAAACGCATTGTAGACCTTCATACAAATGGTGTTGGTTATAGAAAGATATCTTGTCAGTTAAATGTGCCATTGAGTTCAGTTGGTACAATAATTCGTCACTGGAAATCTCATCATTCCATCTGTCCTCTAATTAGTTCTGGTTGTCCTAGAAAGATAACAGAACGTGCAGCTCGGTTATTGACGAGAAAGGTTGGCAACGAACCCCGGTGTACTCTTAAAAATCTTCAGGATGACCTAGAAGAAAGTGGAGTAAAAGTGAGCACAGATACAATTAGTCGTTCACTTCGTCGATATAATATCTTCTCGAGGTCTCCAAGGAAAACACCACTTCTTACGAGGAAACACGTTCTTCGTCGATTAAACTTTGCAAATGAGCATCTCATCAAACCTGCGTCATTTTGGGAAGATGTACTTTAGTCGGACGAAACAAAAATTGAACATTTTGGTCGAAATGCTGTGGCAAAAGTCTAGAGAAAGAAAGGTACTGAATATTCGCTGAAGAATACTATTCCAACTGTAAAATTTGGAGGTAGATCAATCATGGTCTGGGGTTGCTTTAGTGCCACAGGAGTAGGAAATATTGAAATAATAGAAGGAAGAATGGGTGGCACTTATTATGGAGGTATTTTCCAAAGGAATTTACATCAAAGTGCACATTCTCTCAGCTTAAAGCAAGGTTGATTTTTTCAACAAGATAACAATCCAAAGCATACTGCAAAGCTAACACAATCTTGGTTAAGTACGAATGGAATAAATGTTCTAAAATGACCATGTCAGTCTCCAGATCTTAACCCGATCGAAAATTTGTGGAGAGAATTCAAAAAAGGAAACCCCACGATATCCCTGAACTAAAGAAAATTTGTTGTGAAGAATGGATAAATATTAGCCAAGAAACATGCAAGAAGTTTGTAGGAGGCTACTCCAAACGCCCTACAGGCTGTAATTAGCAACAAAGGTTACGCTACGATATATTAAGAGATGATTTTATAAATGTGTTGTAAACTTTTGCGTTATAAAAATATTGATTTTTCTTCATGAGTTATTTCCTTGTTATTCTTTTTAAATATGATTGTATCATTAAATGCCTCATTATATGTTCTATCGGTAGTTAATTTTTCATTACCCTAACTTTATTAAAAATACCTAAAACTGCATTTTTCCTAATGTGTTGTAAACTTTTGCGGGGCACTGTATATATATATATATATATATATATATATATATATATATATATATATATATATATATATGTAGGAGGTGAGTTTTATTGTAGTACAATAAAGCAATGCAGATATCGGATAAGAAGCACTCTACAGTTTGTAGGATTGGAGTATACATAATATATAAGATCAAAAGATGGTTAAAAGAGTTCCATGTATTTTATTATGCGCATTTCAAAAAAAAATATCATCATGCAATAATATTTGTGTTTTCATCAGATAAAATAGGAAGACATGATATGAAGGTTAAAAAACACTTGTGAATAGTGTTGTTTTAAATCAACATATCATATGTTGGTTTAAAACAACACTATTCAGAGCAGTTATATTAAGTGTAATGAATTCTTTTACAATGGAATTAGCTCAAAAGGAAATATTCCTGAGCCGTGTATAAAAGTAATATATATGAGTAATATATATGATGAAACAGATACCAACACATCTGTATTTATATTGCAAAAGAAAGTTAGCCAGAATGAAGAATATTAATTATTTTACCACAGTTCGTCCACATCGATTTAAAATTATTATTTTAATCGACAAAAACTAGCTGCGCTGCCAAATGGCTATGATGTTTATACATATTTAAATTTCAAAGTCAAATTCATTACACTTAATATAACTGCTCTTCGTCGAGCTGAAATTCGCCTCATATATACAACTGTTATTTCTAGCAGTACGGTTATGAGACTAGCTTGAATCTGTGAACCCATGTGCGTCACACAGTCTTTTAAATTATTTAGAAGTGAAGCTTATCAATTGTCTCTGGATGTTTACTGAGAAGAGCAGTGGCATGATATTCCTACACTTATACACTTATTCATCTCGAAACATGTTTGGATTTTGAGGTTTAAACTTATCTACTGAACAGGTTTGACTTTGAAATTTAAATATGTATAAACATCATAGCCATTTGGCAGCGCAGCTAGTTTTTGTCGATTTATTATTTTAAATCGATGTGGACGAACTGTGGTAAAATAATTAATATTCTTCATTCTGGCTAACTTTCTTTTGCAATATAAATACAGATGTGTTGGTATCTGTTTCATCATATATATTACTCATATATATTACTTTTATACACGGCTCAGGAATATTTCCTTTTGAGCTAATTCCATTGTAAAAGAATTCATTACACTTAATATATATATATATATATATATATATATATATATATATATATATATATATATATATATATATGTGTGTGTATGTGTTTATATACTTTTATATTTATTATTTTTTTCTCTTTTTTTCTTCTTCCTTCAGCCTCATTGTCATATTTCTAATATTTTTGTTTTTCAAATCCACATTCAATAAAAACACCAGAATTTTTTCATTCTGACGACTGAAAGCAGATTTATTTGCTTTCAAGAAACCACTGGTAAATGAAACAATCATCTTATGTTGTTTATTACATAAATAAGCTCTGTAACCTACATAGAGCACTCTTTTTTCCTGGAACTTTCCGACGGAATTACTTCATTTATGTACATATATATATATGTATATAAATAATTATTTATATATATTTATTAAAATAACAGATTAAAGTTTAAGCAAAGAATCGCTGCTTTCACCCTTAACGGGATCTTCTGAATCTTCAAATTTATTATTACTAATTATTTATATATGTATATATATATATTACTAACTCAATCTCTGATATATATATATATATATATATATATATATATATAGGAACCAGTAAGACCCCGACGGCTGAGCTCAAGCCGTTTCGACGGTTAATTCTGGACTAAATGAAAATTTATCCTGGTATTTAAATAGCCGATCTTCTCAAGGGGTAATTCCATATATGGTCAAAGTGATTGTCAAAAGTCAGTAGTAATTCTGTGATTGCAAATTAGTAGGGGAGATGGTGGGTTTTTACATCTCTCTCTCTCTCTCTCTCTCTCTCTCTATATATATATATATATATATATATATATATTAGTCCAGAATTAGCCGTCGAAACGGCTTGAGCTCAGCCGTCGGGGTTCTACTCGTTCCTATTACCCACTCTACTACCCTAAGTATTGAGTACTTTGGTGCGTTATGGTCCATCTGGTTCCTTACCACATTTCCTTCGTTATATATATATATATATATATATATATATATATATATATATATATATATATAATTGGATAAATGAGAGGGATGAACCCAGATATAAGTATACATGTGTTCCAATTGCAAATGACCAGATTAGCTATGTTGAAAAATATTAATTTAAAACAATATGGTTTGCCTGACTCGATTTAACGTAATAAATCAATAAAAATAACAAACCTATGTCGGGCAAATAGCCTATGATACCTGGACAGATGTAAATCTGTTTCGCAAGGATTATTAAGTGAAAGCCAGAATTCCTGTGCTCTTCTGCGGGTATCCTGGAAAATTCGTACCTTTCACTTCAAATCGAGTCAGGCAAACCATATTGTTTTAAATTAGTATTTTTCAACCTAGCTAACTTGGTCATTTGCAATTGGAACACATATATACTTGCATCTGTGTTTATCCCTCTCATATATCCAATTATATATATATATATATATATATATATATATATATATATATATATAGTAATAATAATAAAATTGAAGACTAAAATCCAAAGAGGGCTCGATAAGGAAAATATATATCAAATATATAAGAACCGTAGAGCAAATATTTATTAAAATAACAGATTAAAGTTTAAGCAAATAATCGCTGCTTTCACCCTTAACGGGATCTTCTGAAACTAACAAAGTCAATCTGTAAACGGAGAACTGGATATTTCAAAAAACGTTGCAACCGGAGGAAGACAGGAAGACGATACTTTGGTTCGTGGTAACGTTCGCTGGCAAAGAACGGGAAAAAACGAATAATACGTCATTAATAGGAGCGGTGAAAAACAATTACGCGCAAAGACAAAACCACGTTTATGGTATAAAAGAGGTCGTAGACTAATGTTCTCTTAGGTGGTGCATAGAGACGTTCTCTGGCAATGAACGACGACCTTTTTTATACCATAAACGTGGTTTTGTCTTTGCGCGTAATTGTTTTTCACCGCTCCTTATAATGAAATTATTATTCGTTTTTTCCCGTTCTTTGCCAGCGAACGTTACCACGAACCAAAGTATCGTGTTCCTGTCTTCCTCCGGTAGCAACGTTTTTTGAAATATCCAGTTCTGCGTTTACAGATTGACTTTGTTAGTTTCAGAAGATCCCGTTAAGGGTGAAAGCAGCGATTCTTTGCTTAAACTTTAATCTGTTATTTTAATAAATATATATATATATATATAGTAGAATAATCGAGTATCGGAAAATCAGCTCACGAGTTTACGATAAACAAATCCGACATGAGTGCCAGAGGGCTCAATAATTCAGATAAATCAGAGCTATAACTATCGTTAAAATACCAACACACAAAGATTATGCCTAAAATCACCCATGCGGCCGAAAAATAACGACCAGGAAGATTCGGGTCACTCAGATAAAATATCAATAAATCAATAATTCATATGAATGTAAAAAACTTACCCGGACCCACTAGAAAGATGGTAAATCTAGCTTCTTGGGTTTCTGCAATTCCTTAATCCGCCCTCTATCAGCCCACATAAAAAAATATATAAGACTTCTAGAGAGCGGATGGACCGGAACACTTTATCAACGGGTCTTGTCCAAACGAATAAAGAAGCTAACCCTAGCTGAGACGCACAGGGTGTCCAGCAAGGGAGATAACCTCTATATCCGCGAAAGATTTTCGGTAATGTGGGAAACCACATATCGAATAAGAGTGCTCAATAGACATGTTAAAATAAACAGGAGCTATTCATCATTTAATAGAATCGACAAAAAATGAACAATAAAATTAACTGGTCAATAGCTAAGTCTAGAGCTAAATATAGTAGAATAATCGAGTATCGGAAAATCAGCTCACGAGTTTACGATAAACAAATCCGACATGAGTGGCAGAGGGCTCAATAATTCAGATAAATCAGAGCTATAACTATCGTTATATATATATATATATATATAACGAAGGAAATGTGGTAAGGAACCAGATGGATCATAACGCACCAAAGTACTCAATACTTAGGGTAGTAGAGTGGGTAATAGGAACGAGTAGGACCCCGACGGCTGAGCTCAAGCCGTTTCGACGGCTAATTCTGGACTGATATATATATATATATATATATATATATATATATATATATATATATATATATATAGAGAGAGAGAGAGAGAGAGAGATAGATGTAAAAACTCAACCGCGGCGCCAAGCGGTTTCGGATTGTGTCTTCAGCAAGCCTTTCAAAGATGTAGTCAATATATATGTATATATATATATCTTTGATAACTTTGATAGGTTTCGGCCAGTATTGGTCCAGGCCATGGCTAACTTAATAGCACCACCTGGCGAAGTCTTTCAAATCAGGATTTGGGTATCATGGCCCACTCGAGCAGAGAGTTATTGTTTACGGAGGCATATCCTGTGTGTAGGAGGCTTATCCGAGATTTCTTGAAGGAATTTGTCCAAAGACTTCTTGAACTTGATGGGGTCTGTTTCTGCTTTGATGTGTCTTGGTGAAATGTTAAAGAGTGCAGGGCCAATTGAGGTGAAATAATTGTGCCGTATTGTTGTTATGAGATGCGAGTGAGATTTTTGTTGTGGGCGTATAGCACGTGGCCCAAGCCTTGGGTGTACACTAAAGGTGATGCCAACATCATTTGGGCTAAGCTGATGGAATATTTTCCACATCTAACAGATAATGTAGTGCTCACGGCGGCGTTGGAGAGAATAAAGGTTGAGCTTTTCTAATCGACCCCAATTGTCAAGGCCTGTCATGCCACTTATGTTTTTTGTAATTGACCTTTGAGATGCTTCAACTTTCATGATACTTTGTTTCGTGTGAGGGGACCACAGTGGACAACAGTATTTAAGGTGGGGTCAGGCAAAAGTGGAGAAGAGAAGGATAACAGTGTGGATATCTCTCTCTCTCGCTCACACACACACACACACACACACACACACACATATATATATATGTATATAAGTTATTCCGGGTTGAATCAGGTAACCACAGTAAGTAAGGTACTCAATACATAGCAGAGTATAACAGTTTTAATATAGAAGAGCTTCTACAGGACTAGAACTGTTTCATTCGTGAGAAATAATCAGGGAGCTCCCTGATAATTTCTCACGAATGAAACAGTTCTAGTCCCGTAGAAGCTCTTCTATATATATATATGTATATATATATATATATATATATATATATTGTTTTGTCTGCTTAAAGAAATGGATATTTTGTACACGTCACTACCGGCTGAACATTCGTAGACAGCGTGGCCAACTACATCCAGGCAATGCAACCCCACATGACCAATATCACAATGAGACAACATCACAATATCATGAAGAAAGCGAGAGAAGGAATTGTTCGATAAGGGCCGACATAAGTTTAAAATAAAAGCAGCTTTCGGATCCTTCTCCCTAGCTAACCTTGCTCCGTTTGTTTCGCATCCTCTTACACTACTGTTCTTCCATACTCCATACTCCATCCCCATTTAATCAGTCGCTCAACTTTATATAGCTGAGCCAGCATTGTATCGCTACACCAGGTTTCCCCTTCAAAGAATACGAACTGAGTGACTCCTCCCCGGCCGTGAATTGTTATATAGAAGGGAATCTTTTGTGGAATTAAGGAAACTCATTGTTATGAAGGCTTCTATAATGAGTAAGTTCTTGTTTATTTAATTATTCCAGCCTTCACAAGGGCGGTTTCCGGTCACAATTGAGGCCTGCCAGTAGCGGTCTTGTCGTATGACATATGTACAATTGTTTGAGAGACAGATCGAGACCAGCGAGCCAGACCAAGGCGCCATTTGCAGTATTATGGATTACCTCCAGACAGCTTGGATGTCTTTCATTCTCCATCGATGGAGATGATGGGCTGTCCTGGCATGTGTTGTGTGGATCCAATTAAGGGACACCCATTGCTTTCTGGGAAGGTGAAAGCTGGCTGGTTTAGATGTGGGGTCCTGGACGATGTCCTGGTTGGCAATGATCTTCGCCCTCCTTCGGATCAAAGTTATTATCCTGAAGCGTCTTCATTGATTCCCAGAATGGTTTGCGTGATTTCAAGCGCATATTGGAAAGGATTTCCAGGTCTTCATGGATGGGAAGGTCGGGCTTGAACTTGGCAAGAAGTACTGCTTCGTGGATCATCTTCTGACGCCGCATGTGAGAAAGAGCTATATGAGAAAGGGAAGGCAGCCACTGATTAGGTGTAGATTTCAGTGTGCTTGATAATATTCTCATTGTTGAGTTGAGGATGGTGTCAACTTGCTTGGCATGACAGCTCCCTGGTGTTAAACAGCGTTAAGCGCATAGACGGGATAGTCTTCTTTTTATTCAAACAGGGTAAATCTCTAATCGAGAATATCACGTACTGCGGCAAGTTCTCTGTATCTCACCTTGTCGTTTCGGCTACAAACCCGGGCACTGTTGCGAAGCGAAGGAGAGGAGCCAAATATCTATTTCTTTTCTCCATGCTGTCCATGGAGCGCTGCTGAGATATACCACCTAGATTAGAATGTAAATTCTAACGCTGCGTCTCACCCTTTCCATATTAAATGTTTTTTTCAATTAGGTTTCGATATGATCACTTTAATTATGTAAAGATCGAAGAATTTTATTTAAATAAATATTTCACATAAAATTAAAAGGAGAATAAAGGGGAAGAAGGGTAAGAAATGCCTTGCAATATTTCTTCCTGATCTTTCTGTTCTGAGTTCAAATTTTGCTCTGGTCTACTTGGTCTGCTCGATACCTGCCTCTGCCGAGTCCTCTCTGCCTACCTGTCATATGGAGCCCCGAGCGTGCTCCTTGCTGCTGATACGGCCATACCTTCAGCCACTGGAGTCCAACATGTTGACTCATTGGGCCCTTTGCTGTTGGTATTGACCACATTGCTCAGAGTATCACGGCCCCTCTTAACGTTTGGTACTTGGATGATGCTACGTTGGACGGGCCCGTAGAGACTGTCTGCTATGACCTACAATCGGTGGTTCCTGCTCTGGCGGGGATCGGCCTCCAGGTCAACTCGGCAAAGTCGGAGGTGGTGAATGTCAACCACGATACTGAGAGCTTTACAGCCTCCGTCTCGCACGTGCGGTCCATTCTCCACCAGGTACAGGTGACCCACAAATAGGATGTCCTCTTCCTCGGGTCACCGATCCACCCACCGGCCATCCGCTCCACCATCAGGTACAGGTTCCATCAACTCAAGACCATCACGAACCAACTGGGCATGATTGACACCCACCCAGTATCTTCCTGTTGAGGAACTTCTTCGCCATGCCGAAGCTCCTCTACACCCTTCGCAGCGCTTCGTGCTACAGTCACGCATCTCCCCTCGCTGACCTCGACACTTGTATCCGAGCGGTAGCCGAGGAGATATGCAACGTCAAGTTTGACGACATTGGATAGCAACAGGCCACCTTAACTGTCAGATATGGTGGCCTTGGCCTCCGGTCCCCGATCTCGTTGGCTTTGCCGGCGTTTCTTTCGTCGGTAAGCTCATGACACGTCTTCGTCAACAGGGTTCTTCTAAATACAATGGAACCCACAGTGATCGAGGAACGTGAGGCCGCTTACGAGACGTGGGCCAGGCTGGGACTTAGCCCAGTAGACGTCCTTCCTCAAGTCTCCCCAATGTATTTGGGATGCCATCCAGTGCAGCCTGGCCTCAGACAGGCTCACGCGCCAGCTCAACCAGCACCGTCTTGCCTGTTTTCGCGTGGCCTGACAACCCCACAGTGGTGCCTGGCTTCATGCTTTACCATCCTTCTCCACTGGCACGCAGCTGGATAACGATAACCTGCGCATCGGCGTTTCCTTGAGGCTTGGACTCCGGATCTGCGAGCCACACAAATGTCGCTGCGGATTCAGCGTGGACTCTTTCGGCCTCCACCCGTTTCCCTGTCGCTACAGAGCCGGCCGCCTTCCACGCCATGCTGCCCTCAACGAGGTCATGGCTCTGATGCTGCTGGCTTGCCCTCCCAGCTCGAGCCGGTGGGGCTGGACCGAAGGGACGGCAAAAGGCCAGAAGGTATGACCATCTTCCGTTCCGCGGTGGCAAACCCCTCGTCTGGGATGCCACTTGCATCAGCCACAACCTGGTGCAGTCTGTGACTAACCGAGGTTCTGCTGCACTTCGAGCTGAGGAAGGGAAACTCTCCAAGTACCGGTCCCTCTCCGACAGGTTTCCGGTCGTGCCCTTAGCAGTGGAGACTTCTGGTGTCCTTGGCCCTAGGGCTACCTCCCTACTCACCACCATAGGTGCTGAGCTGGCTAGTCGCAGGTGTGAGCCTCGCGAGATAGAATGGTTCTTCCAGCGCATCTCCCTCCCATCCTCCGGGGAAACGCCTTTTCCATTCTGTCCGCCAGGGCCATGGCGCAGCCAGCACGTGGGACACCATTTGCTCATATTAGAGAGATGGAGATGACGAAAGAGATGGAGGCGATGGCAGTGGGAGTTCGGCTCCTCTGTGTTCGAACCTGGTGTGCATGAGAGATGGTGGATCATGTCATAACTCACTTCCCTTTCAGTTGTTGATCAGAGACAGATTAGTATACACCCTTCTCCCATTAATATAAGACAAACCATATTTGCAATTTAAACATATTTTCACTAATCCATTGTTTAACACCAGCACCTCATACTTAGTTTGTCTTTAGAGGAGGTCACTTTGTTAGAATCATTCGGGTCAGGTCTCTGGTTCATTGATACCTTCATCCCACCCTGCTTTCTGCCAGTATCAGTGGTGATGTTCACTGCCCTCCCCTCTCTAAATAAACAATACACTCCACTGCTTCCCCACGAAAGCCCTGCACTAAGATAGTGGATGAAACTACCCTCAACTCTCCCCAGAATCCCCTCTCTGAAAATGTTATATATTAAACTATTAACCCTTAACTCGCAGAATTTTACATTCGATATCAACTGTATGAAACCTTTAAAAAAACTATATTAAACCCGATTTCGAGAAGAAGGTTGAAAGGGCTCAGCCTTCTGCCATAGGGGAGAGGATGAGTGTGGAGTAATAATGAGTAGACAGGGAGAGAGGGGGAGGCAGAGGAGGAGAAAGAAGAGAGTAAAAGTTTGTAGGAAGGGGAGATGGGAGAAAACTAGTAAGAGGGAAATGAGAGGTATTGTATTAGAGAGAGGTGGGGGAAGGGGAAAGAGAGAGTGGTAATTGTATAGATAGAGATAAATAGAGAGGAAGAGGGGCAAGAGAGAAAAGAGATGTGACACAGAATAGGGAAAGATACACACACACATATATATACATGTGTGTGTGTTTCTGTTGAGTTGAGTGTATATATGTTTATACTGTATATATATATATATATATATATATATATATATATATATATATATATATATATATATATATATTGTTATACTTTGGGAGAGTCATGTTTCCAATAAGAAACACACGCACCAGTTGCTTTCACTACAATTTATTATAAATTAAATTATAAATTTAAGAATTTATAAATTTCCGGTTGGCTGGTTGGTCCCACAACCGGACGGTTGTTCATATATTGTCAAAGTTCTTTCGTCACACATTTTGTGACCTCTTCAGTGACTGGGGATTTTTTTCTCTGTTTTGTGCCTCTCCTTTGTTCTGTCCTACGCCATCTTGTTTTTGTGTGTGTTGTGTGCTTAGTTTGCGCATGTGTTACATCCGGGTGTCTGTGTGTGTTTTTATTTGTTTATTTATTTGTTTATTTACATGTTACTAGTTGGTTGTTTGTTCTATGTGTGTGTGTGTTTTCATTTTGTCCTTAATTGTAAGTTGTGATGTTGCCATTCCATTCATGTTTTCTATTTAATTTTGGTTGGAGTTCACTTATGTTTATTGCCTCTGTGATTTGTCTAAACATTGCGTCTTTTCTGTGTGTAGATTTTATTTTTATTTCTATGTTCTCTAATTTGCCCTTATGTTCTATTTTAGCATGTTGGTGGAGTACTGATGAGTCTTTTCTATCTTGAAGCTCTCGCCAATATCCATTTAATCGATTAAACAAAATTTTCACAGGACGTGGGCAACCTCTGTCAAAAACCCATAAACCGCGTCCTGTTAAAATGTTTCTCCACCAGCACCCAAATGGAGATTGAACAACCCGATCTCCAGGAAACGAAAAGGTAAGTGCACCTTTTCGTCCTTTTTCGCCAACTCTTCTCCACCAGCATGGCTAATTTACGAGCTGGAAGCGTGAATGTGCGTGGCCTAGGGATACCCTGGAAACAGGGCCAACTTTTAAACGACCTTAGGTTACACGGTATGGATGTGATAGCCATCACCGAGTCCAGGATCCACAACAGGCAGCAACTAACCCCCCATCTTCAATGACTTTGAGATCTACGCCTCTCTCTGTCAGCCAGGAGGTGGAGGGGGAATGACTGTCATGTTTCGGAAAACCTGGACGTCGAAGTACAGCAAGTGCACTTGGATCCGGAGGGTAGAGTGGTAGTCCTATACGTGATCAGTGTTGGAGGTGGAACCTTCAGACTGGTGGCCGTTTATGCTCCGACTGCGCAATCGCGGCCAGACTTCTTTAAGCGTCTAGAGTCTTTTCTGAGAACGTCTCGCTCCTTGCTTTTAGTGGGGGACTGGAATGGTATCCTAGACGCACGATGGGACTATGTAGGATCATGTCCCAGTAGAGGGGCGTGCAACAGCCTCGAAAATTTAATCGGCCAATTCCAACTGGCCGATAGGTATCGACTAGATTTCCCAACTGCACCACAGTAGACGTGGACAAACCGCAGTGGGACATCTAGATTGTATTTAGACAGAGAGAGAGAGAGAGAGAGAGAGAGAGAGAGAGAGAGAGAGAGAGAGAGAGAGAGAGAGAGAGAAAGAAAATGTTAAGCTGTCCACAAATGCACATGGTTTCCTATTCAGACCACAAACTAGTCATCTGCATAGTCAATCGTGATAGAATACATAGACAAGGACCCGGATACTGGAAGCTGAACGTGTCGCTATCGACACGTAAAGCCTATAGTGAACGGATAAGTAGATTAGTTAAGCAACAATTGACGGGAGCCATCGTCAACAACAGATGGTGGTACTCCCTCAAGAAAGCAATTAGAGTAGAGTTGATAAACTTTAGCAGAGAGTTAGCCTTAGAGAGAAACAAAACAGAAACGGAACTAGTAGCCAAGGTAGAGGAGGCGCTTAAGAGTAGCAACGAAGCTAGAGTGCTAGCAACGAGAACGGCACTGGACCAGTTCTTCGACGCGAAACACGAAGGCTGCGTGGTCAGAAGTAAATCACGTTCTCTAGGAAACGAGGGAGCGAAAGCTGTTAGCTGGGCCCGAGTGGCAGAGACGAAAAGTGGCAACAAGTCCACGATTCGGTCTTTGAAAGACCAAAACAGACGCGTGCTACTTGACCCCAAGCGGATGTGCGCGGCCTTCCAGCGGCACTTTGTGCAACTGTTCGGGCAGAGTGGCGGTGCGTCAAACGGGGCAATGGACTTCGGTTTATACCTCGAAGGCCTGCCTCGCCTCTCGAGCATGGACGCCGAGTTCTGCGAAAGACCGATCACAGCCACTGAGATACGGGACGCTCTGAGCCGCTGCGGGAAACGTAAATCACCCGGTTTAGATGGCCTACTCTATGAGTTTTACATAAGCATGCCGGAGTTGTTCTCTGGCGTCCTCGAGGCCGTCTACTGCAACTGGCAGCAGAACGGGATAATTCCCAGTTCTGCAGGCAGGGGCGTAGTAACGCTGATCAGGAAAGACGAGAACAAGGGGGACGAACTAAGCAACTTTAGGCCCATAACTCTGCTCAACACAGAGTTAAAGATTTTGGCCAAGGTGTTGGCAACGTGGTTGGCGCTTGTCGTCGAGAATCTGGTAGGGAAAGCGCAAAGTGTGCAATCCAGACCAGGTCCATACACGACAACCTCCACCTCATGCGATACATCATAGAGAGGGTTGGATGTAAACCCGCCTTCGGTGGGACTCTGGTCAATTTAGATCTGTCTAAGGCGTTCAATAGGGTCGACCATCGATACATGGAAGCAGTTCTCAAGGCGGCAGGTTTCGGACCCGTCTTCAGAGGCTGGATCGCCGCAATGCACACCAATATCTGCTCGATGGTGAAGGTGAACGGCTACCTATCGGAACCGTACGCAATCACGCGTTCCATCCGACAGGGATGCCCTCTAACCTCCATTCTGTACGTACTGACTCTAGAGCCACTACTGCGGGCGTTGGAGCTGCTGCAGGGCATTCCGTTGGAACCGGGACTGCGGAAATCGGCGTCGGCTTATGCTGACGATGTGACGGTAATGGTGTCGGAAGCCTCCGAAATTGGAGCGATCGGCAACTTACTGCAGGAATACGAAAGGATCACAGGAGCAAAACTGAACCCGGACAAGTCCGTCGGTTTGCAACTCGGAACGTGGAGAGGCAAACCGATGCCATCCGACAGCGTCGCCAGACCTGGACGGACGGACCGGTGAAATTGCTCGGGGTCTGGTTCCGTCCGGACCTCCAGGTGCAGAAAAACTGGAACGAGGTCACGGCCAAGGTATTTGCGCTCACCCAGAAGTGGGCAGAGTGCAAACTATCCTTGAAAGGTCGAGCGGAGGTGGCGAATACTTACATAGCGTCCGTCATCTACTACCGCTTGACCGTCGTGCCTTGTCCCCGTGAACACCTCACCAAGATGGAACGCATGCTCTTCCAGTTCCTTTGGAAGAAGCAGGCTCCACTGGTATTTACAGGTATTCCTCACCGACCCCCAACCGGTGTGGGCACCGTTTGTGAGACAGGCTTTCCCGCAACTTGTCTCGCTGACGGAGCTGCAGTCCTGGGTCAAGCGGAGACCGAAGAAGATGGGCGCCTGGCACATTGCATGTGCTCAGGCTCTCACAATCCTCTGTCAAGCGGGCACGGCAATCAGTGGAAACCCCACTTCGACATTCTATAGAGGGTCAGTACGTCACAAGGGCGACGATGTGCTCGGAGAGACTCTAGGCGTCGAAGACGACGAATTCACCAGTCTGTTTGGTAGGACTTTTCGCCCGGAACCTATGGACAACTTCCAGAGGTCCCTGGCTTGGCAGTGCTACCGAGGAAGTCTACCAGTTCGTGACAAGATCTACAGGCACGGACGCACCGGCAGGGATCCTTCCAAGAGGATATGTCCAAGATGCACGCAGGACATTGAAACCGCCCTGCACGCAATTGTACACTGCCCAGGCGTAACCGACCTACGCGGAACAACTGCTGTGGCGTATGGGACAAATCCAGTTGACTGCCGACTTCTTTCAAAAACGAAAGAGAGGCGGTTTTTCTCTGTATAGTGGCTATGGGGAAAGAGGTTATATGGTGGACGAGGTTGAGAGGACTGAGGACAGATGCCTTTCTCTCCGGACAACAACTCATTCCCTTCTTTAGATACCACTTTAGAAGAAGAATCAGAGTAGAGAGAGAGGCACTGCAACCCAGTAAATTTACTGAAAGGTGGGTGAATGTGGCAAAAATGGCCCGAGTGATTGGGCCTTCTCCCATATCTATCTATATATCTCTCTCTCGATCTATCTACCTTTCTATCTATATATCTACCCCACTCTCTCTCTTTCTCCCTCTCTCTCTCCCCCTCTCTCTCTCTCTCTCTCTCTCTCTCTCTCTCTCTATCTTTATTATGTATGTATATATATATATATATATATATATATATATATATATATATGAACATGTATGACCCCAACGGCAGAGCTCAAGCCATTTCGACGGCTATTTCTGGAGTCCAGAAATAGCCGTCGAAATGGCTTGAGCTCTGCCGTCGGGGTCATACATTTTCCTATTACCCACTCTACTATCCTAAGTATTGAGTACTCTGGTGCGTTATGGTCCATCTGGTTCCTTACCACAATTCCTTTGTTATATATATATATATATATATATATACAATGATATTAAATAAATGGAAAATATATTTATAAAACCATATTTATTCTATTATATATATTTCAAGGGTACCAAAACTTTGGTACAGTCTCATCAGATAAAATACAAAGTTTGTTTTATAAATATTGACATAATCAGGAAAGAATAGATTAACGGTTCAAGTTATTGATGGTCAACCTTCACCATTTTCTGTGTCTATACATGTATGTGGGTGTGTGTGTGTGTGTATGCTTTAATTCCTTTAAATCTTTATCAACACTCATTAACACCACACCCCAGATACACCAAAATCTCTCTTATATATAGAGTCACACATCACAACACAACCTGATCTCAGTTTGACAAACGCCACCGACGAATGCGAGAAAGTTCTCCCAGAAAGTTAACCAGTAATCTTTAAAATTCTTCTCACCGAAGTTAACAAAGAACTTACTAGATCTACCAATTCATAATATTGTCTCCTTATAATATATAACCAGCAATTTCTCTGTCTGTCTGTCCGACAGTGGAAACACGTGTGCGTGTGGTTGCTATCTCTCTCTCTCTCCAGCTATCCCTCTCTTTTAGTCTGTCTGTTTCTCTCACTCTCACTCTTTCTCTTTGTAACACACTAACATTCCTCCCCTCTATCGCTGTGACGAATGGGGAGATGGAGGAGGAGGAGGAGGAGAGAGTCACTTCGTCACTTCACCTCTGCCTTTCTTTCTCTCCTCTCTCACTCCCTCATTACGTACAGACATTAGGGCGGTGGATTGGCAGAATCTGTAGAGAGTCGGACACCATGCTTCATAGCATGGAGTTACGTCCCTTTACGGTCTGAGTTCAAATACCGCCGAGGTTAACTTTGCTTTTCATCCTCACGGGGTCGATAAAATAAAGTACCAGTAATGTACTGGGTAATAGCTGGCCTTGTGCCAAAAGTAGAAACAATTATTAGAAACATTGCTTCATTTTTACATATCTAAGCATTAGTAAAATAACTAATAATTTCAAAAGTAACTTTTCAGTTCCAATTGTTATGAACAGCAAAACATTAATAATAATTTTGTTCTAAGAAATATATATACATTTCTGTGTGTGTAATATATATATATATACACACACAGAAATATATATATATACACACAGAAATATATATACATTTCTGTGTGTGTAATATATATATATATACACACAGAAATATATATACATTTCTGTGTGTGTAATATATATATATATATATATACATACACAGAAATATATGGGCATTTCTCTGTTTGTCTGTCTGTCTGTCTGTCTGTCCTTCCCTAAAACTCAAATGTAGGTGCTACAGAAATATTACCTTCCCCTTCCTTTCTCCACTTTGGTACTACCAAGAGAAACACTGTCGCTATAGAAACATCACCTTCCCCTCTCCACTGACTTTGGTCACTGAGGCCGAGGGAGTCGCTAGTTGCTATAGAGACACCTTGCACAAGCCAGAAGTAACCAGTTCGAGGCGGT
This sequence comes from Eledone cirrhosa, assembly GCA_964016885.1. Lineage (NCBI taxonomy): Eukaryota > Metazoa > Mollusca > Cephalopoda > Octopoda > Eledonidae > Eledone > Eledone cirrhosa. Next base: position 199,909 of record OZ024741.1, on the reverse strand, counting down.
TCTGACTTGACACCATGCCAAGGACCATTTGAAGATATATTTCCATCGTTATATCATAACGTTTATGTACCATAACGTTTATATTTCCGTCGCTAATCTCTTTTTCTCCTTTTTCGTTTTAACATATATTTATTTCAAAGATTTCACCGTAGAGATAACATATATATTTATACATGCATAAAAGACACACCCAGAGACGGTGAACATGTGGTGCCGAAAACATTTCTCATCCAAATCTCAACAATATCAGTATATACACTAGATTTGCTAGCAGAAAACTGCCCACCGGTTGGTTTTCTGCTAGTCAATATATTTAAAACAGAGAATGTCTGTCTGTCTGTCTCCCTAAAACTCGAGAACCACCCAACCGATTTTTTTCAAACTTTACACATGTAATACTTATGCTCGTGTGAATGTTTTGAGCAAAAATATTTCAAATTTTCAATGCCCTAGGGACCGTATTAGGCACCAGTTAGCGATCTCTCTGTATTTCTTAATCTGTACTTTTAGATAGATACATAGCTATAACGTCGCGCCCTTATAACATCTGTCTGTTTGTCTGCATGTCTGCATCACGACATTATGACACATATTGTTCTCATTGCTGGCGTATTATCTTCGCTATTTTCCGTTCATTGCTAGGGAACGTCTTCACGAACCAAAGTATCGTCTTCCTGTTTTCCTTCGGTTGCAACGTTTTTCGAAATATTTACTTCTGCGTTCACAGATTGATTTTTTTAGTTTCAGCAGATCCCGTTAAGGGTGAAAGCAACGATTCTTTGCTTAAACTTTAATCTGTTATTTTAATATATATTTTCATACGTTGGCTGCTCAAGAGTGGGAAGCAAGATAAATCTCTTTGCATATGCCCGACACGGAAGAACAAGGAACATTGTGTACAAGGAGGTGCTACAATCATTTTTTAGGTAGACGAGGCAGAAGGGGATATACACGATTGGCTGAAGTAGGACGAGACTGTGTTAGTAGTACGACCAACGGCTGCCATCACACCAACAGCAGTAAAAACAACAAAAAAGAGAGGGAACGCAATTACATGCTTTTGAAAAATCGTAATAGAAATTTATTTGCTTATTCACCCAAGGCGACTTCACTTTTTATTAGTGAACATACGACGAAACATTGAAAGGAGTAAGACAACACCACTCTCCACCACTGCATGCTTACTGTTCTATAACTATAGTTTTCATTGTAACATAGCACAAAAAATACATGTTTGGTTTGTCGAATGCCTTTTTGCTTAACCCTATCATCTTGGCTTTCGTAGGTTGAACATTTTACTCTCAGGTACCCAATTAAGTAAAACCCCTGGAAATCTACGACGAATATTTTTTTATAAGCACAAAATGTAGACACCATCCCGAGGTCGAGGTATTCCGTACATCCTTGTACTGTTTCAGAAAGGAGGGATAAACATGCCAATATAAGTATAGAATCCCGAGCAACGCGGGGCCATTCTGCTAGTAATATTATAAAATTAAATAAAATTATTTAGAACTACAAGTGAAGTCATTCTGTTGCTTTTTTTCAAATATACCTAACTGTACCAAGGATCTCGCACATTTTCCAATATATATATATATATATATATATATATATATATATATATAAATGGAATAGAATGAAACGAAATTTCATTTCTCAATCTTAGTACGGCACTTACTTAAATGTAAGAGTGAGAAATGAAATTTCGTTTCATTCTATTCTATTTATCGTTTTCGGTGTGCTCGGCCGACTGAACTCACTCGATATGCAAATTAGGCTGCTCAGCCGTTAATATGCATAAGGAAAGTATATACTTTCAGACGTTCAACCATCTGGCAGGAAGGTATATGATGCTGACGATAGCTAATAAGCTTGAAACTAGTACATCGTTCCTGTGTCAGTGTTGAACAAAAAGGTGACGTGGTTGCCTAAACACTGTACGGCGTAATTCGGGCTGTTTGTTTGTTTACAAATAAACCGAGCATTAAAATAAATGTTCGGTAAACCGATACGTGCATGTATATATGTGTGCATGTATGTATATATATACATACTACTGTACGTCTGTATACATATATGTATGTACGTATACATACATACTTATATATATATATATATATATATATATATATATATATATATATATATATATATATATATATATATATATATATATATATATATAGAGAGAGAGAGAGAGAGAGAGAGAGAGAGTGAGAGATCTTTCTTTATTTGCCACAAGGGCGTACAAAAGTGGGACATTACAAGACGTGACGGCGGGGGTTTTACATAAAATCTTTAACAATGATGAATAACAATAAACTATATATAAAATAAAACAATCGAAATCCCCAATGGGGGAACGTTACTGCGGGGTTGTTTCACACCCTGTGGATAGGACAACCTTCAACACCAGGAGCACGTTTTGTAGGTGTTCCCGTCTTCCCTCTGTTTATCTCCCTCAACCTACAGGTTTATATACAGAAAAGGCCCATTCACTCGGGCCATTTTCGCCACATTCACCCACCTTCAGCGAATTTACTTGGGTGTATCACCTCTCTCTCCACTCTCACATTCCTTCTAAAGTGGTATTTAAAGAAGGGATGAGTTGTTGTCCTGGGGGAGAGGTGTTTGTCTTCAGTCCTTTTAACCTCGTCTACCATATTACCTCTTTCTGACAACTGGATGCGTCCCACACGTGATAGTAGCTCTTCGACATAATTCCACAGGTCAGTCACCCCTGGGCACTGAACAAATTGCGTGCAGAACGGTTTCGATGTCCTGCTCTCATCGTGGACAGGTCCTTTTGGCAGGATCTCTGCCAGGGGTCCGTGCCTGTAGATTTTGTCTCGAAATGGTAGAGCTCCTCGGTAGCACTGCCAGGCCAGAGACATCTGGAAGTTATCCATAGGCTCTGGACGGAAAGTCCTACCGAACAGACTGGCCAGTTCGCCCTCTTCGATACCTAGAGTTTCCCCGAGAACGTCGTCGCACTTATCCTCCACTAATCCCCTATAGAATGTCGAAGTGAAGTCTCCGCTGATTGCCGTTTCCGCTTGGTAGAGGGCTGTGAACGCCTGAACGCACTCGAGGTGCCAGGCGTCCATTTTCGGTCTTCGCTTGACCTAGGATTGCAGCTCTGTTAGTGAGACGAGTTGTGGAAAAGCTTTTCTCACAAACGACAACCACACTGGTTCACCGGTCAGGGACACCTGGAGATGGCCTAGCCTCAGCGTGTATTTGCGCATCATCAGCCATGGCATGCCCAACCCTCCATTAGAAAGGTGTTAACAGCAGATATATCTCCTCCCCAACAGAGCCTGTTTCTTCCAAAGAAATTTGAAGAGTAGGCGTTCCATTTTGGTGAGTTGATCGCGGGGACAAGGCATGACTGTCAAGCGGTAGTAGATGACGGACGCTATGTAAGTGTTCGCCACCTCCGCTCTACCTTTTAAGGAGAGTTTGCACTCAGCCCATTTCTGGGTGAGTGCAAACACCTTTGCCGTGAGCTCGTTCCAGTTTTTGTCCACCTGGAGGTCTGGACCGAACCAGACCCCAAGCAATTTCACCGGTCCTTCCGTCCAGCGTCCAACGACACTGTCGGAAGGCATGGGTTTGCCTCTCCGTGTGCCGAGTTGCAAACCGACAGACTTGTTTGGGTTTAGTCTTGCTCCTGTCAACGTTTTGTATTCCTGTAATAGGTTGCCGATTACCCTGATTTCCGAGGTTTTCGACACCATTACGGTTATGTCGTCGGCATAGGCTGTCACCGCTTTCCGCAGTCCTGGTTCGATCGGGATGCCCTGCAATAGCTCCAATTTCCGCAGTAACGGCTCAAGAGTCAGTACATACAGAATGGAGGAGAGAGGGCATCCCTGACGGATGGAACGCATGATTTGGAATGGCTCTGATAGGTAGCCATTCACCTTGACTGCCGAGCAGATGCTGATGTGCATGGCAGCGATCCAGCCTCTGAAGACGGGACCGAAGCCGGCCGAGTTGAGAACTGCTTCCAAGTATTGATGGTCGACCCTATCAAATGCCTTAGACTGATCTAAATTGATCAGAGCCCCACCAAAGCCAGGTTTACACCCTACCCTCTCTATGATGTATGGACCTGGTCGGGATTGCAAGCGTTTGGGCTTCCCCTACCAGGTTCTCGACGACAAGCGCCAGCCTTGCTGCTAACACCTTGGCCAAAATCTTTAACTCTGTGTTGAGCAGAGTTATGGGCCTGAAATTGCTTATCTCATCCCCCTTGTTCTCATCTTTCCTGATCAGCGTTACTACGCCTGTGCCTACAGAACTGGGAATCCTCCCGTTCTGCTGCCAGTTGCAGTAGACCGCTTCGAGGACGCCAGAGAACAAGTCTGGCATGCCTATGTAAAACTCATAGGGTAGACCATCTAAACCGGGCGATTTGCGTTTCCCGCAGCGGCTAGGGCATCTTCTATTTCGCCCGCTGTGATCGGCCTTTTGCAGCTCTCCGCATCCGTGCTCGAGAATCGTGGTACAACGTCTAGGTAGGAGCTGAAGTCCACCTCGCTCGATGTAACGCTTTGCCCGAACAGTTGTGCAAAATGCTGCTGGAAGGCCGCGCACATCTGCTTGGGTTCAAGTATAATGCGTCCATCTTTGTCCTGAAAAGACCGAATTGTGGATTTGTTTCAACTGTTCGCCTCGGACCCAGCTAACAGCTTTGGCTCCCTCGTTTCTTAGAGCACGTGTTCTCCTTCTGACAATACAACCTTCGTGTTTCACGTTGAAGAACTGGTCTAGTGCCGTTCTCGCCGCTAGCACGTCAGCTGTACTGCCATTCCTAAGTGCCTCTTCTATTTTAGCTACCAGTTACTCTGCAGTTTTGTTTTTTTCTAAAGCTACTCCCTTGCTAAATGCTATCGATTCTATTCTAATTGCTCTCTTGAGAGAGCTCCACCACCTGTTGTTGACGATCGCCCCCGTCAACTGGCACTTAACAAAGGTGCTGATCCGTTTACTGTAGGCCTTACGCGCCGGGAGCGACATGTTTAGCTTCCAGTATCCGGGTCCCTGTCTTTGTGTTCTATCAAGGTTGACTACGCAGGTGACTAATTTGTGGTCTGAATAGGCAACCATGTGCATTTGTGAACAGCTTAATGTTTCCTTATCATTCTGTATAATTAAAAATCTATCTAAATACGATCTAGAAGACCCAGTGCGGTTGCTCCACGCCCACAGTGGTGCACTTTGGAAGTCTAGTCGATATCTATCAGCCAGTTGGAATTGGCTGATGAGATTTTTGAGGCTATTACACCCCCCCTCTATTATCACAAGCTCCTACATAGTCCCAACGTGCGTCTAAGATGCCATTCCAGTCCCCCGCTAATACTAAGGAGCGAGACGTTCCCAGGAATGGCTCCAGACGCTTGAAGAACTCTGGTCGCGATGTCCCAGTCGGGGCATATACGGCCACAGGTCTGAAAGCTCCACCTTCAGTACTATTCACGTCCAGGACGACCAGGCTGCCCTCCGGGTCCAAGTGAATCGTCTGTATTTTGAGATCCAAGTTTTTTCGAAACAGAACAGCAACTCCCCCTCCACCTCCTGGTTGACAGAGAGATGCGTAGATAGATAGATAGATAGAGAGGTAGATAGGTAGGAAAATAGATAGATATATATATAGATAGATAGATAGATAGATAGATATATTTCTTTATTAGCCACAGGGGCACAAAACAAGGGGACAAATACAAAGGGGGAAGTTTACATACAATAAAAACGTGTAAAATGTTATCACAGATGGAATTTAAAAGTTAGTCGATTTTCCCCAATAGAGGGAGACAGTTTATATGGGTAACACATACCCCCGAAAAAAAATGTGCAACCCTCATCTCCAGGAGTACGAAGAGCTTGTACTCCTTTCCTCTCCTCCTCCTTTTCATCAACCTACAGGCTGATATAGAGAGAAGGCCCATTCACTCGGGCCATTCTCGCCACTTTCACCCACCTTTCATAAAACTTGCTGGGGTACAGCACCTCTCTCTCCATCCTGATTCTTCTTCCAAAGTGGTATTTGAAAAAAAGAATCAGTTGTTGGCCGGAGAGAAAGGTGTCTGACCTCAGCCTTTTCAACCTTGTCCACCATACAACCTCTTTCGCCATAGCTATCACACAAAGGAAAACCGCCTCTCCTTCGTTTTTGAAGGAGGGTGGCGGTTTGATCATGACAATGGACTCGGTGGTCAACCGTCATCAAATAATAAACTCCTCCTCTAAATTTACTAAAGAACAATCGAAAGATCGAGAGTTCAAAGTTGTTCAGCTGAGAGGGTGGTGGGGTGAGGTGATGTGGGGTGTGGTTGGGTGAGGTGATGTTGGTGGGGTGATGTGGGGTGAGGTGGTGGTGGGGTGAGGTGGTGGTGGGGTGAGGTGGTGGTGAGGTGGTGGTGGGATGAGGTGATATGGGGTGAGGTGGTGGTGGGATGAGGTGATGTGGGGTGAGGTGGTGGTGGTAGGATGATGTGGGGTGAGGTGGTGGTGGTAGGATGATGTGGGGTGAGGTGGTGGTGGTAGGATGATGTGGGGTGAGGTGGGGTGAGGTGGTGGTGGTGGGGTGAGGTGGTGGTGGTGGGGTGCTGTGGTGGTGAGGTGGTGGTGGGATGAGGTGGTCGTGGGATGAGGCGGTGGTGATTTGAAGGGGAGTCGGGGCAGAGATAAAGGGCCACAGTCAGATTCAAGGAACTGTCTCAAGTAAGCCTTTTCTTCTACATTACTCTGTATGGACACACACACACACACACACACACACACACGCATATACACATACACACACATGTGCATATGCACATACACACAGACACACATGTGCATATCCACAGACACACAGACACACCACACACACACGTATACATATATACACACACATATACACACAAACATACTTTATTCATTTTATAGACTTAAATAATTATTTGAGCAATTCTAGCGTATTAATCAATTAATTAAATATAACATCAGCAACAACAACAACAACATCAACAACAACAACATCAACAACAACGACATCATCAACAACAATAACAACAACAACAACAACAACAACAACATCAGCAGCAACAATAACAATAACAACAACAACAACATCAGCAACAACAACAACAACAACAACAACAACAACATCAACAACAACATCAACAACATCAGTAACAACAACAACAACAACAACAACAACAACAACCACAACAACATCCACTACAACAACCACAACAACAACCACAACAACAACCACAACAACAACCACTACAACAGCCACAACAACAAACACTACAACAAAAACAACCACAACAACAACCACTACAACAACCACAACAACAACCACTACAACAACGTCAACAACAACAACATCAACAACAACAAAAACAACAACA
>OZ024741.1:0-187500 GCA_964016885.1 Eledone cirrhosa | reverse complement strand
CGCCAACGACCCGACCATGAGACAGGTTGTACTAGGATACATGTTACCAGTAGCACCAACTGGTGACCTGACATACATACATACATACATACATACACATATATACATACATACATACATACATAAATTCTATCCGAAGTTTATTGAAATTGTTTTCTTTTATTGTTGATTTTTTCATCATCATCACCATCACCACCATCACCACTACCATCACCATCACCACCATCACCACCACCATCACCACCATCACCATCACCATCAGCACCATCACCATCAACATCATCACCACCATCATCACCATCATAACCATCACCACCATCACCACCATCACCATCATCATCACCATCACCATCATCACCATCACCACCACCATCACCACCATCATCACCACCACCATCATCACCACCATCACCACCATCACCACCATCACCACCACCATCGCCATCACCACCATCACCACCATCACCATCATCATCACCACCATCATCACCACCACCACCATCACCATCATCATCATCATCACCATCACCATCATCACGATCACCATAACCATCACCACCATCACCATCACCACCATCACCATCATCACCACCATCACCACCATCATCATCATCATCATCATTATTATTATCAGTGGTTTGCCAGTAACGGTAGAGCGTCGGACACCCTGCTACGCGGCATAGACTTATGGCCCTTTACCTGAGTTCAAACCCCGCCGTGGTTAACTTTGCCGTTCATCCTTACGTGGTCGATAAAATAAAGTACCAGTAATGTACTGGTGTTGATTTAATCTACTTTCCCTTAAAGTCTTTCAAATTGTTGACCTTGGGCTATAGTAGAAACAGTTATTGTTATTATTATTGCTGTTATTGTTGGTGTTATTGTTGTTGTTGGTGTTATTGTTGTTGTTGGTGTTATTGTTGGTGTTGGTGTTATTGTTGTTGATGGTGTTATTGTTGGTGTTGGTGTTATTGTTGTTGTTGGTGTTATTGTTGGTGTTGGTGTTATTGTTGTTGTTGGTGTTATTGTTGGTGTTGGTGTTATTGTTGTTGTTGGTGTTATTGTTGGTGTTGGTGTTATTGTTGGTGTTGGTGTTATTGTTGGTGTTGGTGTTATTGTTGGTGTTGGTGTTATTGTTGTTGTTGGTGTTATTGTTGTTGTTGGTGTTATTGTTGGTGTTATTGTTGGTGTTGGTGTTATTGTTGTTGTTGATGTTATTGTTGGTGTTGGTGTTATTGTTGTTGTTGGTGTTATTGTTGTTGTTGGTGTTATTGTTGTTGTTGGTGTTATTGTTGTTGTTGGTGTTATTGTTGGTGTTGGTGTTATTGTTGTTGTTGGTGTTATTGTTGGTGTTGGTGTTATTGTTGTTGTTGGTGTTATTGTTGTTGGTGTTATTGTTGGTGTTGGTGTTATTGTTGTTGTTGGTGTTATTGTTGGTGTTATTGTTGGTGTTGGTGTTATTGTTGTTGTTGGTGTTATTGTTGTAGTTGGTGTTATTGTTGTTGTTGATGTTATTGTTGGTGTTGGTGTTATTGTTGTTGTTGGTGTTATTGTTGTTGTTGGTGTTATTGTTGTTGTTGGTTTTATTGTTGGTGTTGGTGTTATTGTTGTTGTTGGTGTTATTGTTGTTGTTGGTGTTATTGTTGGTGTTATTGTTGGTGTTGGTGTTATTGTTGTTGTTGATGTTATTGTTGGTGTTGGTGTTATTGTTGTTGTTGGTGTTATTGTTGTTGTTGGTGTTATTGTTGTTGTTGGTGTTATTGTTGTTGTTGGTGTTATTGTTGGTGTTGGTGTTATTGTTGTTGTTGGTGTTATTGTTGGTGTTGGTGTTATTGTTGTTGTTGGTGTTATTGTTGTTGTTGGTGTTATTGTTGTTGTTGGTGTTATTGTTGTTGTTGATGTTATTGTTGGTGTTGGTGTTATTGTTGTTGTTGGTGTTATTGTTGTTGTTGGTGTTATTGTTGTTGTTGGTTTTATTGTTGGTGTTATTGTTGTTGTTGGTGTTATTGTTGGTGTTATTGTTGTTGTTGGTGTTATTGTTGGTGTTGGTGTTATTGTTGGTGTTATTGTTGTTGTTGGTGTTATTGTTGGTGTTGGTGTTATTGTTGTTGTTGGTGTTATTGTTGTTGTTGGTGTTATTGTTGTTGTTGGTGTTATTGTTGTTGTTGGTTTTATTGTTGGTGTTGGTGTTATTGTTGTTGTTGGTGTTATTGTTGTTGTTGGTGTTATTGTTGGTGTTATTGTTGGTGTTGGTGTTATTGTTGTTGTTGTTGATGTTATTGTTGGTGTTGGTGTTATTGTTGTTGTTGGTGTTATTGTTGTTGTTGGTGTTATTGTTGTTGTTGGTGTTATTGTTGTTGTTGGTGTTATTGTTGGTGTTGGTGTTATTGTTTTTGTTGGTGTTATTGTTGTTGTTGGTGTTATTGTTGGTGTTATTGTTGGTGTTGGTGTTATTGTTGTTGTTGATGTTATTGTTGGTGTTGGTGTTATTGTTGTTGTTGGTGTTATTGTTGTTGTTGGTGTTATTGTTGTTGTTGGTGTTATTGTTGGTGTTGGTGTTGTTGTTGATGTTATTGTTGTTGTTGGTGTTGGTGTTATTGTTGTTGTTGGTGTTATTGTTGTTGTTGGTGTTATTGTTGTTGTTGGTGTTATTGTTGGTGTTGGTGTTATTGTTGTTGTTGGTGTTATTGTTGGTGTTGGTGTTATTGTTGTTGTTGGTGTTATTGTTGTTGTTGGTGTTATTGTTGGTGTTGGTGTTATTGTTGGTGTTGGTGTTATTGTTGTTGTTGATGTTATTGTTGTTGTTGGTGTTATTGTTGTTGTTGGTGTTATAGTTGTTGTTGGTGTTATTGTTGGTGTTGGTGTTATTGTTGGTGTTGGTGTTATTGTTGGTGTTATTGTTGGTGGTGGTGTTATTGTTGTTGTTGGTGTTGGTGTTATTGTTGGTGTTATTGTTGTTGTTGATGTTATTGTTGTTGTTGATGTTATTGTTGTTGTTGGTGTTATTGTTGATGTTGGTGTTATTGTTGTTGTTGGTGTTATTGTTGGTGTTGGTGTTGGTGTTATTGTTGGTGTTATTGTTGTTGTTGGTGTTATTGTTGGTGTTGGTGTTATTGTTGTTGTTGGTGTTATTGTTGGTGTTGGTGTTATTGTTGGTGTTGGTGTTATTGTTGGTGTTGGTGTTATTGTTGTTGTTGGTGTTATTGTTGTTGTTGGTGTTATTGTTGGTGTTGGTGTTATTGTTGTTGTTGATGTTATTGTGGTTGTTGGTGTTATTGTTGTTGTTGGTGTTATTGTTGTTGTTGGTGTTATTGTTGGTGTTGGTGTTGGTGTTATTGTTGGTGTTATTGTTGTTGTTGGTGTTATTGTTGGTGTTGGTGTTATTGTTGTTGTTGGTGTTATTGTTGGTGTTGGTGTTATTGTTGGTGTTGGTGTTATTGTTGTTGTTGGTGTTATTGTTGTTGTTGGTGTTATTGTTGGTGTTGGTGTTATTGTTGTTGTTGATGTTATTGTTGTTGTTGGTGTTATTGTTGGTGTTGGTGTTATTGTTGTTGTTGATGTTATTGTTGTTGGTGTTATTGTTGGTGTTATTGTTGTTGTTGGTGTTATTGTGGGTGTTGGTGTTATTGTTGTTGTTGGTGTTATTGTTGGTGTTGGTGTTATTGTTGGTGTTGGTGTTATTGTTGTTGTTGGTGTTATTGTTGGTGTTGGTGTTATTGTTGTTGTTGATGTTATTGTTGTTGTTGGTGTTATTGTTGGTGTTATTGTTGTTGTTGGTGTTATTGTTGGTGTTGGTGTTATTGTTGTTGTTGGTGTTATTGTTGGTGTTGGTGTTATTGTTGGTGTTGGTGTTATTGTTGTTGTTGGTGTTATTGTTGTTGTTGGTGTTATTGTTGGTGTTGGTGTTATTGTTGGTGTTGGTGTTATTGTTGGTGTTGGTGTTATTGTTGGTGTTGGTGTTATTGTTGGTGTTGGTGATGTTGTTGATGTCATTGTTGTTGTTGATGTTATTGTTGTTGTTGATGTTATTGTTGTTGTTGGTGTTATTGTTGTTGTTGGTGTTATTGTTGGTGTTGGTGTTATTGTTGTTGTTGGTGTTATTGTTGTTGTTGGTGTTATTGTTGGTGTTGGTGTTATTGTTGTTGTTGGTGTTATTGTTGGTGTTGGTGTTGTTGTTGATGTTACTGTTGTTGTTGATGTTATTGTTGTTGTTGATGTTATTGTTGTTGTTGGTGTTATTGTTGTTGTTGGTGTTATTGTTGGTGTTGGTGTTATTGTTGTTGTTGGTGTTATTGTTGGTGTTATTGTTGGTGTTGGTGTTATTGTTGTTGTTGGTGTTATTGTTGTTGTTGGTGTTATTGTTGTTGTTGGTGTTATTGTTGTTGTTGGTGTTATTGTTATTGTTGGTGTTATTGTTGGTGTTGGTGTTATTGTTGGTGTTGGTGTTATTGTTGGTGTTGGTGTTATTGTTGTTGTTGGTGTTATTGTTGGTGTTGGTGTTATTGTTGGTGTTATTGTTGTTGTTGATGTTATTGTTGTTGTTGATGTTATTGTTGTTGTTGGTGTTATTGTTGTTGTTGGTGTTATTGTTGTTGTTGGTGTTATTGTTGGTGTTATTGTTGGTGTTGGTGTTATTGTTGTTGTTGATGTTATTGTTGTTGTTGGTGTTATTGTTGGTGTTATTGTTGTTGTTGGTGTTATTGTTGTTGTTGGTGTTGTTGTTGATGTTATTGTTGTTGTTGGTGTTATTGTTGTTGTTGGTGTTATTGTTGTTGTTGGTGTTATTGTTGTTGTTGGTGTTATTGTTGGTGTTGGTGTTATTGTTGTTGTTGGTGTTATTGTTGGTGTTGGTGTTATTGTTGTTGTTGGTGTTATTGTTGTTGTTGGTGTTATTGTTGGTGTTGGTGTTATTGTTGGTGTTGGTGTTATTGTTGTTGTTGATGTTATTGTTGTTGTTGGTGTTATTGTTGTTGTTGGTGTTATAGTTGTTGTTGGTGTTATTGTTGGTGTTGGTGTTATTGTTGGTGTTGGTGTTATTGTTGGTGTTATTGTTGGTGGTGGTGTTATTGTTGTTGTTGGTGTTGGTGTTATTGTTGGTGTTATTGTTGTTGTTGATGTTATTGTTGTTGTTGATGTTATTGTTGTTGTTGGTGTTATTGTTGATGTTGGTGTTATTGTTGTTGTTGGTGTTATTGTTGGTGTTGGTGTTGGTGTTATTGTTGGTGTTATTGTTGTTGTTGGTGTTATTGTTGGTGTTGGTGTTATTGTTGTTGTTGGTGTTATTGTTGGTGTTGGTGTTATTGTTGGTGTTGGTGTTATTGTTGGTGTTGGTGTTATTGTTGTTGTTGGTGTTATTGTTGTTGTTGGTGTTATTGTTGGTGTTGGTGTTATTGTTGTTGTTGATGTTATTGTGGTTGTTGGTGTTATTGTTGTTGTTGGTGTTATTGTTGTTGTTGGTGTTATTGTTGGTGTTGGTTTTGGTGTTATTGTTGGTGTTATTGTTGTTGTTGGTGTTATTGTTGGTGTTGGTGTTATTGTTGTTGTTGGTGTTATTGTTGGTGTTGGTGTTATTGTTGGTGTTGGTGTTATTGTTGTTGTTGGTGTTATTGTTGTTGTTGGTGTTATTGTTGGTGTTGGTGTTATTGTTGTTGTTGATGTTATTGTTGTTGTTGGTGTTATTGTTGGTGTTGGTGTTATTGTTGTTGTTGATGTTATTGTTGTTGGTGTTATTGTTGGTGTTATTGTTGTTGTTGGTGTTATTGTGGGTGTTGGTGTTATTGTTGTTGTTGGTGTTATTGTTGGTGTTGGTGTTATTGTTGGTGTTGGTGTTATTGTTGTTGTTGGTGTTATTGTTGGTGTTGGTGTTATTGTTGTTGTTGATGTTATTGTTGTTGTTGGTGTTATTGTTGGTGTTATTGTTGTTGTTGGTGTTATTGTTGGTGTTGGTGTTATTGTTGTTGTTGGTGTTATTGTTGGTGTTGGTGTTATTGTTGGTGTTGGTGTTATTGTTGTTGTTGGTGTTATTGTTGTTGTTGGTGTTATTGTTGGTGTTGGTGTTATTGTTGGTGTTGGTGTTATTGTTGGTGTTGGTGTTATTGTTGGTGTTGGTGTTATTGTTGGTGTTGGTGATGTTGTTGATGTCATTGTTGTTGTTGATGTTATTGTTGTTGTTGATGTTATTGTTGTTGTTGGTGTTATTGTTGTTGTTGGTGTTATTGTTGGTGTTGGTGTTATTGTTGTTGTTGGTGTTATTGTTGTTGTTGGTGTTATTGTTGGTGTTGGTGTTATTGTTGTTGTTGGTGTTATTGTTGGTGTTGGTGTTGTTGTTGATGTTACTGTTGTTGTTGATGTTATTGTTGTTGTTGATGTTATTGTTGTTGTTGGTGTTATTGTTGTTGTTGGTGTTATTGTTGGTGTTGGTGTTATTGTTGTTGTTGGTGTTATTGTTGGTGTTATTGTTGGTGTTGGTGTTATTGTTGTTGTTGGTGTTATTGTTGTTGTTGGTGTTATTGTTGTTGTTGGTGTTATTGTTGTTGTTGGTGTTATTGTTATTGTTGGTGTTATTGTTGGTGTTGGTGTTATTGTTGGTGTTGGTGTTATTGTTGGTGTTGGTGTTATTGTTGTTGTTGGTGTTATTGTTGGTGTTGGTGTTATTGTTGGTGTTATTGTTGTTGTTGATGTTATTGTTGTTGTTGATGTTATTGTTGTTGTTGGTGTTATTGTTGTTGTTGGTGTTATTGTTGTTGTTGGTGTTATTGTTGGTGTTATTGTTGGTGTTGGTGTTATTGTTGTTGTTGATGTTATTGTTGTTGTTGGTGTTATTGTTGGTGTTGGTGTTATTGTTGTTGTTGTTGTTATTGTTGTTGTTGGTGTTATTGTTGTTGTTGATGTTATTGTTGTTGTTGGTGTTATTGTTGGTGTTGGTGTTATTGCTGTTGTTGATGCTATTGTTGTTGTTGGTGTTATTGTTGGTGTTGGTGTTATTGTTGTTGTTGATGTTATTGTTGTTGTTGGTGTTATTGTTGGTGTTATTGTTGTTGTTGGTGTTATTGTTGTTGTTGGTGTTATTGTTGTTGTTGGTGTTATTGTTGTTGTTGGTGTTATTGTTGGTGTTGGTGTTATTGTTGTTGTTGGTGTTATTGTTGGTGTTGGTGTTGTTGTTGATGTTATTGTTGTTGTTGATGTTATTGTTGTTGTTGATGTTATTGTTGTTGTTGATGTTATTGTTGTTGTTGGTATTATTGTTGGTGTTGGTGTTATTGTTGGTGTTGGTGTTATTGTTGTTGTGGGTGTTATTGTTGTTGTTGATGTTATTGTTGTTGTTGGTGTTATTGTTGGTGTTGGTGTTATTGTTGGTGTTGGTGTTATTGTTGTTGTTGGTGTTATTGTTGTTGTTGGTGTTATTGTTGGTGTTGGTGTTATTGTTGGTGTTGGTGTTATTGTTTTTGTTGGTGTTATTGTTGGTGTTGGTGTTGTTGTTGATGTTATTGTTGTTGTTGATGTTATTGTTGTTGTTGATGTTATTGTTGTTGTTGGTGTTATTGTTGGTGTTGGTGTTATTGTTGGTGTTGGTGTTGTTGTTGATGTTATTGTTGTTGTTGATGTTATTGTTGTTGTTGATGTTATTGTTGTTGTTGGTGTTATTGTTGTTGTTGGTGTTATTGTTGGTGTTGGTGTTATTGTTGGTGTTGGTGTTATTGTTGGTGTTGGTGTTAATGTTGTTGTTGGTGTTATTGTTGTTGTTGGTGTTATTGTTGTTGTTGGTGTTATTGTTGTTGTTGGTGTTATTGTTGGTGTTGGTGTTGTTGTTGATGTTATTGTTGTTGTTGGTGTTATTGTTGGTGTTGGTGTTGTTGTTGATGTTATTGTTGTTGTTGATGTTATTGTTGTTGTTGATGTTATTGTTGTTGTTGGTGTTATTGTTGTTGTTGGTGTTATTGTTGGTGTTGGTGTTATTGTTGGTGTTGGTGTTATTGTTGGTGTTGGTGTTAATGTTGTTGTTGGTGTTATTGTTGTTGTTGATGTTATTGTTGTTGTTGGTGTTATTGTTGGCGTTGGTGTTATTGTTGGTGTTGGTGTTATTGTTGTTGTTGGTGTTATTGTTGGTGTTGGTGTTATTGTTGTTGTTGGTGTTATTGTTGTTGTTGGTGTTATTGTTGGTGTTGGTGTTATTGTTGGTGTTGGTGTTATTGTTGTTGTTGATGTTATTGTTGTTGTTGGTGTCATTGTTTTTGTTGGTGTTATTGTTGTTGTTGGTGTTATTGTTGGTGTTGGTGTTATTGTTGGTGTTATTGTTGGTGTTATTGTTGGTGTTGGTGTTATTGTTGGTGTTGGTGTTATTGTTGTTGTTGGTGTTATTGTTTTTGTTGGTGTTATTGTTGTTGTTGGTCTTATTGTTGGTGTTGGTGTTATTGTTGTTGTTGGTGTTATTGTTGTTGTTGGTGTTATTGTTTTTGTTGGTGTTATTGTTTTTGTTGGTGTTATTGTTGTTGTTGGTGTTATTGTTGGTGTTGGTGTTATTGTTGGTGTTGGTGTTATTGTTGGTGTTATTGTTGGTGTTGGTGTTGGTGTTATTGTTGGTGTTGGTGTTATTGTTGTTGTTGGTGTTGGTGTTATTGTTGGTCTTATTGTTGTTGTTGATGTTATTGTTGTTGTTGATGTTATTGTTGTTGTTGATGTTATTGTTGGTGTTGGTGTTATTGTTGTTGTTGATGTTATTGTTGGTGTTGGTGTTATTGTTGTTGTTGGTGTTATTGTTGTTGTTGGTGTTATTGTTGGTGTTGGTGTTATTGTTGGTGTTGGTGTTATTGTTGGTGTTGGTGTTATTGTTGGTGTTATTGTTGGTGTTGTTGTTATTGTTGTTGTTGGTGTTATTGTTGTTGTTGGTGTTATTGTTGTTGTTGGTGTTATTGTTGGTGTTGGTGTTATTGTTGGTGTTGGTGTTATTGTTGTTGTTGATGTTATTGTTGTTGTTGGTGTTATTGTTTTTGTTGGTGTTATTGTTGTTGTTGGTGTTATTGTTGGTGTTGGTGTTATTGTTGGTGTTATTGTTGGTGTTATTGTTGGTGTTGGTGTTATTGTTGGTGTTGGTGTTATTGTTGTTGTTGGTGTTATTGTTTTTGTTGGTGTTATTGTTGTTGTTGGTCTTATTGTTGGTGTTGGTGTTATTGTTGTTGTTGGTGTTATTGTTGTTGTTGGTGTTATTGTTTTTGTTGGTGTTATTGTTTTTGTTGGTGTTATTGTTGTTGTTGGTGTTATTGTTGGTGTTGGTGTTATTGTTGGTGTTGGTGTTATTGTTGGTGTTATTGTTGGTGTTGGTGTTATTGTTGTTGTTGGTGTTGGTGTTATTGTTGGTCTTATTGTTGTTGTTGATGTTATTGTTGTTGTTGATGTTATTGTTGTTGTTGATGTTATTGTTGGTGTTGGTGTTATTGTTGTTGTTGATGTTATTGTTGGTGTTGGTGTTATTGTTGTTGTTGGTGTTATTGTTGTTGTTGGTGTTATTGTTGGTGTTGGTGTTATTGTTGGTGTTGGTGTTATTGTTGGTGTTGGTGTTATTGTTGGTGTTATTGTTGGTGTTGGTGTTATTGTTGTTGTTGGTGTTATTGTTGTTGTTGATGTTATTGTTGTTGTTGGTGTTATTGTTGGTGTTGGTGTTATTGTTGTTGTTGATGTTATTGTTATTGTTGGTGTTATTGTTGGTGTTGGTGTTATTGTTGTTGTTGATGTTATTGTTGTTGTTGGTGTTATTGTTGGTGTTGGTGTTATTGTTGGTGTTGGTGTTATTGTTGTTGTTGGTGTTATTGTTGTTGTTGATGTTATTGTTGTTGTTGATGTTATTGTTGTTGTTGGTGTTATTGTTGTTGTTGGTGTTATTGTTGCTGTTGGTGTTATTGTTGGTGTTGGTGATGTTGTTGATGTTATTGTTGTTGTTGATGTTATTGTTGTTGTTGATGTTATTGTTGTTGTTGGTGTTATTGTTGTTGTTGGTGTTATTGTTGGTGTTGGTGTTATTGTTGTTGTTGGTGTTATTGTTGGTGTTGGTGTTGTTGTTGATGTTATTGTTGTTGTTGATGTTATTGTTGTTGTTGGTGTTATTGTTGGTGTTGGTGTTATTGTTGTTATTGGTGTTATTGTTGGTGTTGGTGTTGTTGTTGATGTTATTGTTGTTGTTGATGTTATTGTTGTTGTTGATGTTATTGTTGTTGTTGATGTTATTGTTGTTGTTGGTGTTATTGTTGGTGTTGGTGTTATTGTTGTTATTGGTGTTATTGTTGGTGTTGGTGTTGTTGTTGATGTTATTGTTGTTGTTGATGTTATTGTTGTTGTTGATGTTATTGTTGTTGTTGATGTTATTGTTGTTGTTGGTGTTATTATTGTTGTTGGTGTTATTGTTGGTGTTGGTGTTATTGTTGTTGTTGGTGTTATTGTTGGTGTTGGTGTTGTTGTTGATGTTATTGTTGTTGTTGGTGTTATTGTTGTTGTTGGTGTTATTGTTGGTGTTGGTGTTATTGTTGTTATTGGTGTTATTGTTGGTGTTGGTGTTGTTGTTGATGTTATTGTTGTTGTTGATGTTATTGTTGTTGTTGATGTTATTGTTGTTGTTGGTGTTATTGTTGTTGTTGGTGTTATTGTAGGTGTTGGTGTTATTGTTGTTGTTGGTGTTATTGTTGGTGTTATTGTTGTTGTTGGTGTTATTGTTGTTGTTGGTGTTATTGTTGTTGTTGGTGTTATTGTTGTTGTTGGTGTTATTGTTATTGTTGGTGTTATTGTTGGTGTTGGTGTTATTGTTGGTGTTGGTGTTATTGTTGGTGTTGGTGTTATTGTTGTTGTTGGTGTTATTGTTGGTGTTGGTGTTATTGTTGGTGTTATTGTTGTTGTTGATGTTATTGTTGTTGTTGATGTTATTGTTGTTGTTGGTGTTATTGTTGTTGTTGGTGTTATTGTTGTTGTTGGTGTTATTGTTGGTGTTATTGTTGGTGTTGGTGTTATTGTTGTTGTTGATGTTATTGTTGTTGTTGGTGTTATTGTTGGTGTTGGTGTTATTGTTGTTGTTGTTGTTATCGTTGTTGTTGGTGTTATTGTTGTTGTTGATGTTATTGTTGTTGTTGGTGTTATTGTTGGTGTTGGTGTTATTGTTGTTGTTGGTGTTATTGTTGGTGTTATTGCTGTTGTTGATGTTATTGTTGTTGTTGGTGTTATTGTTGGTGTTATTGTTGTTGTTGGTGTTATTGTTGTTGTTGGTGTTATTGTTGTTGTTGGTGTTATTGTTGTTGTTGGTGTTATTGTTGGTGTTGGTGTTATTGTTGTTGTTGGTGTTATTGTTGGTGTTGGTGTTGCTGTTGATGTTATTGTTGTTGTTGATGTTATTGTTGTTGTTGATGTTATTGTTGTTGTTGATGTTATTGTTGTTGTTGGTATTATTGTTGGTGTTGGTGTTATTGTTGGTGTTGGTGTTATTGTTGTTGTGGGTGTTATTGTTGTTGTTGATGTTATTGTTGTTGTTGGTGTTATTGTTGGTGTTGGTGTTATTGTTGGTGTTGGTGTTATTGTTGTTGTTGGTGTTATTGTTGTTGTTGGTGTTATTGTTGGTGTTGGTGTTATTGTTGGTGTTGGTGTTATTGTTTTTGTTGGTGTTATTGTTGGTGTTGGTGTTGTTGTTGATGTTATTGTTGTTGTTGATGTTATTGTTGTTGTTGATGTTATTGTTGTTGTTGGTGTTATTGTTGGTGTTGGTGTTATTGTTGGTGTTGGTGTTGTTGTTGATGTTATTGTTGTTGTTGTTGATGTTATTGTTGTTGTTGGTGTTATTGTTGTTGTTGGTGTTATTGTTGGTGTTGGTGTTATTGTTGGTGTTGGTGTTATTGTTGGTGTTGGTGTTAATGTTGTTGTTGGTGTTATTGTTGTTGTTGGTGTTATTGTTGTTGTTGGTGTTATTGTTGGTGTTGGTGTTGTTGTTGATGTTATTGTTGTTGTTGGTGTTATTGTTGGTGTTGGTGTTGTTGTTGATGTTATTGTTGTTGTTGATGTTATTGTTGTTGTTGATGTTATTGTTGTTGTTGGTGTTATTGTTTTTGTTGGTGTTATTGTTGGTGTTGGTGTTATTGTTGGTGTTGGTGTTATTGTTGGTGTTGGTGTTAATGTTGTTGTTGGTGTTATTGTTGTTGTTGATGTTATTGTTGTTGTTGGTGTTATTGTTGGTGTTGGTGTTATTGTTGTTGTTGGTGTTATTGTTGGCGTTGGTGTTATTGTTGGTGTTGGTGTTATTGTTGTTGTTGGTGTTATTGTTGGTGTTGGTGTTATTGTTGGTGTTGGTGTTATTGTTGTTGTTGGTGTTATTGTTGTTGTTGGTGTTATTGTTGGTGTTGGTGTTATTGTTGGTGTTGGTGTTATTGTTGTTGCTGATGTTATTGTTGTTGTTGGTGTTATTGTTTTTGTTGGTGTTATTGTTGTTGTTGGTGTTATTGTTGGTGTTGGTGTTATTGTTGGTGTTGGTGTTATTGTTGGTGTTATTGTTGGTGTTGGTGTTATTGTTGGTGTTGGTGTTATTGTTGTTGTTGGTGTTATTGTTTTTGTTGGTGTTATTGTTGTTGTTGGTGTTATTGTTGGTGTTGGTGTTATTGTTGTTGTTGGTGTTATTGTTTTTGTTGGTGTTATTGTTTTTGTTGGTGTTATTGTTGTTGTTGGTGTTATTGTTGGTGTTGGTGTTATTGTTGGTGTTGGTGTTATTGTTGGTGTTGGTGTTATTGTTGGTGTTGGTGTTATTGTTGTTGTTGGTGTTGGTGTTATTGTTGGTGTTGGTGTTATTGTTGTTGTTGGTGTTGGTGTTATTGTTGGTCTTATTGTTGTTGTTGATGTTATTGTTGTTGTTGATGTTATTGTTGTTGTTGATGTTATTGTTGGTGTTGGTGTTATTGTTGGTGTTGGTGTTATTGTTGGTGTTGGTGTTATTGTTGGTGTTATTGTTGGTGTTGGTGTTATTGTTGTTGTTGGTGTTATTGTTGTTGTTGATGTTATTGTTGTTGTTGGTGTTATTGTTGGTGTTGGTGTTATTGTTGTTGTTGATGTTATTGTTGTTGTTGGTGCTATTGTTGGTGTTGGTGTTATTGTTGTTGTTGATGTTATTGTTGTTGTTGGTGTTATTGTTGGTGTTGGTGTTATTGTTGGTGTTGGTGTTATTGTTGTTGTTGGTGTTATTGTTGTTGTTGATGTTATTGTTGTTGTTGATGTTATTGTTGTTGTTGGTGTTATTGTTGTTGTTGGTGTTATTGTTGCTGTTGGTGTTATTGTTGGTGTTGGTGTTATTGTTGTTGTTGGTGTTATTGTTGTTGTTGATGTTATTGTTGTTGTTGATGTTATTGTTGTTGTTGGTGTTATTGTTGTTGTTGGTGTTATTGTTGCTGTTGGTGTTATTGTTGGTGTTGGTGTTATTGTTGGTGTTATTGTTGGTGTTGGTGTTATTGTTGGTGTTGGTGTTATTGTTGTTGTTGGTGTTATTGTTGGTGTTGGTGTTGGTGTTGTTGTTGATGTTATTGTTGTTGTTGGTGTTATTGTTGTTGTTGGTGTTATTGTTGGTGTTGGTGTTATTGTTGGTGTTGGTGTTATTGTTGTTATTGGTGTTATTGTTGTTGTTGGTGTTATTGTTGTTGTTGGTGTTATTGTTGGTGTTGGTGCTGGTGTTGTTGTTGATGTTATTGTTGTTGTTGATGTTATTGTTGTTGTTGATGTTATTGTTGTTGTTGGTGTTATTGTTGTTGTTGGTGTTATTGTTGCTGTTGGTGTTATTGTTGGTGTTGGTGTTATTGTTGGTGTTGGTGTTATTGTTGTTGTTGGTGTTATTGTTGTTGTTGGTGTTATTGTTGGTGTTGGTGTTATTGTTGGTGTTGGTGTTATTGTTGTTGTTGGTGTTATTGTTGGCGTTGGTGTTATTGTTGGTGTTGGTGTTATTGTTGTTATTGGTGTTATTGTTGGTGTTGGTGTTATTGTTGTTGTTGGTGTTATTGTTGGTGTTGGTGTTATTGTTGTTGTTGGTGTTATTGTTGGTGTTGGTGTTATTGTTGGTGTTGGTGTTATTGTTGTTGTTGGTGTTATTGTTGGTGTTGGTGTTATTGTTGTTGTTGGTGTTATTGTTGGTGTTGGTGTTATTGTTGGTGTTGGTGTTATTGTGGTTGTTGGTGTTATTGTTGGTGTTGGTGTTATTGTTGTTGTTGGTGTTATTGTTGGTGTTGGTGTTATTGTTGTTTTTGGTGTTATTTTTGGTGTTGGTGTTATTGTTGGTGTTATTGTTGTTGTTGATGTTATTGTTGTTGTTGGTGTTATTGTTGTTGTTGGTGTTATTGTTGGTGTTGGTGTTATTGTTGTTGTTGGTCTTATTGTTGGTGTTAGTGTTATTGTTGTTGTTGGTGTTATTGTTGGCGTTGGTGTTATTGTTGTTGTTGGTGTTATTGTTGTTGTTGGTGTTGTTGTTGATGTTATTGTTGTTGTTGGTGTTATTGTTGTTGTTGGTGTTATTGTTGGTGTTGGTGTTATTGTTGGTGTTGGTGTTATTGTTGTTATTGGTGTTATTGTTGGTGTTGGTGTTATTGTTGTTGTTGGTGTTATTGTTGGCGTTGGTGTTATTGTTGGTGTTGGTGTTATTGTTGTTATTGGTGTTATTGTTGGTGTTGGTGTTATTGTTGTTGTTGGTGTTATTGTTGGTGTTGGTGTTATTGTTGTTGTTGGTGTTATTGTTGGTGTTGGTGTTATTGTTGGTGTTGGTGTTATTGTTGTTGGTGGTGTTATTGTTGGCGTTGGTTTTATTGTTGGTGTTGGTGTTATTGTTGTTATTGGTGTTATTGTTGGTGTTGATGTTATTGTTGTTGTTGGTGTTATTGTTGGTGTTGGTGTTATTGTTGTTGTTGGTGTTATTGTTGGTGTTGGTGTTATTGTTGGTGTTATTGTTGTTGTTGATGTTATTGTTGTTGTTGGTGTTATTGTTGTTGTTGGTGTTATTGTTGTTGTTGGTGTTATTGTTGGTGTTGGTGTTATTGTTGGTGTTGGTGTTATTGTTGTTGTTGGTGTTATTGTTGGTGTTGGTGTTGTTGTTGATGTTATTGTTGTTGTTGATGTTATTATTGTTGTTGATGTTATTGTTGTTGTTGGTGTTATTGTTGTTGTTGGTGTTATTGTTGGTGTTGGTGTTATTGTTGTTGTTGGTGTTATTGTTGGTGTTGGTGTTATTGTTGTTGTTGGTGTTATTGTTGTTGTTGGTGTTATTGTTGTTGTTGGTGTTATTGTTGGTGTTGGTGTTATTGTTGGTGCTGGTGTTATTGTTGGTGATGGTGTTATTGTTGTTGTTGGTGTTATTGTTGGCGTTGGTGTTATTGTTGGTGTTGGTGTTATTGTTGTTGTTGGTATTATTGTTGGTGTTGGTGTTATTGTTGTTGTTAGTGTTATTGTTGGTGTTGGTGTTATTGTTGGTGTTATTGTTGTTGTTGATGTTATTGTTGTTGTTGATGTTATTGTTGTTGTTGGTGTTAGTGTTGTTGTTGGTGTTATTGTTGTTGTTGGTGTTATTGTTGTTGGTGTTATTGTTGGTGTTGGTGTTATTGTTGGTGTTATTGTTGGTGTTAGTGTTATTGTTGGTGTTGGTGTTATTGTTGTTGTTGGTGTTATTGTTGTTGTTGGTGTTATTGTTGGTGTTGGTGTTATTGTTGGTGTTGGTGTTATTGTTGTTGTTGATGTTATTGTTGTTGTTGGTGTTATTGTTGGTGTTGGTGTTATTGTTGTTGTTGATGTTATTGTTGTTGTTGGTATTATTGTTGGTGTTATTGTTGTTGTTGGTGTTATTGTTGTTGTTGGTGTTATTGTTGTTATTGGTGTTATTGTTGTTGTTGGTGTTATTGTTGGTGTTGGTGTTATTGTTGTTGTTGGTGTTATTGGAGGTGTTGGTGTTGTTGTTGATGTTATTGTTGTTGTTGGTGTTATTGTTGGTGTTGGTGTTATTGTTGGTGTTGGTGTTATTGTTGGTGTTGGTGTTATTGTTGTTGTTGGTGTTATTGTTGGTGTTGGTGTTATTGTTGGTGTTGGTGTTATTGTTGGTGTTGGTGTTATTGTTGTTGTTGGTGTTATTGTTGTTGTTGGTGTTATTGTTGGTGTTGGTGTTATTGTTGGTGTTGGTGTTATTGTTGGTGTTGGTGTTATTGTTGTTGTTGGTGTTATTGTTGGTGTTGGCGTTATTGTTGGTGTTGGTGTTATTGTTGTTGTTGGTGTTATTGTTGGTGTTATTGTTGTTGTTGATGTTATTG
Source organism: Eledone cirrhosa (assembly GCA_964016885.1). NCBI lineage: Eukaryota > Metazoa > Mollusca > Cephalopoda > Octopoda > Eledonidae > Eledone > Eledone cirrhosa. Next base: position 171,214 of record OZ024741.1, on the reverse strand, counting down.
TTGTTGTTGATGTTATTGTTGTTGTTGGTGTTATTGTTGTTGTTGGTGTTATTGTTGTTGTTGGTGTTATTGTTGGTGTTGGTGTTATTGTTGGTGTTGGTGTTATTGTTGGTGTTATTGTTGGTGCTGGTGTTATTGTTGGTGTTGGTGTTATTGTTGTTGTTGGTGTTATTGTTGTTGTTGGTGTTATTGTTGGTGTTCGTGTTATTGTTGTTGTTGATGTTATTGTTGTTGTTGGTGTTGTTGTTGGTGTTGGTGTTATTGTTGTTGTTGATGTTATTGTTGTTGTTGGTGTTATTGTTGTTGTTGGTGTTATTGTTGGTGTTGGTGTTATTGTTGTTGTTGATGTTATTGTTGGTGTTGGTGTTATTGTTGTTGGTGTTATTGTTGTTGTTGGTGTTATTGTTGTTGTTGATGTTATTGTTGGTGTTGGTGTTATTGTTGTTGTTGGTGTTATTGTTGGTGTTATTGTTGTTGTTGGTGTTATTGTTGGTGTTGGTGTTATTGTTGGTGTTATTGTTGTTGTTGGTGTTATTGTTGGTGTTGGTGTTATTGTTGTTGTTGGTGTTATTGTTGGTGTTGGTGTTATTGTTGTTGTTGGTGTTATTGTTGGTGTTATTGTTGGTGTTGGTGTTATTGTTGTTGTTGGTGTTATTGTTGGTGTTGGTGTTATTGTTGGTGTTGTTGTTGTTGTTGATGTTATCGTTGTTGTTGGTGTTATTGTTGGTGTTATTGTTGTTGTTGGTGTTATTGTTGGTGTTATTGTTGTTGTTGGTGTTATTGTTGGTGTTGGTGTTATTGTTGTTGTTGGTGTTATTGTTGGTGTTGGTGTTATTGTTGGTGTTGGTGTTATTGTTGTTGTTGGTGTTATTGTTGTTGTTGGTGTTATTTTTGGTGTTGTTGTTGTTGTTGATGTTATTGTTGTTGTTGATGTTATTGTTGTTGTTGATGTTATTGTTGTTGTTGATGTTATTGTTGGTGTTGGTGTTATTGTTGGTGTTGGTGTTATTGTTGTTGTTGTTGTTATTGTTGTTGTTGGTGTTATTGTTGGTGTTGGTGTTATTGTTGTTGTTGATGTTATTGTTGTTGTTGGTGTTATTGTTGGTGTTGATGTTATTGTTGGTGTTGATGTTATTGTTGTTGTTGGTGTTATTGTTGTTGTTGGTGTTATTGTTGGTGTTGGTGTTATTGTTGTTGTTGATGTTATTGTTGTTGTTGATGTTATTGTTGTTGTTGATGTTATTGTTGTTGTTGATGTTATTGTTGGTGTTGGTGTTATTGTTGTTGTTGATGTTATTGTTGTTGTTGGTGTTATTGTTTGTGTTATTGTAGGTGTTGGTGTTATTGTTGGTGTTGGTGTTATTGTTGTTGTTGTTGTTATTGTTGTTGTTGGTGTTATTGTAGGTGTTGGTGTTATTGTTGGTGTTGGTGTTATTGTTGTTGTTGGTGTTATTGTAGGTGTTGGTGTTATTGTTGGTGTTGGTGTTATTGTTGGTGTTATTGTTGTTGTTGGTGTTATTGTTGGTGTTGGTGTTATTGTTGTTGTTGATGTTATTGTTGTTGTTGGTGTTATTGTTGGTGTTATTGTTGTTGTTGGTGTTATTGTTGTTGTTGGTGTTATTGTTGTTGTTGGTGTTATTGTTGTTGTTGGTGTTATTGTTGGTGTTGGTGTTATTGTTGTTGTTGATGTTATTGTTGTTGTTGGTGTTATTGTTGGCGTTATTGTTGTTGTTGGTGTTATTGTTGTTGTTGGTGTTATTGTTGTTGTTGGTGTTATTGTTGTTGTTGGTGTTATTGTTGGTGTTGGTGTTGGTGTTGGTGTTATTGTTGTAGTTGATGTTATTGTTGTTGTTGGTGTTATTGTTGGTGTTGGTGTTATTGTTGTTGTTGATGTTATAGTTGTTGTTGGTGTTATTGTTGGTGTTATTGTTGTTGTTGGTGTTATTGTTGTTGTTGGTGTTATTGTTGTCGTTGGTGTTATTGTTGTTGTTGGTGTTAATGTTGGTGTTGGTGTTATTGTTGTTGTTGGTGTTATTGTTGGTGTTGGTGTTGTTATTGATGTTATTGTTGTTGTTGATGTTATTGTTGTTGTTGATGTTATTGTTGTTGTTGATGTTATTGTTGTTGTTGGTGTTATTGTTGGTGTTGGTGTTATTGTTGGTGTTGGTGTTATTGTTGTTGTTGATGTTATTGTTGTTGTTATTGTTGTTATTGATGTTATTGTTGTTGTTGATGTTATTGTTGTTGTTGGTGTTATTGTTGTTGTTGGTGTTATTGTTGGTGTTGGTGTTATTGTTGGTGTTGGTGTTATTGTTGTTGTTATTGTTGTTATTGACGTTATTGTTGTTGTTGATGTTATTGTTGTTGTTGGTGTTATTGTTGTTGTTGGTGTTATTGTTGGTGTTGGTGTTATTGTTGGTGTTGGTGTTATTGTTGTTGTTGGTGTTATTGTTGGCGTTGGTGTTATTGTTGTTGTTGGTGTTATTGTTGGTGTTGGTGTTATTGTTGTTGTTGGTGTTATTGTTGTTGTTGGTGTTATTGTTGTTGTTGGTGTTATTGTTGGTGTTGGTGTTATTGTTGGTGTTATTGTTGGTGTTGGTGTTATTGTTGGTGTTGATGTTATTGTTGTTGTTGGTGTTATTGTTGGTGTTGCTGTTATTGTTGTTGTTGATGTTATTGTTGTTGTTGGTGTTATTGTTGGTGTTATTGTTGGTGTTGGTGTTATTGTTGGTGTTGGTGTTATTGTTGTTGTTGGTGTTATTGTTGGTGTTGCTGTTATTGTTGTTGTTGATGTTATTGTTGTTGTTGGTGTTATTGTTGGTGTTATTGTTGGTGTTGGTGTTATTGTTGGTGTTGGTGTTATTGTTGTTGTTGGTGTTATTGTTGTTGTTGGTGTTATTGTTGGTGTTGGTGTTATTGTTGGTGTTGGTGTTATTGTTGGTGTTATTGTTGGTGTTGGTGTTATTGTTGTTGTTGGTGTTATTGTTGGTGTTATTGTTGGTGTTATTGTTGTTGTTGGTGTTATTGTTGGTGTTGATGTTATTGTTGTTGTTGGTGTTATTGTTGGTGTTGGTGTTATTGTTGTTGTTGGTGTTATTGTTGGTGTTGGTGTTATTGTTGGTGTTGGTGTTGTTGTTGATGTTATTGTTGTTGTTGATGTTATTGTTGTTGTTGATGTTATTGTTGTTGTTGGTGTTATTGTTGGTGTTGGTGTTATTGTTGTTGTTGGTGTTATTGTTGTTGCTGGTGTTATTGTTGTTGTTGGTGTTATTGTTGGTGTTGGTGTTATTGCTGGTGTTGGTGTTATTGTTGTTGTTGGTGTTATTGTTGGTGTTATTGTTGGCGTTGGTGTTATTGTTGTTGTTGGTGTTATTGTTGTTGTTGGTGTTATTGTTGGTGTTGATGTTATTGTTGTTGTTGGTGTTATTGTTGGTGTTGGTGTTATTGTTGTTGTTGGTGTTATTGTTGGTGTTGATGTTATTGTTGTTGTTGGTGTTATTGTTGTTGTTGGTGTTATTGTTGTTGTTGGTGTTATTGTTGTTGTTGGTGTTATGGTTGGTGTTGGTGTTATTGTTGGTGTTGGTGTTATTGTTGTTGTTGGTGTTATTGTTGGTGTTGGTGTTGTTGTTGATGTTATTGTTGTTGTTGATGTTATTGTTGTTGTTGATGTTATTGTTGTTGTTGGTGTTATTGTTGTTGTTGGTGTTATTGTTGGTGTTGGTGTTATTGCTGGTGTTGGTGTTATTGTTGTTGTTGGTGTTATTGTTGGTGTTATTGTTGGCGTTGGTGTTATCGTTGTTGTTGGTGTTATTGTTGTTGTTGGTGTTATTGTTGGTGTTATTGTTGTTGTTGGTGTTATTGTTGGTGTTGGTGTTATTGTTGTTGTTGGTGTTATTGTTGGTGTTGGTGTTGTTGTTGATGTTATTGTTGTTGTTGATGTTATTGTTGTTGTTGATGTTATTGTTGTTGTTGGTGTTATTGTTGTTGTTGGTGTTATTGTTGGTGTTGGTGTTATTGTTGGTGTTGGTGTTATTGTTGTTGTTGGTGTTATTGTTGGTGTTATTGTTGGTGTTATTGTTGTCGTTAATGTTATTGTTGTTGTTGATGTTATTGTTGTTGTTGGTGTTATTGTTGTTGTTGGTGTTATTGTTGTTGTTGGTGTTATTGTTGGTGTTGGTGTTATTGTTGGTGTTGGTGTTATTGTTGTTGTTGGTGTTATTGTTGTTGTTGGTGTTATTGTTGGTGTTGGTGTTATTGTTGGTGTTGGTGTTATTGTTGGTGTTGGTGTTATTGTTGGTGTTGGTGTTATTGTTGTTGTTGGTGTTATTGTTGTTGTTGGTGTTATTGTTGGTGTTATTGTTGTTGTTGATGTTATTGTTGTTGTTGGTGTTATTGTTGGTGTTGGTGTTATTGTTGTTGTTGATGTTATTGTTGTTGTTGGTGTTATTGTTGGTGTTGGTGTTATTGTTGTTGTTGATGTTATTTTTGTTGTTGGTGTTATTGTTGGTGTTATTGTTGTTGTTGGTGTTATTGTTGTTGTTGGTGTTATTGTTGGTTTTGGTGTTATTGTTGTTGTTGATGTTATTGGAGGTGTTGGTGTTGTTGTTGATGTTATTGTTGTTGTTGTTGTTATTGTTGTTGTTGGTGTTATTGTTGGTGTTGGTGTTATTGTTGGTGTTGGTGTTATTGTTGTTGTTGGTGTTATTGTTGGTGTTGGTGTTATTGTTGTTGTTGGTGTTATTGTTGTTGATGGTGTTATTGTTGTTGTTGGTGTTATTGTTGGTGTTGGTGTTATTGTTGGTGTTGGTGTTATTGTTGTTGTTGGTGTTATTGTTGGTGTTATTGTTGTTGTTGATGTTATTGTTGTTGTTGATGTTATTGTTGTTGTTGATGTTATTGTTGTTGGTGTTATTGTTGGTGTTGGTGTTATTGTTGGTGTTGGTGTTATTGTTGGTGTTGGTGTTATTGTTGGTGTTATTGTTGGTGTTGGTGTTATTGTTGTTGTTGATGTTATTGTTGTTGTTGGTGTTATTGTTGGTGTTGGTGTTATTGTTGTTGTTGGTGTTATTGTTGTTGTTGGTGTTGGTGTTATTGTTGTTGTTGGTGTTATTGTTGTTGTTGGTGTTGGTGTTATTGTTGTTGTTGGTGTTATTGTTGGTGTTATTGTTGGTGTTGGTGTTATTGTTGTTGTTGATGTTATTGTTGTTGTTGGTATTATTGTTGGTGTTATTGTTGGTGTTGGTGTTATTGTTGTTGTTGATGTTATTGTTGTTGTTGATGTTATTGTTGTTGGTGTTATTGTTGGTGTTGGTGTTATTGTTGGTGTTGGTGTTATTGTTGGTGTTGGTGTTATTGTTGGTGTTATTGTTGGTGTTGGTGTTATTGTTGTTGTTGATGTTATTGTTGTTGTTGGTGTTATTGTTGGTGTTGGTGTTATTGTTGTTGTTGGTGTTATTGTTGTTGTTGGTGTTGGTGTTATTGTTGTTGTTGGTGTTATTGTTGTTGTTGGTGTTGGTGTTATTGTTGGTGTTATTGTTGGTGTTGGTGTTATTGTTGGTGTTATTGTTGTTGTTGGTGTTATTGTTGGTGATGGTGTTATTGTAGGTGTTGGTTTTATTGTTGGTGTTGATGTTATTGTTGTTGTTGGTGTTATTGTTGGTGTTGCTGTTATTGTTGGTGTTGGTGTTATTGTTGGTGTTGGTGTTATTGTTGGTGTTGATGTTATTGTTGTTGTTGGTGTTATTGTTGGTGTTGCTGTTATTGTTGGTGTTGGTGTTATTGTTGTTGTTGGTGTTATTGTTGGTGTTATTGTTGTTGTTGGTGTTATTGTTGTTGTTGGTGTTATTGTTGTTGTTGATGTTATTGTTGTTGTTGGTGTTATTGTTGTTGTTGGTGTTATTGTTGTTGTTGGTGTTATTGTTGGTGTTGGTGTTATTGTTGGTGTTGGTGTTATTGTTGTTGTTGGTGTTATTGTTGGTGTTATTGTTGTTGTTGGTGTTATTGTTGGTGTTGGTGTTATTGTTGGTGTTATTGTTGTTGTTGGTGTTATTGTTGGTGTTGGTGTTATTGTTGTTGTTGGTGTTATTGTTGGTGTTGGTGTTATTGTTGTTGTTGGTGTTATTGTTGGTGTTATTGTTGGTGTTGGTGTTATTGTTGTTGTTGGTGTTATTGTTCGTGTTGGTGTTATTGTTGGTGTTGTTGTTGTTGTTGATGTTATCGTTGTTGTTGGTGTTATTGTTGGTGTTATTGTTGTTGTTGGTGTTATTGTTGGTGTTGGTGTTATTGTTGGTGTTATTGTTGTTGTTGGTGTTATTGTTGGTGTTGGTGTTATTGTTGTTGTTGGTGTTATTGTTGGTGTTGGTGTTATTGTTGGTGTTGGTGTTATTGTTGTTGTTGGTGTTATTGTTGTTGTTGGTGTTATTTTTGGTGTTGTTGTTGTTGTTGATGTTATTGTTGTTGTTGATGTTATTGTTGTTGTTGATGTTATTGTTGTTGTTGATGTTATTGTTGGTGTTGGTGTTATTGTTGGTGTTGGTGTTATTGTTGTTGTTGTTGTTATTGTTGTTGTTGGTATTATTGTTGGTGTTGGTGTTATTGTTGTTGTTGATGTTATTGTTGTTGTTGGTGTTATTGTTGGTGGTGATGTTATTGTTGGTGTTGATGTTATTGTTGTTGTTGGTGTTATTGTTGTTGTTGGTGTTATTGTTGGTGTTGGTGTTATTGTTGTTGTTGATGTTATTGTTGTTGTTGTTATTGTTGTTGTTGATGTTATTGTTGTTGTTGATGTTATTGTTGGTGTTGGTGTTATTGTTGTTGTTGATGTTATTGTTGTTGTTGGTGTTATTGTTTGTGTTATTGTAGGTGTTGGTGTTATTGTTGGTGTTGGTGTTATTGTTGTTGTTGTTGTTATTGTTGTTGTTGGTGTTATTGTAGGTGTTGGTGTTATTGTTGGTATGGTGTTATTGTTGTTGTTGGTGTTATTGTAGGTGTTGGTGTTATTGTTGGTGTTGGTGTTATTGTTGGTGTTATTGTTGTTGTTGGTGTTATTGTTGGTGTTGGTGTTATTGTTGTTGTTGATGTTATTGTTGTTGTTGGTGTTATTGTTGGTGTTATTGTTGTTGTTGGTGGTATTGTTGTTGTTGGTGTTATTGTTGTTGTTGGTGTTATTGTTGTTGTTGGTGTTATTGTTGGTGTTGGTGTTATTGTTGTTGTTGGTGTTATTGTTGGCGTTATTGTTGTTGTTGGTGTTATTGTTGTTGTTGGTGTTATTGTTGTTGTTGGTGTTATTGTTGTTGTTGATGTTATTGTTGTTGTTGGTGTTATTGTTGGTGTTATTGTTGTTGTTGGTGTTATTGTTGGTGTTGGTGTTATTGTTGGTGTTGGTGTTGTTGTTGATGTTATTGTTGTTGTTGATGTTATTGTTGTTGTTGATGTTATTGTTGTTGTTGGTGTTATTGTTGGTGTTGGTGTTATTGTTGTTGTTGGTGTTATTGTTGTTGCTGGTGTTATTGTTGTTGTTGGTGTTATTGTTGGTGTTGGTGTTATTGCTGGTGTTGGTGTTATTGTTGTTGTTGGTGTTATTGTTGGTGTTATTGTTGGCGTTGGTGTTATTGTTGTTGTTGGTGTTATTGTTGTTGTTGGTGTTATTGTTGGTGTTGATGTTATTGTTGTTGTTGGTGTTATTGTTGGTGTTGGTGTTATTGTTGTTGTTGGTGTTATTGTTGGTGTTGATGTTATTGTTGTTGTTGGTGTTATTGTTGTTGTTGGTGTTATTGTTGTTGTTGGTGTTATTGTTGTTGTTGGTGTTATGGTTGGTGTTGGTGTTATTGTTGGTGTTGGTGTTATTGTTGTTGTTGGTGTTATTGTTGGTGTTGGTGTTGTTGTTGATGTTATTGTTGTTGTTGATGTTATTGTTGTTGTTGATGTTATTGTTGTTGTTGGTGTTATTGTTGTTGTTGGTGTTATTGTTGGTGTTGGTGTTATTGCTGGTGTTGGTGTTATTGTTGTTGTTGGTGTTATTGTTGGTGTTATTGTTGGCGTTGGTGTTATCGTTGTTGTTGGTGTTATTGTTGTTGTTGGTGTTATTGTTGGTGTTATTGTTGTTGTTGGTGTTATTGTTGGTGTTGGTGTTATTGTTGTTGTTGGTGTTATTGTTGGTGTTGGTGTTGTTGTTGATGTTATTGTTGTTGTTGATGTTATTGTTGTTGTTGATGTTATTGTTGTTGTTGGTGTTATTGTTGTTGTTGGTGTTATTGTTGGTGTTGGTGTTATTGTTGGTGTTGGTGTTATTGTTGTTGTTGGTGTTATTGTTGGTGTTATTGTTGGTGTTATTGTTGTCGTTAATGTTATTGTTGTTGTTGATGTTATTGTTGTTGTTGGTGTTATTGTTGTTGTTGGTGTTATTGTTGTTGTTGGTGTTATTGTTGGTGTTGGTGTTATTGTTGGTGTTGGTGTTATTGTTGTTGTTGGTGTTATTGTTGTTGTTGGTGTTATTGTTGGTGTTGGTGTTATTGTTGGTGTTGGTGTTATTGTTGGTGTTGGTGTTATTGTTGGTGTTGGTGTTATTGTTGTTGTTGGTGTTATTGTTGTTGTTGGTGTTATTGTTGGTGTTATTGTTGTTGTTGATGTTATTGTTGTTGTTGGTGTTATTGTTGGTGTTGGTGTTATTGTTGTTGTTGATGTTATTGTTGTTGTTGGTGTTATTGTTGGTGTTGGTGTTATTGTTGTTGTTGATGTTATTTTTGTTGTTGGTGTTATTGTTGGTGTTATTGTTGTTGTTGGTGTTATTGTTGTTGTTGGTGTTATTGTTGGTTTTGGTGTAATTGTTGTTGTTGATGTTATTGGAGGTGTTGGTGTTGTTGTTGATGTTATTGTTGTTGTTGTTGTTATTGTTGTTGTTGGTGTTATTGTTGGTGTTGGTGTTATTGTTGGTGTTGGTGTTATTGTTGTTGTTGGTGTTATTGTTGGTGTTGGTGTTATTGTTGTTGTTGGTGTTATTGTTGTTGATGGTGTTATTGTTGTTGTTGGTGTTATTGTTGGTGTTGGTGTTATTGTTGGTGTTGGTGTTATTGTTGTTGTTGGTGTTATTGTTGGTGTTATTGTTGTTGTTGATGTTATTGTTGTTGTTGATGTTATTGTTGTTGTTGATGTTATTGTTGTTGGTGTTATTGTTGGTGTTGGTGTTATTGTTGGTGTTGGTGTTATTGTTGGTGTTGGTGTTATTGTTGGTGTTATTGTTGGTGTTGGTGTTATTGTTGTTGTTGATGTTATTGTTGTTGTTGGTGTTATTGTTGGTGTTGGTGTTATTGTTGTTGTTGGTGTTATTGTTGTTGTTGGTGTTGGTGTTATTGTTGTTGTTGGTGTTATTGTTGTTGTTGGTGTTGGTGTTATTGTTGTTGTTGGTGTTATTGTTGGTGTTATTGTTGGTGTTGGTGTTATTGTTGTTGTTGATGTTATTGTTGTTGTTGGTATTATTGTTGGTGTTATTGTTGGTGTTGGTGTTATTGTTGTTGTTGATGTTATTGTTGTTGTTGATGTTATTGTTGTTGGTGTTATTGTTGGTGTTGGTGTTATTGTTGGTGTTGGTGTTATTGTTGGTGTTGGTGTTATTGTTGGTGTTATTGTTGGTGTTGGTGTTATTGTTGTTGTTGATGTTATTGTTGTTGTTGGTGTTATTGTTGGTGTTGGTGTTATTGTTGTTGTTGGTGTTATTGTTGTTGTTGGTGTTGGTGTTATTGTTGTTGTTGGTGTTATTGTTGTTGTTGGTGTTGGTGTTATTGTTGGTGTTATTGTTGGTGTTGGTGTTATTGTTGGTGTTATTGTTGTTGTTGGTGTTATTGTTGGTGATGGTGTTATTGTAGGTGTTGGTTTTATTGTTGGTGTTGATGTTATTGTTGTTGTTGGTGTTATTGTTGGTGTTGCTGTTATTGTTGGTGTTGGTGTTATTGTTGGTGTTGGTGTTATTGTTGGTGTTGATGTTATTGTTGTTGTTGGTGTTATTGTTGGTGTTGCTGTTATTGTTGGTGTTGGTGTTATTGTTGTTGTTGGTGTTATTGTTGGTGTTATTGTTGTTGTTGGTGTTATTGTTGTTGTTGGTGTTATTGTTGTTGTTGATGTTATTGTTGTTGTTGGTGTTATTGTTGTTGTTGGTGTTATTGTTGTTGTTGGTGTTATTGTTGGTGTTGGTGTTATTGTTGGTGTTGGTGTTATTGTTGTTGTTGGTGTTATTGTTGGTGTTATTGTTGTTGTTGGTGTTATTGTTGGTGTTGGTGTTATTGTTGGTGTTATTGTTGTTGTTGGTGTTATTGTTGGTGTTGGTGTTATTGTTGTTGTTGGTGTTATTGTTGGTGTTGGTGTTATTGTTGTTGTTGGTGTTATTGTTGGTGTTATTGTTGGTGTTGGTGTTATTGTTGTTGTTGGTGTTATTGTTCGTGTTGGTGTTATTGTTGGTGTTGTTGTTGTTGTTGATGTTATCGTTGTTGTTGGTGTTATTGTTGGTGTTATTGTTGTTGTTGGTGTTATTGTTGGTGTTGGTGTTATTGTTGGTGTTATTGTTGTTGTTGGTGTTATTGTTGGTGTTGGTGTTATTGTTGTTGTTGGTGTTATTGTTGGTGTTGGTGTTATTGTTGGTGTTGGTGTTATTGTTGTTGTTGGTGTTATTGTTGTTGTTGGTGTTATTTTTGGTGTTGTTGTTGTTGTTGATGTTATTGTTGTTGTTGATGTTATTGTTGTTGTTGATGTTATTGTTGTTGTTGATGTTATTGTTGGTGTTGGTGTTATTGTTGGTGTTGGTGTTATTGTTGTTGTTGTTGTTATTGTTGTTGTTGGTATTATTGTTGGTGTTGGTGTTATTGTTGTTGTTGATGTTATTGTTGTTGTTGGTGTTATTGTTGGTGGTGATGTTATTGTTGGTGTTGATGTTATTGTTGTTGTTGGTGTTATTGTTGTTGTTGGTGTTATTGTTGGTGTTGGTGTTATTGTTGTTGTTGATGTTATTGTTGTTGTTGTTATTGTTGTTGTTGATGTTATTGTTGTTGTTGATGTTATTGTTGGTGTTGGTGTTATTGTTGTTGTTGATGTTATTGTTGTTGTTGGTGTTATTGTTTGTGTTATTGTAGGTGTTGGTGTTATTGTTGGTGTTGGTGTTATTGTTGTTGTTGTTGTTATTGTTGTTGTTGGTGTTATTGTAGGTGTTGGTGTTATTGTTGGTATGGTGTTATTGTTGTTGTTGGTGTTATTGTAGGTGTTGGTGTTATTGTTGGTGTTGGTGTTATTGTTGGTGTTATTGTTGTTGTTGGTGTTATTGTTGGTGTTGGTGTTATTGTTGTTGTTGATGTTATTGTTGTTGTTGGTGTTATTGTTGGTGTTATTGTTGTTGTTGGTGGTATTGTTGTTGTTGGTGTTATTGTTGTTGTTGGTGTTATTGTTGTTGTTGGTGTTATTGTTGGTGTTGGTGTTATTGTTGTTGTTGGTGTTATTGTTGGCGTTATTGTTGTTGTTGGTGTTATTGTTGTTGTTGGTGTTATTGTTGTTGTTGGTGTTATTGTTGTTGTTGATGTTATTGTTGTTGTTGGTGTTATTGTTGGTGTTATTGTTGTTGTTGGTGTTATTGTTGTTGTTGGTGTTATTGTTGTTGTTGGTGTTATTGTTGTTGTTGGTGTTAATGTTGGTGTTGGTCTTATTGTTGTTGTTGGTGTTATTGTTGGTGTTGGTGTTGTTATTGATGTTATTGTTGTTGTTGATGTTATTGTTGTTGTTGATGTTATTGTTGTTGTTGGTGTTATTGTTGGTGTTGGTGTTATTGTTGGTGTTGGTGTTATTGTTGTTGTTGATGTTATTGTTGTTGTTATTGTTGTTATTGATGTTATTGTTGTTGTTGATGTTATTGTTGTTGTTGGTGTTATTGTTGTTGTTGGTGTTATTGTTGGTGTTGGTGTTATTGTTGGTGTTGGTGTTATTGTTGTTGTTATTGTTGTTATTGACGTTATTGTTGTTGTTGATGTTATTGTTGTTGTTGGTGTTATTGTTGTTGTTGGTGTTATTGTTGGTGTTGGTGTTATTGTTGGTGTTGGTGTTATTGTTGTTGTTGGTGTTATTGTTGGCGTTGGTGTTATTGTTGTTGTTGGTGTTATTGTTGGTGTTGGTGTTATTGTTGTTGTTGGTGTTATTGTTGTTGTTGGTGTTATTGTTGTTGTTGGTGTTATTGTTGGTGTTGGTGTTATTGTTGGTGTTATTGTTGGTGTTGGTGTTATTGTTGGTGTTGATGTTATTGTTGTTGTTGGTGTTATTGTTGGTGTTGCTGTTATTGTTGTTGTTGATGTTATTGTTGTTGTTGGTGTTATTGTTGGTGTTATTGTTGGTGTTGGTGTTATTGTTGGTGTTGGTGTTATTGTTGTAGTTGGTGTTATTGTTGGTGTTGCTGTTATTGTTGTTGTTGATGTTATTGTTGTTGTTGGTGTTATTGTTGGTGTTATTGTTGGTGTTGGTGTTATTGTTGGTGTTGGTGTTATTGTTGTTGTTGGTGTTATTGTTGTTGTTGGTGTTATTGTTGGTGTTGGTGTTATTGTTGGTGTTGGTGTTATTGTTGGTGTTATTGTTGGTGTTGGTGTTATTGTTGTTGTTGGTGTTATTGTTGGTGTTATTGTTGGTGTTATTGTTGTTGTTGGTGTTATTGTTGGTGTTGATGTTATTGTTGTTGTTGGTGTTATTGTTGGTGTTGGTGTTATTGTTGTTGTTGGTGTTATTGTTGGTGTTGGTGTTATTGTTGGTGTTGGTGTTGTTGTTGATGTTATTGTTGTTGTTGATGTTATTGTTGTTGTTGATGTTATTGTTGTTGTTGGTGTTATTGTTGGTGTTGGTGTTATTGTTGTTGTTGGTGTTATTGTTGGTGTTGGTGTTGTTGTTGGTGTTATTGTTGGTGTTGATGTTATTGTTGTTGTTGGTGTTATTGTTGTTGTTGGTGTTATTGTTGTTGTTGGTGTTATTGTTGGTGTTGGTGTTATTGTTGGTGTTGGTGTTATTGTTGTTGTTGGTGTTATTGTTGGTGTTGGTGTTGTTGTTGATGTTATTGTTGTTGTTGATGTTATTGTTGTTGTTGATGTTATTGTTGTTGTTGGTGTTATTGTTGTTGTTGGTGTTATTGTTGGTGTTGGTGTTATTGCTGGTGTTGGTGTTATTGTTGTTGTTGGTGTTATTGTTGGTGTTATTGTTGGCGTTGGTGTTATTGTTGTTGTTGGTGTTATTGTTGTTGTTGGTGTTATTGTTGGTGTTATTGTTGTTGTTGGTGTTATTGTTGGTGTTGGTGTTATTGTTGTTGTTGGTGTTATTGTTGGTGTTGGTGTTGTTGTTGATGTTATTGTTGTTGTTGATGTTATTGTTGTTGTTGATGTTATTGTTGTTGTTGGTGTTATTGTTGTTGTTGGTGTTATTGTTGGTGTTGGTGTTATTGTTGGTGTTGGTGTTATTGTTGTTGTTGGTGTTATTGTTGGTGTTATTGTTGGTGTTATTGTTGTCGTTAATGTTATTGTTGTTGTTGATGTTATTGTTATTGTTGGTGTTATTGTTGTTGTTGGTGTTATTGTTGTTGTTGGTGTTATTGTTGGTGTTGGTGTTATTGTTGGTGTTGGTGTTATTGTTGTTGTTGGTGTTATTGTTGTTGTTGGTGTTATTGTTGGTGTTGGTGTTATTGTTGGTGTTGGTGTTATTGTTGGTGTTGGTGTTATTGTTGGTGTTGGTGTTATTGTTGTTGTTGGTGTTATTGTTGTTGTTGGTGTTATTGTTGGTGTTATTGTTGTTGTTGATGTTATTGTTGTTGTTGGTGTTATTGTTGGTGTTGGTGTTATTGTTGTTGTTGATGTTATTGTTGTTGTTGGTGTTATTGTTGGTGTTGGTGTTATTGTTGTTGTTGATGTTATTTTTGTTGTTGGTGTTATTGTTGGTGTTATTGTTGTTGTTGGTGTTATTGTTGTTGTTGGTGTTATTGTTGGTTTTGGTGTTATTGTTGTTGTTGATGTTATTGGAGGTGTTGGTGTTGTTGTTGATGTTATTGTTGTTGTTGTTGTTATTGTTGTTGTTGGTGTTATTGTTGGTGTTGGTGTTATTGTTGGTGTTGGTGTTATTGTTGTTGTTGGTGTTATTGTTGGTGTTGGTGTTATTGTTGTTGTTGGTGTTATTGTTGTTGATGGTGTTATTGTTGTTGTTGGTGTTATTGTTGGTGTTGGTGTTATTGTTGGTGTTGGTGTTATTGTTGTTGTTGGTGTTATTGTTGTTGTTGGTGTTATTGTTGGTGTTGGTGTTATTGTTGGTGTTATTGTTGGTGTTGGTGTTATTGTTGGTGTTGATGTTATTGTTGTTGTTGGTGTTATTGTTGGTGTTGCTGTTATTGTTGTTGTTGATGTTATTGTTGTTGTTGGTGTTATTGTTGGTGTTATTGTTGGTGTTGGTGTTATTGTTGGTGTTGGTGTTATTGTTGTTGTTGGTGTTATTGTTGGTGTTGCTGTTATTGTTGTTGTTGATGTTATTGTTGTTGTTGGTGTTATTGTTGGTGTTATTGTTGGTGTTGGTGTTATTGTTGGTGTTGGTGTTATTGTTGTTGTTGGTGTTATTGTTGTTGTTGGTGTTATTGTTGGTGTTGGTGTTATTGTTGGTGTTGGTGTTATTGTTGGTGTTATTGTTGGTGTTGGTGTTATTGTTGTTGTTGGTGTTATTGTTGGTGTTATTGTTGGTGTTATTGTTGGTGTTATTGTTGTTGTTGGTGTTATTGTTGGTGTTGATGTTATTGTTGTTGTTGGTGTTATTGTTGGTGTTGGTGTTATTGTTGTTGTTGGTGTTATTGTTGGTGTTGGTGTTATTGTTGGTGTTGGTGTTGTTGTTGATGTTATTGTTGTTGTTGATGTTATTGTTGTTGTTGATGTTATTGTTGTTGTTGGTGTTATTGTTGGTGTTGGTGTTATTGTTGTTGTTGGTGTTATTGTTGGTGTTGGTGTTGTTGTTGGTGTTATTGTTGGTGTTGATGTTATTGTTGTTGTTGGTGTTATTGTTGTTGTTGGTGTTATTGTTGTTGTTGGTGTTATTGTTGGTGTTGGTGTTATTGTTGGTGTTGGTGTTATTGTTGTTGTTGGTGTTATTGTTGGTGTTGGTGTTGTTGTTGATGTTATTGTTGTTGTTGATGTTATTGTTGTTGTTGATGTTATTGTTGTTGTTGGTGTTATTGTTGTTGTTGGTGTTATTGTTGGTGTTGGTGTTATTGCTGGTGTTGGTGTTATTGTTGTTGTTGGTGTTATTGTTGGTGTTATTGTTGGCGTTGGTGTTATTGTTGTTGTTGGTGTTATTGTTGTTGTTGGTGTTATTGTTGGTGTTATTGTTGTTGTTGGTGTTATTGTTGGTGTTGGTGTTATTGTTGTTGTTGGTGTTATTGTTGGTGTTGGTGTTGTTGTTGATGTTATTGTTGTTGTTGATGTTATTGTTGTTGTTGATGTTATTGTTGTTGTTGGTGTTATTGTTGTTGTTGGTGTTATTGTTGGTGTTGGTGTTATTGTTGGTGTTGGTGTTATTGTTGTTGTTGGTGTTATTGTTGGTGTTATTGTTGGTGTTATTGTTGTCGTTAATGTTATTGTTGTTGTTGATGTTATTGTTGTTGTTGGTGTTATTGTTGTTGTTGGTGTTATTGTTGTTGTTGGTGTTATTGTTGGTGTTGGTGTTATTGTTGGTGTTGGTGTTATTGTTGTTGTTGGTGTTATTGTTGGTGTTATTGTTGGTGTTATTGTTGTCGTTAATGTTATTGTTGTTGTTGATGTTATTGTTGTTGTTGGTGTTATTGTTGTTGTTGGTGTTATTGTTGTTGTTGGTGTTATTGTTGGTGTTGGTGTTATTGTTGGTGTTGGTGTTATTGTTGTTGTTGGTGTTATTGTTGTTGTTGGTGTTATTGTTGGTGTTGGTGTTATTGTTGGTGTTGGTGTTATTGTTGGTGTTGGTGTTATTGTTGGTGTTGGTGTTATTGTTGTTGTTGGTGTTATTGTTGTTGTTGGTGTTATTGTTGGTGTTATTGTTGTTGTTGATGTTATTGTTGTTGTTGGTGTTATTGTTGGTGTTGGTGTTATTGTTGTTGTTGATGTTATTGTTGTTGTTGGTGTTATTGTTGGTGTTGGTGTTATTGTTGTTGTTGATGTTATTTTTGTTGTTGGTGTTATTGTTGGTGTTATTGTTGTTGTTGGTGTTATTGTTGTTGTTGGTGTTATTGTTGGTTTTGGTGTTGTTGTTGTTGATGTTATTGGAGTTGTTGGTGTTGTTGTTGATGTTATTGTTGTTGTTGTTGTTATTGTTGTTGTTGGTGTTATTGTTGGTGTTGGTGTTATTGTTGGTGTTGGTGTTATTGTTGTTGTTGGTGTTATTGTTGGTGTTGGTGTTATTGTTGTTGTTGGTGTTATTGTTGTTGATGGTGTTATTGTTGTTGTTGGTGTTATTGTTGGTGTTGGTGTTATTGTTGGTGTTGGTGTTATTGTTGTTGTTGGTGTTATTGTTGTTGTTGGTGTTATTGTTGGTGTTGGTGTTATTGTTGGTGTTATTGTTGGTGTTGGTGTTATTGTTGGTGTTGATGTTATTGTTGTTGTTGGTGTTATTGTTGGTGTTGCTGTTATTGTTGTTGTTGATGTTATTGTTGTTGTTGGTGTTATTGTTGGTGTTATTGTTGGTGTTGGTGTTATTGTTGGTGTTGGTGTTATTGTTGTTGTTGGTGTTATTGTTGGTGTTGCTGTTATTGTTGTTGTTGATGTTATTGTTGTTGTTGGTGTTATTGTTGGTGTTATTGTTGGTGTTGGTGTTATTGTTGTTGTTGATGTTATTGTTGTTGTTGATGTTATTGTTGTTGTTGGTGTTATTGTTGTTGTTGGTGTTATTGTTGCTGTTGGTGTTATTGTTGGTGTTGGTGTTATTGTTGGTGTTGGTGTTATTGTTGTTGTTGGTGTTATTGTTGTTGTTGGTGTTATTGTTGGTGTTGGTGTTATTGTTGGTGTTGGTGTTATTGTTGTTGTTGGTGTTATTGTTGGCGTTGGTGTTATTGTTGGTGTTGGTGTTATTGTTGTTATTGGTGTTATTGTTGGTGTTGGTGTTATTGTTGTTGTTGGTGTTATTGTTGGTGTTGGTGTTATTGTTGTTGTTGGTGTTATTGTTGGTGTTGGTGTTATTGTTGGTGTTGGTGTTATTGTTGTTGTTGGTGTTATTGTTGGTGTTGGTGTTATTGTTGTTGTTGGTGTTATTGTTGGTGTTGGTGTTATTGTTGGTGTTGGTGTTATTGTGGTTGTTGGTGTTATTGTTGGTGTTGGTGTTATTGTTGTTGTTGGTGTTATTGTTGGTGTTGGTGTTATTGTTGTTTTTGGTGTTATTTTTGGTGTTGGTGTTATTGTTGGTGTTATTGTTGTTGTTGATGTTATTGTTGTTGTTGGTGTTATTGTTGTTGTTGGTGTTATTGTTGGTGTTGGTGTTATTGTTGTTGTTGGTCTTATTGTTGGTGTTAGTGTTATTGTTGTTGTTGGTGTTATTGTTGGCGTTGGTGTTATTGTTGTTGTTGGTGTTATTGTTGTTGTTGGTGTTGTTGTTGATGTTATTGTTGTTGTTGGTGTTATTGTTGTTGTTGGTGTTATTGTTGGTGTTGGTGTTATTGTTGGTGTTGGTGTTATTGTTGTTATTGGTGTTATTGTTGGTGTTGGTGTTATTGTTGTTGTTGGTGTTATTGTTGGCGTTGGTGTTATTGTTGGTGTTGGTGTTATTGTTGTTATTGGTGTTATTGTTGGTGTTGGTGTTATTGTTGTTGTTGGTGTTATTGTTGGTGTTGGTGTTATTGTTGTTGTTGGTGTTATTGTTGGTGTTGGTGTTATTGTTGGTGTTGGTGTTATTGTTGTTGGTGGTGTTATTGTTGGCGTTGGTTTTATTGTTGGTGTTGGTGTTATTGTTGTTATTGGTGTTATTGTTGGTGTTGATGTTATTGTTGTTGTTGGTGTTATTGTTGGTGTTGGTGTTATTGTTGTTGTTGGTGTTATTGTTGGTGTTGGTGTTATTGTTGGTGTTATTGTTGTTGTTGATGTTATTGTTGTTGTTGGTGTTATTGTTGTTGTTGGTGTTATTGTTGTTGTTGGTGTTATTGTTGGTGTTGGTGTTATTGTTGGTGTTGGTGTTATTGTTGTTGTTGGTGTTATTGTTGGTGTTGGTGTTGTTGTTGATGTTATTGTTGTTGTTGATGTTATTATTGTTGTTGATGTTATTGTTGTTGTTGGTGTTATTGTTGTTGTTGGTGTTATTGTTGGTGTTGGTGTTATTGTTGTTGTTGGTGTTATTGTTGGTGTTGGTGTTATTGTTGTTGTTGGTGTTATTGTTGTTGTTGGTGTTATTGTTGTTGTTGGTGTTATTGTTGGTGTTGGTGTTATTGTTGGTGCTGGTGTTATTGTTGGTGATGGTGTTATTGTTGTTGTTGGTGTTATTGTTGGCGTTGGTGTTATTGTTGGTGTTGGTGTTATTGTTGTTGTTGGTATTATTGTTGGTGTTGGTGTTATTGTTGTTGTTAGTGTTATTGTTGGTGTTGGTGTTATTGTTGGTGTTATTGTTGTTGTTGATGTTATTGTTGTTGTTGATGTTATTGTTGTTGTTGGTGTTAGTGTTGTTGTTGGTGTTATTGTTGTTGTTGGTGTTATTGTTGTTGGTGTTATTGTTGGTGTTGGTGTTATTGTTGGTGTTATTGTTGGTGTTAGTGTTATTGTTGGTGTTGGTGTTATTGTTGTTGTTGGTGTTATTGTTGTTGTTGGTGTTATTGTTGGTGTTGGTGTTATTGTTGGTGTTGGTGTTATTGTTGTTGTTGATGTTATTGTTGTTGTTGGTGTTATTGTTGGTGTTGGTGTTATTGTTGTTGTTGATGTTATTGTTGTTGTTGGTATTATTGTTGGTGTTATTGTTGTTGTTGGTGTTATTGTTGTTGTTGGTGTTATTGTTGTTATTGGTGTTATTGTTGTTGTTGGTGTTATTGTTGGTGTTGGTGTTATTGTTGTTGTTGGTGTTATTGGAGGTGTTGGTGTTGTTGTTGATGTTATTGTTGTTGTTGGTGTTATTGTTGGTGTTGGTGTTATTGTTGGTGTTGGTGTTATTGTTGGTGTTGGTGTTATTGTTGTTGTTGGTGTTATTGTTGGTGTTGGTGTTATTGTTGGTGTTGGTGTTATTGTTGGTGTTGGTGTTATTGTTGTTGTTGGTGTTATTGTTGTTGTTGGTGTTATTGTTGGTGTTGGTGTTATTGTTGGTGTTGGTGTTATTGTTGGTGTTGGTGTTATTGTTGTTGTTGGTGTTATTGTTGGTGTTGGCGTTATTGTTGGTGTTGGTGTTATTGTTGTTGTTGGTGTTATTGTTGGTGTTATTGTTGTTGTTGATGTTATTGTTGTTGTTGATGTTATTGTTGTTGTTGGTGTTATTGTTGTTGTTGGTGTTATTGTTGTTGTTGGTGTTATTGTTGGTGTTGGTGTTATTGTTGGTGTTGGTGTTATTGTTGGTGTTATTGTTGGTGCTGGTGTTATTGTTGGTGTTGGTGTTATTGTTGTTGTTGGTGTTATTGTTGTTGTTGGTGTTATTGTTGGTGTTCGTGTTATTGTTGTTGTTGATGTTATTGTTGTTGTTGGTGTTGTTGTTGGTGTTGGTGTTATTGTTGTTGTTGATGTTATTGTTGTTGTTGGTGTTATTGTTGTTGTTGGTGTTATTGTTGGTGTTGGTGTTATTGTTGTTGTTGATGTTATTGTTGGTGTTGGTGTTATTGTTGTTGGTGTTATTGTTGTTGTTGGTGTTATTGTTGTTGTTGATGTTATTGTTGGTGTTGGTGTTATTGTTGGTGTTATTGTTGGTGTTGGTGTTATTGTTGTTGTTGATGTTATTGTTGTTGTTGGTGTTATTGTTGGTGTTATTGTTGTTGTTGGTGTTATTGTTGGTGTTGGTGTTATTGTTGTTGTTGGTGTTATTGTTGGTGTTGGTGTTATTGTTGGTGTTGGTGTTATTGTTGATGTTATTGTTGTTGTTGGTGTTATTGTTGGTGTTATTGTTGGTGTTGGTGTTATTGTTGTTGTTGGTGTTATTGTTGGTGTTATTGTTGTTGTTGGTGTTATTGTTGGTGTTGGTGTTATTGTTGGTGTTATTGTTGTTGTTGGTGTTATTGTTGGTGTTGGTGTTATTGTTGTTGTTGGTGTTATTGTTGGTGTTGGTGTTATTGTTGTTGTTGGTGTTATTGTTGGTGTTATTGTTGGTGTTGGTGTTATTGTTGTTGTTGGTGTTATTGTTGGTGTTGGTGTTATTGTTGGTGTTGTTGTTGTTGTTGATGTTATCGTTGTTGTTGGTGTTATTGTTGGTGTTATTGTTGTTGTTGGTGTTATTGTTGGTGTTATTGTTGTTGTTGGTGTTATTGTTGGTGTTGGTGTTATTGTTGTTGTTGGTGTTATTGTTGGTGTTGGTGTTATTGTTGGTGTTGGTGTTATTGTTGTTGTTGGTGTTATTGTTGTTGTTGGTGTTATTTTTGGTGTTGTTGTTGTTGTTGATGTTATTGTTGTTGTTGATGTTATTGTTGTTGTTGATGTTATTGTTGTTGTTGATGTTATTGTTGGTGTTGGTGTTATTGTTGGTGTTGGTGTTATTGTTGTTGTTGTTGTTATTGTTGTTGTTGGTGTTATTGTTGGTGTTGGTGTTATTGTTGTTGTTGATGTTATTGTTGTTGTTGGTGTTATTGTTGGTGTTGATGTTATTGTTGGTGTTGATGTTATTGTTGTTGTTGGTGTTATTGTTGTTGTTGGTGTTATTGTTGGTGTTGGTGTTATTGTTGTTGTTGATGTTATTGTTGTTGTTGATGTTATTGTTGTTGTTGATGTTATTGTTGTTGTTGATGTTATTGTTGGTGTTGGTGTTATTGTTGTTGTTGATGTTATTGTTGTTGTTGGTGTTATTGTTTGTGTTATTGTAGGTGTTGGTGTTATTGTTGGTGTTGGTGTTATTGTTGTTGTTGTTGTTATTGTTGTTGTTGGTGTTATTGTAGGTGTTGGTGTTATTGTTGGTGTTGGTGTTATTGTTGTTGTTGGTGTTATTGTAGGTGTTGGTGTTATTGTTGGTGTTGGTGTTATTGTTGGTGTTATTGTTGTTGTTGGTGTTATTGTTGGTGTTGGTGTTATTGTTGTTGTTGATGTTATTGTTGTTGTTGGTGTTATTGTTGGTGTTATTGTTGTTGTTGGTGTTATTGTTGTTGTTGGTGTTATTGTTGTTGTTGGTGTTATTGTTGTTGTTGGTGTTATTGTTGGTGTTGGTGTTATTGTTGTTGTTGATGTTATTGTTGTTGTTGGTGTTATTGTTGGCGTTATTGTTGTTGTTGGTGTTATTGTTGTTGTTGGTGTTATTGTTGTTGTTGGTGTTATTGTTGTTGTTGGTGTTATTGTTGGTGTTGGTGTTGGTGTTGGTGTTATTGTTGTAGTTGATGTTATTGTTGTTGTTGGTGTTATTGTTGGTGTTGGTGTTATTGTTGTTGTTGATGTTATTGTTGTTGTTGGTGTTATTGTTGGTGTTATTGTTGTTGTTGGTGTTATTGTTGTTGTTGGTGTTATTGTTGTCGTTGGTGTTATTGTTGTTGTTGGTGTTAATGTTGGTGTTGGTGTTATTGTTGTTGTTGGTGTTATTGTTGGTGTTGGTGTTGTTATTGATGTTATTGTTGTTGTTGATGTTATTGTTGTTGTTGATGTTATTGTTGTTGTTGATGTTATTGTTGTTGTTGGTGTTATTGTTGGTGTTGGTGTTATTGTTGGTGTTGGTGTTATTGTTGTTGTTGATGTTATTGTTGTTGTTATTGTTGTTATTGATGTTATTGTTGTTGTTGATGTTATTGTTGTTGTTGGTGTTATTGTTGTTGTTGGTGTTATTGTTGGTGTTGGTGTTATTGTTGGTGTTGGTGTTATTGTTGTTGTTATTGTTGTTATTGACGTTATTGTTGTTGTTGATGTTATTGTTGTTGTTGGTGTTATTGTTGTTGTTGGTGTTATTGTTGGTGTTGGTGTTATTGTTGGTGTTGGTGTTATTGTTGTTGTTGGTGTTATTGTTGGCGTTGGTGTTATTGTTGTTGTTGGTGTTATTGTTGGTGTTGGTGTTATTGTTGTTGTTGGTGTTATTGTTGTTGTTGGTGTTATTGTTGTTGTTGGTGTTATTGTTGGTGTTGGTGTTATTGTTGGTGTTATTGTTGGTGTTGGTGTTATTGTTGGTGTTGATGTTATTGTTGTTGTTGGTGTTATTGTTGGTGTTGCTGTTATTGTTGTTGTTGATGTTATTGTTGTTGTTGGTGTTATTGTTGGTGTTATTGTTGGTGTTGGTGTTATTGTTGGTGTTGGTGTTATTGTTGTTGTTGGTGTTATTGTTGGTGTTGCTGTTATTGTTGTTGTTGATGTTATTGTTGTTGTTGGTGTTATTGTTGGTGTTATTGTTGGTGTTGGTGTTATTGTTGGTGTTGGTGTTATTGTTGTTGTTGGTGTTATTGTTGTTGTTGGTGTTATTGTTGGTGTTGGTGTTATTGTTGGTGTTGGTGTTATTGTTGGTGTTATTGTTGGTGTTGGTGTTATTGTTGTTGTTGGTGTTATTGTTGGTGTTATTGTTGGTGTTATTGTTGTTGTTGGTGTTATTGTTGGTGTTGATGTTATTGTTGTTGTTGGTGTTATTGTTGGTGTTGGTGTTATTGTTGTTGTTGGTGTTATTGTTGGTGTTGGTGTTATTGTTGGTGTTGGTGTTGTTTTTGATGTTATTGTTGTTGTTGATGTTATTGTTGTTGTTGATGTTATTGTTGTTGTTGGTGTTATTGTTGGTGTTGGTGTTATTGTTGTTGTTGGTGTTATTGTTGTTGCTGGTGTTATTGTTGTTGTTGGTGTTATTGTTGGTGTTGGTGTTATTGCTGGTGTTGGTGTTATTGTTGTTGTTGGTGTTATTGTTGGTGTTATTGTTGGCGTTGGTGTTATTGTTGTTGTTGGTGTTATTGTTGTTGTTGGTGTTATTGTTGGTGTTGATGTTATTGTTGTTGTTGGTGTTATTGTTGGTGTTGGTGTTATTGTTGTTGTTGGTGTTATTGTTGGTGTTGATGTTATTGTTGTTGTTGGTGTTATTGTTGTTGTTGGTGTTATTGTTGTTGTTGGTGTTATTGTTGTTGTTGGTGTTATTGTTGGTGTTGGTGTTATTGTTGGTGTTGGTGTTATTGTTGTTGTTGGTGTTATTGTTGGTGTTGGTGTTGTTGTTGATGTTATTGTTGTTGTTGATGTTATTGTTGTTGTTGATGTTATTGTTGTTGTTGGTGTTATTGTTGTTGTTGGTGTTATTGTTGGTGTTGGTGTTATTGCTGGTGTTGGTGTTATTGTTGTTGTTGGTGTTATTGTTGGTGTTATTGTTGGCGTTGGTGTTATCGTTGTTGTTGGTGTTATTGTTGTTGTTGGTGTTATTGTTGGTGTTATTGTTGTTGTTGGTGTTATTGTTGGTGTTGGTGTTATTGTTGTTGTTGGTGTTATTGTTGGTGTTGGTGTTGTTGTTGATGTTATTGTTGTTGTTGATGTTATTGTTGTTGTTGATGTTATTGTTGTTGTTGGTGTTATTGTTGTTGTTGGTGTTATTGTTGGTGTTGGTGTTATTGTTGGTGTTGGTGTTATTGTTGTTGTTGGTGTTATTGTTGGTGTTATTGTTGGTGTTATTGTTGTCGTTAATGTTATTGTTGTTGTTGATGTTATTGTTGTTGTTGGTGTTATTGTTGTTGTTGGTGTTATTGTTGTTGTTGGTGTTATTGTTGGTGTTGGTGTTATTGTTGGTGTTGGTGTTATTGTTGTTGTTGGTGTTATTGTTGTTGTTGGTGTTATTGTTGGTGTTGGTGTTATTGTTGGTGTTGGTGTTATTGTTGGTGTTGGTGTTATTGTTGGTGTTGGTGTTATTGTTGTTGTTGGTGTTATTGTTGTTGTTGGTGTTATTGTTGGTGTTATTGTTGTTGTTGATGTTATTGTTGTTGTTGGTGTTATTGTTGGTGTTGGTGTTATTGTTGTTGTTGATGTTATTGTTGTTGTTGGTGTTATTGTTGGTGTTGGTGTTATTGTTGTTGTTGATGTTATTGTTGTTGTTGGTGTTATTGTTGTTGTTGGTGTTATTGTTGGTGTTGGTGTTATTGTTGGTGTTGGTGTTATTGTTGTTGTTGGTGTTATTGTTGGCGTTGGTGTTATTGTTGTTGTTGGTGTTATTGTTGGTGTTGGTGTTATTGTTGTTGTTGGTGTTATTGTTGTTGTTGGTGTTATTGTTGTTGTTGGTGTTATTGTTGGTGTTGGTGTTATTGTTGGTGTTATTGTTGGTGTTGGTGTTATTGTTGGTGTTGATGTTATTGTTGTTGTTGGTGTTATTGTTGGTGTTGCTGTTATTGTTGTTGTTGATGTTATTGTTGTTGTTGGTGTTATTGTTGGTGTTATTGTTGGTGTTGGTGTTATTGTTGGTGTTGGTGTTATTGTTGTTGTTGGTGTTATTGTTGGTGTTGCTGTTATTGTTGTTGTTGATGTTATTGTTGTTGTTGGTGTTATTGTTGGTGTTATTGTTGGTGTTGGTGTTATTGTTGGTGTTGGTGTTATTGTTGTTGTTGGTGTTATTGTTGTTGTTGGTGTTATTGTTGGTGTTGGTGTTATTGTTGGTGTTGGTGTTATTGTTGGTGTTATTGTTGGTGTTGGTGTTATTGTTGTTGTTGGTGTTATTGTTGGTGTTATTGTTGGTGTTATTGTTGTTGTTGGTGTTATTGTTGGTGTTGATGTTATTGTTGTTGTTGGTGTTATTGTTGGTGTTGGTGTTATTGTTGTTGTTGGTGTTATTGTTGGTGTTGGTGTTATTGTTGGTGTTGGTGTTGTTGTTGATGTTATTGTTGTTGTTGATGTTATTGTTGTTGTTGATGTTATTGTTGTTGTTGGTGTTATTGTTGGTGTTGGTGTTATTGTTGTTGTTGGTGTTATTGTTGTTGCTGGTGTTATTGTTGTTGTTGGTGTTATTGTTGGTGTTGGTGTTATTGCTGGTGTTGGTGTTATTGTTGTTGTTGGTGTTATTGTTGGTGTTATTGTTGGCGTTGGTGTTATTGTTGTTGTTGGTGTTATTGTTGTTGTTGGTGTTATTGTTGGTGTTGATGTTATTGTTGTTGTTGGTGTTATTGTTGGTGTTGGTGTTATTGTTGTTGTTGGTGTTATTGTTGGTGTTGATGTTATTGTTGTTGTTGGTGTTATTGTTGTTGTTGGTGTTATTGTTGTTGTTGGTGTTATTGTTGTTGTTGGTGTTATTGTTGGTGTTGGTGTTATTGTTGGTGTTGGTGTTATTGTTGTTGTTGGTGTTATTGTTGGTGTTGGTGTTGTTGTTGATGTTATTGTTGTTGTTGATGTTATTGTTGTTGTTGATGTTATTGTTGTTGTTGGTGTTATTGTTGTTGTTGGTGTTATTGTTGGTGTTGGTGTTATTGCTGGTGTTGGTGTTATTGTTGTTGTTGGTGTTATTGTTGGTGTTATTGTTGGCGTTGGTGTTATCGTTGTTGTTGGTGTTATTGTTGTTGTTGGTGTTATTGTTGGTGTTATTGTTGTTGTTGGTGTTATTGTTGGTGTTGGTGTTATTGTTGTTGTTGGTGTTATTGTTGGTGTTGGTGTTGTTGTTGATGTTATTGTTGTTGTTGATGTTATTGTTGTTGTTGATGTTATTGTTGTTGTTGGTGTTATTGTTGTTGTTGGTGTTATTGTTGGTGTTGGTGTTATTGTTGGTGTTGGTGTTATTGTTGTTGTTGGTGTTATTGTTGGTGTTATTGTTGGTGTTATTGTTGTCGTTAATGTTATTGTTGTTGTTGATGTTATTGTTGTTGTTGGTGTTATTGTTGTTGTTGGTGTTATTGTTGTTGTTGGTGTTATTGTTGGTGTTGGTGTTATTGTTGGTGTTGGTGTTATTGTTGTTGTTGGTGTTATTGTTGTTGTTGGTGTTATTGTTGGTGTTGGTGTTATTGTTGGTGTTGGTGTTATTGTTGGTGTTGGTGTTATTGTTGGTGTTGGTGTTATTGTTGTTGTTGGTGTTATTGTTGTTGTTGGTGTTATTGTTGGTGTTATTGTTGTTGTTGATGTTATTGTTGTTGTTGGTGTTATTGTTGGTGTTGGTGTTATTGTTGTTGTTGATGTTATTGTTGTTGTTGGTGTTATTGTTGGTGTTGGTGTTATTGTTGTTGTTGATGTTATTTTTGTTGTTGGTGTTATTGTTGGTGTTATTGTTGTTGTTGGTGTTATTGTTGTTGTTGGTGTTATTGTTGGTTTTGGTGTTATTGTTGTTGTTGATGTTATTGGAGGTGTTGGTGTTGTTGTTGATGTTATTGTTGTTGTTGTTGTTATTGTTGTTGTTGGTGTTATTGTTGGTGTTGGTGTTATTGTTGGTGTTGGTGTTATTGTTGTTGTTGGTGTTATTGTTGGTGTTGGTGTTATTGTTGTTGTTGGTGTTATTGTTGTTGATGGTGTTATTGTTGTTGTTGGTGTTATTGTTGGTGTTGGTGTTATTGTTGGTGTTGGTGTTATTGTTGTTGTTGGTGTTATTGTTGGTGTTATTGTTGTTGTTGATGTTATTGTTGTTGTTGATGTTATTGTTGTTGTTGATGTTATTGTTGTTGGTGTTATTGTTGGTGTTGGTGTTATTGTTGGTGTTGGTGTTATTGTTGGTGTTGGTGTTATTGTTGGTGTTATTGTTGGTGTTGGTGTTATTGTTGTTGTTGATGTTATTGTTGTTGTTGGTGTTATTGTTGGTGTTGGTGTTATTGTTGTTGTTGGTGTTATTGTTGTTGTTGGTGTTGGTGTTATTGTTGTTGTTGGTGTTATTGTTGTTGTTGGTGTTGGTGTTATTGTTGTTGTTGGTGTTATTGTTGGTGTTATTGTTGGTGTTGGTGTTATTGTTGTTGTTGATGTTATTGTTGTTGTTGGTATTATTGTTGGTGTTATTGTTGGTGTTGGTGTTATTGTTGTTGTTGATGTTATTGTTGTTGTTGATGTTATTGTTGTTGGTGTTATTGTTGGTGTTGGTGTTATTGTTGGTGTTGGTGTTATTGTTGGTGTTGGTGTTATTGTTGGTGTTATTGTTGGTGTTGGTGTTATTGTTGTTGTTGATGTTATTGTTGTTGTTGGTGTTATTGTTGGTGTTGGTGTTATTGTTGTTGTTGGTGTTATTGTTGTTGTTGGTGTTGGTGTTATTGTTGTTGTTGGTGTTATTGTTGTTGTTGGTGTTGGTGTTATTGTTGGTGTTATTGTTGGTGTTGGTGTTATTGTTGGTGTTATTGTTGTTGTTGGTGTTATTGTTGGTGATGGTGTTATTGTAGGTGTTGGTTTTATTGTTGGTGTTGATGTTATTGTTGTTGTTGGTGTTATTGTTGGTGTTGCTGTTATTGTTGGTGTTGGTGTTATTGTTGGTGTTGGTGTTATTGTTGGTGTTGATGTTATTGTTGTTGTTGGTGTTATTGTTGGTGTTGCTGTTATTGTTGGTGTTGGTGTTATTGTTGTTGTTGGTGTTATTGTTGGTGTTATTGTTGTTGTTGGTGTTATTGTTGTTGTTGGTGTTATTGTTGTTGTTGATGTTATTGTTGTTGTTGGTGTTATTGTTGTTGTTGGTGTTATTGTTGTTGTTGGTGTTATTGTTGGTGTTGGTGTTATTGTTGGTGTTGGTGTTATTGTTGTTGTTGGTGTTATTGTTGGTGTTATTGTTGTTGTTGGTGTTATTGTTGGTGTTGGTGTTATTGTTGGTGTTATTGTTGTTGTTGGTGTTATTGTTGGTGTTGGTGTTATTGTTGTTGTTGGTGTTATTGTTGGTGTTGGTGTTATTGTTGTTGTTGGTGTTATTGTTGGTGTTATTGTTGGTGTTGGTGTTATTGTTGTTGTTGGTGTTATTGTTCGTGTTGGTGTTATTGTTGGTGTTGTTGTTGTTGTTGAT
Source organism: Eledone cirrhosa (assembly GCA_964016885.1). Taxonomy (NCBI): domain Eukaryota; kingdom Metazoa; phylum Mollusca; class Cephalopoda; order Octopoda; family Eledonidae; genus Eledone; species Eledone cirrhosa. The sequence goes on along the minus strand of OZ024741.1, from coordinate 143,239 downwards.
GTTATCGTTGTTGTTGGTGTTATTGTTGGTGTTATTGTTGTTGTTGGTGTTATTGTTGGTGTTGGTGTTATTGTTGGTGTTATTGTTGTTGTTGGTGTTATTGTTGGTGTTGGTGTTATTGTTGTTGTTGGTGTTATTGTTGGTGTTGGTGTTATTGTTGGTGTTGGTGTTATTGTTGTTGTTGGTGTTATTGTTGTTGTTGGTGTTATTTTTGGTGTTGTTGTTGTTGTTGATGTTATTGTTGTTGTTGATGTTATTGTTGTTGTTGATGTTATTGTTGTTGTTGATGTTATTGTTGGTGTTGGTGTTATTGTTGGTGTTGGTGTTATTGTTGTTGTTGTTGTTATTGTTGTTGTTGGTATTATTGTTGGTGTTGGTGTTATTGTTGTTGTTGATGTTATTGTTGTTGTTGGTGTTATTGTTGGTGGTGATGTTATTGTTGGTGTTGATGTTATTGTTGTTGTTGGTGTTATTGTTGTTGTTGGTGTTATTGTTGGTGTTGGTGTTATTGTTGTTGTTGATGTTATTGTTGTTGTTGTTATTGTTGTTGTTGATGTTATTGTTGTTGTTGATGTTATTGTTGGTGTTGGTGTTATTGTTGTTGTTGATGTTATTGTTGTTGTTGGTGTTATTGTTTGTGTTATTGTAGGTGTTGGTGTTATTGTTGGTGTTGGTGTTATTGTTGTTGTTGTTGTTATTGTTGTTGTTGGTGTTATTGTAGGTGTTGGTGTTATTGTTGGTATGGTGTTATTGTTGTTGTTGGTGTTATTGTAGGTGTTGGTGTTATTGTTGGTGTTGGTGTTATTGTTGGTGTTATTGTTGTTGTTGGTGTTATTGTTGGTGTTGGTGTTATTGTTGTTGTTGATGTTATTGTTGTTGTTGGTGTTATTGTTGGTGTTATTGTTGTTGTTGGTGTTATTGTTGTTGTTGGTGTTATTGTTGTTGTTGGTGTTATTGTTGTTGTTGGTGTTATTGTTGGTGTTGGTGTTATTGTTGTTGTTGGTGTTATTGTTGGCGTTATTGTTGTTGTTGGTGTTATTGTTGTTGTTGGTGTTATTGTTGTTGTTGGTGTTATTGTTGTTGTTGATGTTATTGTTGTTGTTGGTGTTATTGTTGGTGTTATTGTTGTTGTTGGTGTTATTGTTGTTGTTGGTGTTATTGTTGTTGTTGGTGTTATTGTTGTTGTTGGTGTTAATGTTGGTGTTGGTCTTATTGTTGTTGTTGGTGTTATTGTTGGTGTTGGTGTTGTTATTGATGTTATTGTTGTTGTTGATGTTATTGTTGTTGTTGATGTTATTGTTGTTGTTGGTGTTATTGTTGGTGTTGGTGTTATTGTTGGTGTTGGTGTTATTGTTGTTGTTGATGTTATTGTTGTTGTTATTGTTGTTATTGATGTTATTGTTGTTGTTGATGTTATTGTTGTTGTTGGTGTTATTGTTGTTGTTGGTGTTATTGTTGGTGTTGGTGTTATTGTTGGTGTTGGTGTTATTGTTGTTGTTATTGTTGTTATTGACGTTATTGTTGTTGTTGATGTTATTGTTGTTGTTGGTGTTATTGTTGTTGTTGGTGTTATTGTTGGTGTTGGTGTTATTGTTGGTGTTGGTGTTATTGTTGTTGTTGGTGTTATTGTTGGCGTTGGTGTTATTGTTGTTGTTGGTGTTATTGTTGGTGTTGGTGTTATTGTTGTTGTTGGTGTTATTGTTGTTGTTGGTGTTATTGTTGTTGTTGGTGTTATTGTTGGTGTTGGTGTTATTGTTGGTGTTATTGTTGGTGTTGGTGTTATTGTTGGTGTTGATGTTATTGTTGTTGTTGGTGTTATTGTTGGTGTTGCTGTTATTGTTGTTGTTGATGTTATTGTTGTTGTTGGTGTTATTGTTGGTGTTATTGTTGGTGTTGGTGTTATTGTTGGTGTTGCTGTTATTGTTGTTGTTGATGTTATTGTTGTTGTTGGTGTTATTGTTGGTGTTATTGTTGGTGTTGGTGTTATTGTTGGTGTTGGTGTTATTGTTGTTGTTGGTGTTATTGTTGTTGTTGGTGTTATTGTTGGTGTTGGTGTTATTGTTGGTGTTGGTGTTATTGTTGGTGTTATTGTTGGTGTTGGTGTTATTGTTGTTGTTGGTGTTATTGTTGGTGTTATTGTTGGTGTTATTGTTGTTGTTGGTGTTATTGTTGGTGTTGATGTTATTGTTGTTGTTGGTGTTATTGTTGGTGTTGGTGTTATTGTTGTTGTTGGTGTTATTGTTGGTGTTGGTGTTATTGTTGGTGTTGGTGTTGTTGTTGATGTTATTGTTGTTGTTGATGTTATTGTTGTTGTTGATGTTATTGTTGTTGTTGGTGTTATTGTTGGTGTTGGTGTTATTGTTGTTGTTGGTGTTATTGTTGGTGTTGGTGTTGTTGTTGGTGTTATTGTTGGTGTTGATGTTATTGTTGTTGTTGGTGTTATTGTTGTTGTTGGTGTTATTGTTGTTGTTGGTGTTATTGTTGGTGTTGGTGTTATTGTTGGTGTTGGTGTTATTGTTGTTGTTGGTGTTATTGTTGGTGTTGGTGTTGTTGTTGATGTTATTGTTGTTGTTGATGTTATTGTTGTTGTTGATGTTATTGTTGTTGTTGGTGTTATTGTTGTTGTTGGTGTTATTGTTGGTGTTGGTGTTATTGCTGGTGTTGGTGTTATTGTTGTTGTTGGTGTTATTGTTGGTGTTATTGTTGGCGTTGGTGTTATTGTTGTTGTTGGTGTTATTGTTGTTGTTGGTGTTATTGTTGGTGTTATTGTTGTTGTTGGTGTTATTGTTGGTGTTGGTGTTATTGTTGTTGTTGGTGTTATTGTTGGTGTTGGTGTTGTTGTTGATGTTATTGTTGTTGTTGATGTTATTGTTGTTGTTGATGTTATTGTTGTTGTTGGTGTTATTGTTGTTGTTGGTGTTATTGTTGGTGTTGGTGTTATTGTTGGTCTTGGTGTTATTGTTGTTGTTGGTGTTATTGTTGGTGTTATTGTTGGTGTTATTGTTGTCGTTAATGTTATTGTTGTTGTTGATGTTATTGTTATTGTTGGTGTTATTGTTGTTGTTGGTGTTATTGTTGTTGTTGGTGTTATTGTTGGTGTTGGTGTTATTGTTGGTGTTGGTGTTATTGTTGTTGTTGGTGTTATTGTTGTTGTTGGTGTTATTGTTGGTGTTGGTGTTATTGTTGGTGTTGGTGTTATTGTTGGTGTTGGTGTTATTGTTGGTGTTGGTGTTATTGTTGTTGTTGGTGTTATTGTTGTTGTTGGTGTTATTGTTGGTGTTATTGTTGTTGTTGATGTTATTGTTGTTGTTGGTGTTATTGTTGGTGTTGGTGTTATTGTTGTTGTTGATGTTATTGTTGTTGTTGGTGTTATTGTTGGTGTTGGTGTTATTGTTGTTGTTGATGTTATTTTTGTTGTTGGTGTTATTGTTGGTGTTATTGTTGTTGTTGGTGTTATTGTTGTTGTTGGTGTTATTGTTGGTTTTGGTGTTATTGTTGTTGTTGATGTTATTGGAGGTGTTGGTGTTGTTGTTGATGTTATTGTTGTTGTTGTTGTTATTGTTGTTGTTGGTGTTATTGTTGGTGTTGGTGTTATTGTTGGTGTTGGTGTTATTGTTGTTGTTGGTGTTATTGTTGGTGTTGGTGTTATTGTTGTTGTTGGTGTTATTGTTGTTGATGGTGTTATTGTTGTTGTTGGTGTTATTGTTGGTGTTGGTGTTATTGTTGGTGTTGGTGTTATTGTTGTTGTTGGTGTTATTGTTGTTGTTGGTGTTATTGTTGGTGTTGGTGTTATTGTTGGTGTTATTGTTGGTGTTGGTGTTATTGTTGGTGTTGATGTTATTGTTGTTGTTGGTGTTATTGTTGGTGTTGCTGTTATTGTTGTTGTTGATGTTATTGTTGTTGTTGGTGTTATTGTTGGTGTTATTGTTGGTGTTGGTGTTATTGTTGGTGTTGGTGTTATTGTTGTTGTTGGTGTTATTGTTGGTGTTGCTGTTATTGTTGTTGTTGATGTTATTGTTGTTGTTGGTGTTATTGTTGGTGTTATTGTTGGTGTTGGTGTTATTGTTGGTGTTGGTGTTATTGTTGTTGTTGGTGTTATTGTTGTTGTTGGTGTTATTGTTGGTGTTGGTGTTATTGTTGGTGTTGGTGTTATTGTTGGTGTTATTGTTGGTGTTGGTGTTATTGTTGTTGTTGGTGTTATTGTTGGTGTTATTGTTGGTGTTATTGTTGGTGTTATTGTTGTTGTTGGTGTTATTGTTGGTGTTGATGTTATTGTTGTTGTTGGTGTTATTGTTGGTGTTGGTGTTATTGTTGTTGTTGGTGTTATTGTTGGTGTTGGTGTTATTGTTGGTGTTGGTGTTGTTGTTGATGTTATTGTTGTTGTTGATGTTATTGTTGTTGTTGATGTTATTGTTGTTGTTGGTGTTATTGTTGGTGTTGGTGTTATTGTTGTTGTTGGTGTTATTGTTGGTGTTGGTGTTGTTGTTGGTGTTATTGTTGGTGTTGATGTTATTGTTGTTGTTGGTGTTATTGTTGTTGTTGGTGTTATTGTTGTTGTTGGTGTTATTGTTGGTGTTGGTGTTATTGTTGGTGTTGGTGTTATTGTTGTTGTTGGTGTTATTGTTGGTGTTGGTGTTGTTGTTGATGTTATTGTTGTTGTTGATGTTATTGTTGTTGTTGATGTTATTGTTGTTGTTGGTGTTATTGTTGTTGTTGGTGTTATTGTTGGTGTTGGTGTTATTGCTGGTGTTGGTGTTATTGTTGTTGTTGGTGTTATTGTTGGTGTTATTGTTGGCGTTGGTGTTATTGTTGTTGTTGGTGTTATTGTTGTTGTTGGTGTTATTGTTGGTGTTATTGTTGTTGTTGGTGTTATTGTTGGTGTTGGTGTTATTGTTGTTGTTGGTGTTATTGTTGGTGTTGGTGTTGTTGTTGATGTTATTGTTGTTGTTGATGTTATTGTTGTTGTTGATGTTATTGTTGTTGTTGGTGTTATTGTTGTTGTTGGTGTTATTGTTGGTGTTGGTGTTATTGTTGGTGTTGGTGTTATTGTTGTTGTTGGTGTTATTGTTGGTGTTATTGTTGGTGTTATTGTTGTCGTTAATGTTATTGTTGTTGTTGATGTTATTGTTGTTGTTGGTGTTATTGTTGTTGTTGGTGTTATTGTTGTTGTTGGTGTTATTGTTGGTGTTGGTGTTATTGTTGGTGTTGGTGTTATTGTTGTTGTTGGTGTTATTGTTGGTGTTATTGTTGGTGTTATTGTTGTCGTTAATGTTATTGTTGTTGTTGATGTTATTGTTGTTGTTGGTGTTATTGTTGTTGTTGGTGTTATTGTTGTTGTTGGTGTTATTGTTGGTGTTGGTGTTATTGTTGGTGTTGGTGTTATTGTTGTTGTTGGTGTTATTGTTGTTGTTGGTGTTATTGTTGGTGTTGGTGTTATTGTTGGTGTTGGTGTTATTGTTGGTGTTGGTGTTATTGTTGTTGTTGGTGTTATTGTTGTTGTTGGTGTTATTGTTGGTGTTATTGTTGTTGTTGATGTTATTGTTGTTGTTGGTGTTATTGTTGGTGTTGGTGTTATTGTTGTTGTTGATGTTATTGTTGTTGTTGGTGTTATTGTTGGTGTTGGTGTTATTGTTGTTGTTGATGTTATTTTTGTTGTTGGTGTTATTGTTGGTGTTATTGTTGTTGTTGGTGTTATTGTTGTTGTTGGTGTTATTGTTGGTTTTGGTGTTGTTGTTGTTGATGTTATTGGAGGTGTTGGTGTTGTTGTTGATGTTATTGTTGTTGTTGTTGTTATTGTTGTTGTTGGTGTTATTGTTGGTGTTGGTGTTATTGTTGGTGTTGGTGTTATTGTTGTTGTTGGTGTTATTGTTGGTGTTGGTGTTATTGTTGTTGTTGGTGTTATTGTTGTTGATGGTGTTATTGTTGTTGTTGGTGTTATTGTTGGTGTTGGTGTTATTGTTGGTGTTGGTGTTATTGTTGTTGTTGGTGTTATTGTTGTTGTTGGTGTTATTGTTGGTGTTGGTGTTATTGTTGGTGTTATTGTTGGTGTTGGTGTTATTGTTGGTGTTGATGTTATTGTTGTTGTTGGTGTTATTGTTGGTGTTGCTGTTATTGTTGTTGTTGATGTTATTGTTGTTGTTGGTGTTATTGTTGGTGTTATTGTTGGTGTTGGTGTTATTGTTGGTGTTGGTGTTATTGTTGTTGTTGGTGTTATTGTTGGTGTTGCTGTTATTGTTGTTGTTGATGTTATTGTTGTTGTTGGTGTTATTGTTGGTGTTATTGTTGGTGTTGGTGTTATTGTTGGTGTTGGTGTTATTGTTGTTGTTGGTGTTATTGTTGTTGTTGGTGTTATTGTTGGTGTTGGTGTTATTGTTGGTGTTGGTGTTATTGTTGGTGTTATTTTTGGTGTTGGTGTTATTGTTGTTGTTGGTGTTATTGTTGGTGTTATTGTTGGTGTTATTGTTGGTGTTATTGTTGGTGTTATTGTTGTTGTTGGTGTTATTGTTGGTGTTGATGTTATTGTTGTTGTTGGTGTTATTGTTGGTGTTGGTGTTATTGTTGTTGTTGGTGTTATTGTTGGTGTTGGTGTTATTGTTGGTGTTGGTGTTGTTGTTGATGTTATTGTTGTTGTTGATGTTATTGTTGTTGTTGATGTTATTGTTGTTGTTGGTGTTATTGTTGGTGTTGGTGTTATTGTTGTTGTTGGTGTTATTGTTGGTGTTGGTGTTGTTGTTGGTGTTATTGTTGGTGTTGATGTTATTGTTGTTGTTGGTGTTATTGTTGTTGTTGGTGTTATTGTTGTTGTTGGTGTTATTGTTGGTGTTGGTGTTATTGTTGGTGTTGGTGTTATTGTTGTTGTTGGTGTTATTGTTGGTGTTGGTGTTGTTGTTGATGTTATTGTTGTTGTTGATGTTATTGTTGTTGTTGGTGTTATTGTTGTTGTTGGTGTTATTGTTGTTGTTGGTGTTATTGTTGGTGTTGGTGTTATTGCTGGTGTTGGTGTTATTGTTGTTGTTGGTGTTATTGTTGGTGTTATTGTTGGCGTTGGTGTTATTGTTGTTGTTGGTGTTATTGTTGTTGTTGGTGTTATTGTTGGTGTTATTGTTGTTGTTGGTGTTATTGTTGGTGTTGGTGTTATTGTTGTTGTTGGTGTTATTGTTGGTGTTGGTGTTGTTGTTGATGTTATTGTTGTTGTTGATGTTATTGTTGTTGTTGATGTTATTGTTGTTGTTGGTGTTATTGTTGTTGTTGGTGTTATTGTTGGTGTTGGTGTTATTGTTGGTGTTGGTGTTATTGTTGTTGTTGGTGTTATTGTTGGTGTTATTGTTGGTGTTATTGTTGTCGTTAATGTTATTGTTGTTGTTGATGTTATTGTTGTTGTTGGTGTTATTGTTGTTGTTGGTGTTATTGTTGTTGTTGGTGTTATTGTTGGTGTTGGTGTTATTGTTGGTGTTGGTGTTATTGTTGTTGTTGGTGTTATTGTTGGTGTTGGTGTTATTGTTGGTGTTGGTGTTATTGTTGGTGTTGGTGTTATTGTTGGTGTTGGTGTTATTGTTGTTGTTGGTGTTATTGTTGTTGTTGGTGTTATTGTTGGTGTTATTGTTGTTGTTGATGTTATTGTTGTTGTTGGTGTTATTGTTGGTGTTGGTGTTATTGTTGTTGTTGATGTTATTGTTGTTGTTGGTGTTATTGTTGGTGTTGGTGTTATTGTTGTTGTTGATGTTATTTTTGTTGTTGGTGTTATTGTTGGTGTTATTGTTGTTGTTGGTGTTATTGTTGTTGTTGGTGTTATTGTTGGTTTTGGTGTTATTGTTGTTGTTGATGTTATTGGAGGTGTTGGTGTTGTTGTTGATGTTATTGTTGTTGTTGTTGTTATTGTTGTTGTTGGTGTTATTGTTGGTGTTGGTGTTATTGTTGGTGTTGGTGTTATTGTTGTTGTTGGTGTTATTGTTGGTGTTGGTGTTATTGTTGTTGTTGGTGTTATTGTTGTTGATGGTGTTATTGTTGTTGTTGGTGTTATTGTTGGTGTTGGTGTTATTGTTGGTGTTGGTGTTATTGTTGTTGTTGGTGTTATTGTTGGTGTTATTGTTGTTGTTGGTGTTATTGTTGTTGTTGGTGTTATTGTTGTTGTTGATGTTATTGTTGTTGTTGGTGTTATTGTTGTTGTTGGTGTTATTGTTGTTGTTGGTGTTATTGTTGGTGTTGGTGTTATTGTTGGTGTTGGTGTTATTGTTGTTGTTGGTGTTATTGTTGGTGTTATTGTTGTTGTTGGTGTTATTGTTGGTGTTGGTGTTATTGTTGGTGTTATTGTTGTTGTTGGTGTTATTGTTGGTGTTGGTGTTATTGTTGTTGTTGGTGTTATTGTTGGTGTTGGTGTTATTGTTGTTGTTGGTGTTATTGTTGGTGTTATTGTTGGTGTTGGTGTTATTGTTGTTGTTGGTGTTATTGTTCGTGTTGGTGTTATTGTTGGTGTTGTTGTTGTTGTTGATGTTATCGTTGTTGTTGGTGTTATTGTTGGTGTTATTGTTGTTGTTGGTGTTATTGTTGGTGTTGGTGTTATTGTTGGTGTTGGTGTTATTGTTGGTGTTGGTGTTATTGTTGGTGTTATTGTTGGTGTTGGTGTTATTGTTGTTGTTGATGTTATTGTTGTTGTTGGTGTTATTGTTGGTGTTGGTGTTATTGTTGTTGTTGGTGTTATTGTTGTTGTTGGTGTTGGTGTTATTGTTGTTGTTGGTGTTATTGTTGTTGTTGGTGTTGGTGTTATTGTTGGTGTTATTGTTGGTGTTGGTGTTATTGTTGGTGTTATTGTTGTTGTTGGTGTTATTGTTGGTGATGGTGTTATTGTAGGTGTTGGTGTTATTGTTGGTGTTGATGTTATTGTTGTTGTTGGTGTTATTGTTGGTGTTGCTGTTATTTTTGGTGTTGGTGTTATTGTTGGTGTTGGTGTTATTGTTGGTGTTGATGTTATTGTTGTTGTTGGTGTTATTGTTGGTGTTGCTGTTATTGTTGGTGTTGGTGTTATTGTTGTTGTTGGTGTTATTGTTGGTGTTATTGTTGTTGTTGGTGTTATTGTTGTTGTTGGTGTTATTGTTGTTGTTGATGTTATTGTTGTTGTTGGTGTTATTGTTGTTGTTGATGTTATTGTTGTTGTTGATGTTATTGTTGTTGTTGATGTTATTGTTGTTGTTGGTGTTATTGTTGTTGTTGGTGTTATTGTTGGTGTTGGTGTTATTGTTGTTGTTGGTGTTATTGTTGTTGTTGATGTTATTGTTGTTGTTGATGTTATTGTTGTTGTTGATGTTATTGTTGTTGTTGGTGTTATTGTTGTTGTTGGTGTTATTGTTGGTGCTGGTGTTATTGTTGTTGTTGGTGTTATTGTTGTTGTTGGTGTTATTGTTGGTGTTGGTGTTATTGTTGGTGTTGATGTTATTGTTGTTGTTGATGTTATTGTTGTTGTTGATGTTATTGTTGGTGTTATTGTTGGTGTTGGTGTTATTGTTGGTGTTGGTGTTATTGTTGTTGTTGGTGTTATTGTTGGTGTTATTGTTGGTGTTGGTGTTATTGTTGGTGTTGGTGTTATTGTTGTTGTTGGTGTTATTGTTGGTGTTATTGTTGGTGTTGGTGTTATTGTTGTTGTTGGTGTTATTGTTGTTGTTGGTGTTATTGTTGGTGTTGGTGTTATTGTTGGTGTTGGTGTTATTGTTGGTGTTGATGTTATTGTTGTTGTTGATGTTATTGTTGTTGTTGATGTTATTGTTGGTGTTATTGTTGGTGTTGGTGTTATTGTTGGTGTTGGTGTTATTGTTGTTGTTGGTGTTATTGTTGGTGTTATTGTTTGTGTTGGTGTTATTGTTGGTGTTGGTGTTATTGTTGTTGTTGGTGTTATTGTTGGTGTTATTGTTGGTGTTGGTGTTATTGTTGTTGTTGGTGTTATTGTTGTTGTTGGTGTTATTGTTGGTGTTGGTGTTATTGTTGGTGTTGATGTTATTGTTGTTGTTGGTGTTATTGTTGGTGTTGGTGTTATTGTTGGTGTTGATGTTATTGTTGTTGTTGATGTTATTGTTGTTGTTGATGTTATTTTTGTTGTTGGTGTTATTGTTGTTGTTGGTGTTATTGTTGTTGTTGGTGTTATTGTTGGTGTTGGTGTTATTGTTGGTGTTATTGTTGTTGTTGATGTTATTGTTGTTGTTGGTGTTATTGTTGTTGTTGGTGTTATTGTTGGTGTTATTGTTGTTGTTGGTGTTATTGTTGTTGTTGGTGTTATTGTTGTTGTTGATGTTATTGTTGTTGTTGATGTTATTGTTGTTGTTGATGTTATTGTTGTTGTTGGTGTTATTGTAGGTGTTGGTGTTATTGTTGGTGTTGATGTTATTGTTGTTGTTGGTGTTATTGTTGTTGTTGGTGTTATTGTTGTTGTTGGTGTTATTGTTGGTGTTGGTGTTATTGTTGTTGTTGGTGTTATTGTTGGTGTTGGTGTTGTTATTGATGTTATTGTTGTTGTTGATGTTATTGTTGTTGTTGATGTTATTGTTGTTGTTGATGTTATTGTTGTTGTTGGTGTTATTGTTGGTGTTGGTGTTATTGTTGGTGTTGGTGTTATTGTTGTTGTTGATGTTATTGTTGTTGTTGGTGTTATTGTTGTTGTTGGTGTTATTGTTGGTGTTGGTGTTATTGTTGGTGTTGGTGTTATTGTTGTTGTTATTGTTGTTATTGATGTTATTGTTGTTGTTGATGTTATTGTTGTTGTTGGTGTTATTGTTGTTGTTGGTGTTATTGTTGGTGTTGGTGTTATTGTTGGTGTTGGTGTTATTGTTGTTGCTGGTGTTATTGTTGGCGTTGGTGTTATTGTTGTTGTTGGTGTTATTGTTGGTGTTGGTGTTATTGTTGTTGTTGGTGTTTTTTGTTGTTGTTGGTGTTATTGTTGTTGTTGGTGTTATTGTTGTTGTTGGTGTTATTGTTGGTGTTGGTGTTATTGTTGGTGTTATTGTTGGTGTTGGTGTTATTGTTGGTGTTGCTGTTATTGTTGTTGTTGATGTTATTGTTGTTGTTGGTGTTATTGTTGGTGTTATTGTTGGTGTTGGTGTTATTGTTGGTGTTGGTGTTATTGTTGTTGTTGGTGTTATTGTTGGTGTTGCTGTTATTGTTGTTGTTGATGTTATTGTTGTTGTTGGTGTTATTGTTGGTGTTATTGTTGGTGTTGGTGTTATTGTTGGTGTTGGTGTTATTGTTGTTGTTGGTGTTATTGTTGTTGTTGGTGTTATTGTTGGTGTTGGTGTTATTGTTGGTGTTGGTGTTATTGTTGGTGTTATTTTTGGTGTTGGTGTTATTGTTGTTGTTGGTGTTTTTTGTTGTTGTTGGTGTTATTGTTGTTGTTGGTGTTATTGTTGGTGTTGGTGTTGTTGTTGATGTTATTGTTGTTGTTGATGTTATTGTTGTTGTTGGTGTTATTGTTGGTGTTGGTGTTATTGTTGTTGTTGGTGTTATTGTTGGTGTTGGTGTTGTTGTTGGTGTTATTGTTGGTGTTGATGTTATTGTTGTTGTTGGTGTTATTGTTGGTGTTGGTGTTATTGTTGTTGTTGGTGTTATTGTTGGTGTTGGTGTTATTGTTGGTGTTGGTGTTATTGTTGTTGTTGGTGTTATTGTTGGTGTTGGTGTTGTTGTTGATGTTATTGTTGTTGTTGATGTTATTGTTGTTGTTGATGTTATTGTTGTTGTTGGTTTTATTGTTGTTCTTGGTGTTATTGTTGGTGTTGGTGTTATTGTTGGTGTTGGTGTTATTGTTGTTGTTGGTGTTATTGTTGGTGTTATTGTTGGTGTTGGTGTTATTGTTGTTGTTGGTGTTATTGTTGTTGTTGGTGTTATTGTTGGTGTTATTGTTGTTGTTGGTGTTATCGTTGGTGTTGGTGTTATTGTTGTTGTTGGTGTTATTGTTGGCGTTGGTGTTGTTGTTGATGTTATTGTTGTTGTTGATGTTATTGTTGTTGTTGGTGTTATTGTTGTTGTTGGTGTTATTGTTGGTGTTGGTGTTATTGTTGGTGTTGGTGTTATTGTTGTTGTTGGTGTTATTGTTGGTGTTATTGTTGATGTTATTGTTGTCGTTAATGTTATTGTTGTTGTTGATGTTATTGTTGTTGTTGGTGTTATTGTTGTTGTTGGTGTTATTGTTGGTGTTGGTGTTATTGTTGGTGTTGGTGTTATTGTTGTTGTTGGTGTTATTGTTGTTGTTGGTGTTATTGTTGGTGTTGGTGTTATTGTTGGTGTTGGTGTTATTGTTGGTGTTGGTGTTATTGTTGGTGTTGGTGTTATTGTTGTTGTTGGTGTTATTGTTGTTGTTGGTGTTATTGTTGGTGTTGGTGTTATTGTTGTTGTTGATGTTATTGTTGTTGTTGGTGTTATTGTTGGTGTTGGTGTTATTGTTGTTGTTGATGTTATTGTTGTTGTTGGTGTTATTGTTGGTGTTGGTGTTATTGTTGTTGTTGATGTTATTGTTGTTGTTGGTGTTATTGTTGGTGTTATTGTTGTTGTTGGTGTTATTGTTGTTGTTGGTGTTATTGTTGGTTTTGGTGTTATTGTTGTTGTTGATGTTATTGGAGGTGTTGGTGTTGTTGTTGATGTTATTGTTGTTGTTGTTGTTATTGTTGTTGTTGGTGTCATTGTTGGTGTTGGTGTTATTGTTGGTGTTGGTGTTATTGTTGTTGTTGGTGTTATTGTTGGTGTTGGTGTTATTGTTGGTGTTGGTGTTATTGTTGTTGTTGGTGTTATTGTTGTTGTTGGTGTTATTGTTGTTGTTGGTGTTATTGTTGGTGTTGGTGTTATTGTTGGTGTTGGTGTTATTGTTGGTGTTGGTGTTATTGTTGTTGTTGGTGTTATTGTTGTTGTTGGTGTTATTGTTGGTGTTGGTGTTATTGTTGTTGTTGATGTTATTGTTGTTGTTGGTGTTATTGTTGGTGTTGGTGTTATTGTTGTTGTTGATGTTATTGTTGTTGTTGGTGTTATTGTTGGTGTTGGTGTTATTGTTGTTGTTGATGTTATTGTTGTTGTTGGTGTTATTGTTGGTGTTATTGTTGTTGTTGGTGTTATTGTTGTTGTTGGTGTTATTGTTGGTTTTGGTATTGTTGTTGTTGATGTTATTGGAGGTGTTGGTGTTGTTGTTGATGTTATTGTTGTTGTTGTTGTTATTGTTGTTGTTGGTGTCATTGTTGGTGTTGGTGTTATTGTTGGTGTTGGTGTTATTGTTGTTGTTGGTGTTATTGTTGGTGTTGGTGTTATTGTTGGTGTTGGTGTTATTGTTGTTGTTGGTGTTATTGTTGTTGTTGGTGTTATTGTTGGTGTTGGTGTTATTGTTGGTGTTGGTGTTATTGTTGTTGTTGGTGTTATTGTTGGTGTTATTGTTGTTGTTGATGTTATTGTTGTTGTTGATGTTATTGTTGTTGTTGATGTTATTGTTGTTGGTGTTATTGTTGGTGTTGGTGTTATTGTTGGTGTTGGTCTTATTGTTGGTGTTGGTGTTATTGTTGTTGTTGATGTTATTGTTGTTGTTGGTGTTATTGTTGGTGTTGGTGTTATTGTTGTTGTTGGTGTTATTGTTGTTGTTGGTGTTGGTGTTATTGTTGTTGTTGGTGTTATTGTTGTTGTTGGTGTTGGTGTTATTGTTGGTGTTATTGTTGGTGTTGGTGTTATTGTTGGTGTTATTGTTGTTGTTGGTGTTATTGTTGGTGATGGTGTTATTGTAGGTGTTGGTGTTATTGTTGGTGTTGGTGTTATTGTTGGTGTTGGTGTTATTGTTGGTGTTGGTGTTATTGTTGGTGTTGATGTTATTGTTGTTGTTGGTGTTATTGTTGGTGTTGCTGTTATTGTTGGTGTTGGTGTTATTGTTGTTGTTGGTGTTATTGTTGTTGTTATTGTTGTTGTTGGTGTTATTGTTGTTGTTGGTGTTATTGTTGTTGTTGATGTTATTGTTGTTGTTGGTGTTATTGTTGTTGTTGGTGTTATTGTTGTTGTTGGTGTTATTGTTGTTGTTGGTGTTATTGTTGGTGTTGGTGTTATTGTTGGTGTTGGTGTTATTGTTGTTGATGGTGTTATTGTTGTTGTTGATGTTATTGTTGTTGTTGATGTTATTGTTGTTGTTGATGTTATTGTTGTTGTTGGTGTTATTGTTGTTGTTGGTGTTATTGTTGTTGTTGGAGTTATTGTTGTTGTTGGTGTTATTGTTGTTGTTGATGTTATTGTTGTTGTTGGTGTTATTGTTGTTGTTGGTGTTATTGTTGTTGTTGATGTTATTGTTGTTGTTGGTGTTATTGTTGTTGTTGGTGTTATTGTTGTTGTTGGTGTTATTGTTGGTGTTGGTGTTATTGTTGGTGTTGGTGTTATTGTTGTTGTTGGTGTTATTGTTGTTGTTGATGTTATTGTTGTTGTTGATGTTATTGTTGTTGTTGATGTTATTGTTGTTGTTGGTGTTATTGTTGTTGTTGGTGTTATTGTTGGTGTTGGTGTTATTGTTGTTGTTGGTGTTATTGTTGTTGTTGATGTTATTGTTGTTGTTGATGTTATTGTTGTTGTTGGTGTTATTGTTGTTGTTGGTGTTATTGTTGGTGTTGGTGTTATTGTTGTTGTTGGTGTTATTGTTGTTGTTGGTGTTATTGTTGGTGTTGGTGTTATTGTTGGTGTTGATGTTATTGTTGTTGTTGATGTTATTGTTGTTGTTGATGTTATTGTTGTTGTTGATGTTATTGTTGCTGTTATTGTCGGTGTTGGTGTTATTGTTGGTGTTGGTGTTATTGTTGTTGTTGGTGTTATTGTTGGTGTTATTGTTGGTGTTGGTGTTATTGTTGGTGTTGGTGTTATTGTTGTTGTTGGTGTTATTGTTGGTGTTATTGTTGGTGTTGGTGTTATTGTTGTTGTTGGTGTTATTGTTGTTGTTGGTGTTATTGTTGGTGTTGGTGTTATTGTTGGTGTTGGTGTTATTGTTGGTGTTGATGTTATTGTTGTTGTTGATGTTATTGTTGTTGTTGATGTTATTGTTGGTGTTATTGTTGGTGTTGGTGTTATTGTTGGTGTTGGTGTTATTGTTGTTGTTGGTGTTATTGTTGGTGTTATTGTTGGTGTTGGTGTTATTGTTGGTGTTGGTGTTATTGTTGTTGTTGGTGTTATTGTTGGTGTTATTGTTGGTGTTGGTGTTATTGTTGTTGTTGGTGTTATTGTTGTTGTTGGTGTTATTGTTGGTGTTGATGTTATTGTTGTTATTGGTGTTATTGTTGGTGTTGGTGTTATTGATGGTGTTGATGTTATTGTTGTTGTTGATGTTATTGTTGTTGTTGATGTTATTGTTGTTGTTGCTGTTATTGTTGTTGTTGGTGTTATTGTTGTTGTTGGTGTTATTGTTGGTGTTGGTGTTATTGTTGGTGTTATTGTTGTTGTTGATGTTATTGTTGTTGTTGGTGTTATTGTTGTTGTTGGTGTTATTGTTGGTGTTGGTGTTATTGTTGGTGTTATTGTTGTTGTTGGTGTTATTGTTGTTGTTGGTGTTATTGTTGTTGTTGATGTTATTGTTGTTGTTGATGTTATTGTTGTTGTTGATGTTATTGTTGTTGGTGTTATTGTAGGTGTTGGTGTTATTGTTGGTATTGATGTTATTGTTGTTGTTGGTGTTATTGTTGTTGTTGGTGTTATTGTTGTTGTTGGTGTTATTGTTGGTGTTGGTGTTATTGTTGTTGTTGGTGTTATTGTTGGTGTTGGTGTTGTTATTGATGTTATTGTTGTTGTTGATGTTATTGTTGTTGTTGATGTTATTGTTGTTGTTGATGTTATTGTTGTTGTTGGTGTTATTGTTGGTGTTGGTGTTGTTGTTGGTGTTGGTGTTATTGTTGTTGTTGATGTTATTGTTGTTGTTATTGTTGTTATTGATGTTATTGTTGTTGTTGATGTTATTGTTGTTGTTGGTGTTATTGTTGTTTTTGCTGTTATTGTTGGTGTTGGTGTTATTGTTGGTGTTGGTGTTATTGTTGTTGTTATTGTTGTTATTGATGTTATTGTTGTTGTCGATGTTATTGTTGTTGTTGGTGTTATTGTTGTTGTTGGTGTTATTGTTGGTGTTGGTGTTATTGTTGGTGTTGGTGTTATTGTTGTTGTTGGTGTTATTGTTGGTGTTGCTGTTATTGTTGTTGTTGATGTTATTGTTGTTGTTGGTGTTATTGTTGGTGTTATTGTTGGTGTTGGTGTTATTGTTGGCGTTGGTGTTATTGTTGTTGTTGGTGTTATTGTTGGTGTTGGTGTTATTGTTGTTGTTGGTGTTTTTTGTTGTTGTTGGTGTTATTGTTGTTGTTGGTGTTATTGTTGTTGTTGGTGTTATTGTTGGTGTTGGTGTTATTGTTGGTGTTATTGTTGGTGTTGGTGTTATTGTTGGTGTTGATGTTATTGTTGTTGTTGGTGTTATTGTTGGTGTTGCTGTTATTGTTGTTGTTGATGTTATTGTTGTTGTTGGTGTTATTGTTGGTGTTATTGTTGGTGTTGGTGTTATTGTTGGTGTTGGTGTTATTGTTGTTGTTGGTGTTATTGTTGGTGTTGCTGTTATTGTTGTTGTTGATGTTATTGTTGTTGTTGGTGTTATTGTTGGTGTTATTGTTTGTGTTGGTGTTATTGTTGGTGTTGGTGTTATTGTTGTTGTTGGTGTTATTGTTGTTGTTGGTGTTATTGTTGGTGTTGGTGTTATTGTTGGTGTTGGTGTTATTGTTGTTGTTGGTGTTATTGTTGTTGTTGATGTTATTGTTGTTGTTGATGTTATTGTTGTTGTTGATGTTATTGTTGTTGTTGGTGTTATTGTTGTTGTTGGTGTTATTGTTGGTGTTGGTGTTAATGTTGTTGTTGGTGTTATTGTTGTTGTTGATGTTATTGTTGTTGTTGATGTTATTGTTGTTGTTGATGTTATTGTTGTTGTTGGTGTTATTGTTGTTGTTGGTGTTATTGTTGGTGTTGGTGTTATTGTTGTTGTTGGTGTTATTGTTGGTGTTATTGTTGGTGTTGGTGTTATTGTTGGTGTTGGTGTTATTGTTGTTGTTGGTGTTATTGTTGGTGTTATTGTTGGTGTTGGTGTTATTGTTGTTGTTGGTGTTATTGTTGTTGTTGGTGTTATTGTTGGTGTTGGTGTTATTGTTGGTGTTGGTGTTATTGTTGGTGTTGATGTTATTGTTGTTGTTGATGTTATTGTTGTTGTTGATGTTATTGTTGATGTTATTGTTGGTGTTGGTGTTATTGTTGGTGTTGGTGTTATTGTTGTTGTTGGTGTTATTGTTGGTGTTATTGTTGGTGTTGGTGTTATTGTTGGTGTTGGTGTTATTGTTGTTGTTGGCGTTATTGTTGGTGTTATTGTTGGTGTTGGTGTTATTGTTGTTGTTGGTGTTATTGTTGTTGTTGGTGTTATTGTTGGTGTTGGTGTTATTGTTGGTGTTGATGTTATTGTTGTTGTTGGTGTTATTGTTGGTGTTGGTGTTATTGTTGGTGTTGATGTTATTGTTGTTGTTGATGTTATTGTTGTTGTTGATGTTATTGTTGTTGTTGGTGTTATTGTTGTTGTTGGTGTTATTGTTGTTGTTGGTGTTATTGTTGGTGTTGGTGTTATTGTTGGTGTTATTGTTGTTGTTGATGTTATTGTTGTTGTTGGTGTTATTGTTGTTGTTGGTGTTATTGTTGGTGTTGGTGTTATTGTTGGTGTTATTGTTGTTGTTGGTGTTATTGTTGTTGTTGGTGTTATTGTTGTTGTTGATGTTATTGTTGTTGTTGATGTTATTGTTGTTGTTGATGTTATTGTTGTTGTTGGTGTTATTGTAGGTGTTGGTGTTATTGTTGGTGTTGATGTTATTGTTGTTGTTGGTGTTATTGTTGTTGTTGGTGTTATTGTTGTTGTTGGTGTTATTGTTGGTGTTGGTGTTATTGTTGTTGTTGGTGTTATTGTTGGTGTTGGTGCTGTTATTGATGTTATTGTTGTTGTTGATGTTATTGTTGTTGTTGATGTTATTGTTGTTGTTGATGTTATTGTTGTTGTTGGTGTTATTGTTGGTGTTGTTGTTGGTGTTGGTGTTATTGTTGTTGTTGATGTTATTGTTGTTGTTATTGTTGTTATTGATGTTATTGTTGTTGTTGGTGTTATTGTTGTTTTTGCTGTTATTGTTGGTGTTGGTGTTATTGTTGGTGTTGGTGTTATTGTTGTTGTTATTGTTGTTATTGATGTTATTGTTGTTGTCGATGTTATTGTTGTTGTTGGTGTTATTGTTGTTGTTGGTGTTATTGTTGGTGTTGGTGTTATTGTTGGTGTTGGTGTTATTGTTGTTGTTGGTGTTATTGTTGGCGTTGGTGTTATTGTTGTTGTTGGTGTTATTGTTGGTGTTGGTGTTATTGTTGTTGTTGGTGTTTTTTGTTGTTGTTGGTGTTATTGTTGTTGTTGGTGTTATTGTTGTTGTTGGTGTTATTGTTGGTGTTGGTTTTATTGTTGGTGTTATTGTTGGTGTTGGTGTTATTGTTGGTGTTGATGTTATTGTTGTTGTTGGTGTTATTGTTGGTGTTGCTGTTATTGTTGTTGTTGATGTTATTGTTGTTGTTGGTGTTATTGTTGGTGTTATTGTTGGTGTTGGTGTTATTGTTGGTGTTGGTGTTATTGTTGTTGTTGTTGTTATTGTTGGTGTTGCTGTTATTGTTGTTGTTGATGTTATTGTTGTTGTTGGTGTTATTGTTGGTGTTATTGTTGGTGTTGGTGTTATTGTTGGTGTTGGTGTTATTGTTGTTGTTGGTGTTATTGTTGTTGTTGGTGTTATTGTTGGTGTTGGTGATATTGTTGGTGTTGGTGTTATTGTTGGTGTTATTGTTGGTGTTGGTGTTATTGTTGGTGTTGGTGTTATTGTTGGTGTTATTGTTGGTGTTATTGTTGTTGTTGGTGTTATTGTTGGTGTTGATGTTATTGTTGTTGTTGGTGTTATTGTTGGTGTTGGTGTTATTGTTGTTGTTGGTGTTATTGTTGGTGTTGGTGTTATTGTGGGTGTTGGTGTTGTTGTTGATGTTATTGTTGTTGTTGATGTTATTGTTGGTGTTGGTGTTATTGTTGGTGTTGGTGTTATTGTTGTTGTTGGTGTTATTGTTGGTGTTGGTGTTGTTGTTGGTGTTATTGTTGGTGTTGATGTTATTGTTGTTGTTGGTGTTATTGTTGGTGTTGGTGTTATTGTTGTTGTTGGTGTTATTGTTGGTGTTGGTGTTATTGTTGGTGTTGGTGTTATTGTTGTTGTTGGTGTTATTGTTGGTGTTGGTGTTGTTGTTGATGTTATTGTTGTTGTTGATGTTATTGTTGTTGTTGATGTTATTGTTGTTGTTGGTGTTATTGTTGTTGTTGGTGTTATTGTTGGTGTTGGTGTTATTGTTGGTGTTGGTGTTATTGTTGTTGTTGGTGTTATTGTTGGTGTTATTGTTGATGTTATTGTTGTCGTTAATGTTATTGTTGTTGTTGATGTTATTGTTGTTGTTGGTGTTATTGTTGTTGTTGGTGTTATTGTTGGTTTTGGTGTTATTGTTCTTGTTGATGTTATTGGAGGTGTTGGTGTTGTTGTTGATGTTATTGTTGTTGTTGTTGTTATTGTTGTTGTTGGTGTTATTGTTGGTGTTGGTGTTATTGTTGGTGTTGGTGTTATTGTTGTTGTTGGTGTTATTGTTGTTGTTGGTGTTATTGTTGTTGTTGGTGTTATTGTTGGTGTTGGTGTTATTGTTGGTGTTGGTGTTATTGTTGTTGTTGGTGTTATTGTTGGTGTTATTGTTGTTGTTGATGTTATTGTTGTTGTTGATGTTATTGTTGTTGTTGATGTTATTGTTGTTGGTGTTATTGTTGGTGTTGGTGTTATTGTTGGTGTTGGTGTTATTGTTGGTGTTGGTGTTATTGTTGGTGTTGGTGTTATTGTTGGTGTTATTGTTGGTGTTGGTGTTATTGTTGTTGTTGATGTTATTGTTGTTGTTGGTGTTATTGTTGGTGTTGGTGTTATTGTTGTTGTTGGTGTTATTGTTGTTGTTGGTGTTGGTGTTATTGTTGTTGTTGGTGTTATTGTTGTTGTTGGTGTTGGTGTTATTGTTGGTGTTACTGTTGGTGTTGGTGTTATTGTTGGTGTTATTGTTGTTGTTGGTGTTATTGTTGGTGATAGTGTTATTGTAGGTGATAGTGTTATTGTAGGTGTTGGTGTTGATGTTATTGTTGTTGTTGGTGTTATTGTTGGTGTTGCTGTTATTGTTGGTGTTGGTGTTATTGTTGGTGTTGGTATTATTGTTGGTGTTGATGTTATTGTTGTTGTTGGTGTTATTGTTGGTGTTGCTGTTATTGTTGGTGTTGGTGTTATTGTTGTTGTTGGTGTTATTGTTGGTGTTATTGTTGTTGTTGGTGCTATTGTTGTTGTTGGTGTTATTGTTGTTGTTGATGTTATTGTTGTTGTTGGTGTTATTGTTGTTGTTGGTGTTATTGTTGTTGTTGGTGTTATTGTTGTTGTTGATGTTATTGTTGTTGTTGATGTTATTGTTGTTGTTGGTGTTATTGTTGTTGTTGGTGTTATTGTTGGTGTTGGTGTTATTGTTGTTGTTGGTGTTATTGTTGTTGTTGATGTTATTGTTGTTGTTGATGTTATTGTTGTTGTTGGTGTTATTGTTGTTGTTGGTGTTATTGTTGTTGTTGGTGTTATTGTTGTTGTTGGTGTTATTGTTGGTGTTGGTGTTATTGTTGGTGTTGATGTTATTGTTGTTGTTGATGTTATTGTTGTTGTTGATGTTATTGTTGTTGTTGATGTTATTGTTGGTGTTATTGTTGGTGTTGGTGTTATTGTTGGTGTTGGTGTTATTGTTGTTGTTGGTGTTATTGTTGGTGTTATTGTTGGTGTTGGTGTTATTGTTGGTGTTGGTGTTATTGTTGTTGTTGGTGTTATTGTTGGTGTTATTGTTGGTGTTGGTGTTATTGTTGTTGTTGGTGTTATTGTTGTTGTTGGTGTTATTGTTGGTGTTGGTGTTATTGTTGGTGTTGGTGTTATTGTTGGTGTTGATGTTATTGTTGTTGTTGATGTTATTGTTGTTGTTGATGTTATTGTTGGTGTTATTGTTGGTGTTGGTGTTATTGTTGGTGTTGGTGTTATTGTTGTTGTTGGTGTTATTGTTGGTGTTATTGTTGGTGTTGGTGTTATTGTTGGTGTTGGTGTTATTGTTGTTGTTGGTGTTATTGTTGGTGTTATTGTTGGTGTTGGTGTTATTGTTGTTGTTGGTGTTATTGTTGTTGTTGGTGTTATTGTTGGTGTTGGTGTTATTGTTGGTGTTGATGTTATTGTGGTTGTTGGTGTTATTGTTGGTGTTGGTGTTATTGTTGGTGTTGATGTTATTGTTGTTGTTGATGTTATTGTTGTTGTTGGTGTTATTGTTGTTGTTGGTGTTATTGTTGTTGTTGGTGTTATTGTTGTTGTTGGTGTTATTGTTGGTGTTGGTGTTATTGTTGGTGTTGGTGTTATTGTTGTTGTTGATGTTATTGTTGTTGTTGATGTTATTGTTGTTGTTGGTGTTATTGTTGTTGTTGGTGTTATTGTTGGTGTTGGTGTTAATGTTGTTGTTGGTGTTATTGTTGTTGTTGATGTTATTGTTGTTGTTGATGTTATTGTTGTTGTTGATGTTATTGTTGTTGTTGGTGTTATTGTTGTTGTTGGTGTTATTGTTGGTGTTGGTGTTATTGTTGTTGTTGGTGTTATTGTTGGTGTTATTGTTGGTGTTGGTGTTATTGTTGGTGTTGGTGTTATTGTTGTTGTTGGTGTTATTGTTGGTGTTATTGTTGGTGTTGGTGTTATTGTTGTTGTTGGTGTTATTGTTGTTGTTGGTGTTATTGTTGGTGTTGGTGTTATTGTTGGTGTTGGTGTTATTGTTGGTGTTGATGTTATTGTTGTTGTTGATGTTATTGTTGTTGTTGATGTTATTGTTGATGTTATTGTTGGTGTTGGTGTTATTGTTGGTGTTGGTGTTATTGTTGTTGTTGGTGTTATTGTTGGTGTTATTGTTGGTGTTGGTGTTATTGTTGGTGTTGGTGTTATTGTTGTTGTTGGCGTTATTGTTGGTGTTATTGTTGGTGTTGGTGTTATTGTTGTTGTTGGTGTTATTGTTGTTGTTGATGTTATTGTTGTTGTTGATGTTATTGTTGTTGTTGGTGTTATTGTTGTTGTTGGTGTTATTGTTGTTGTTGGTGTTATTGTTGGTGTTGGTGTTATTGTTGGTGTTATTGTTGTTGTTGATGTTATTGTTGTTGTTGGTGTTATTGTTGTTGTTGGTGTTATTGTTGGTGTTGGTGTTATTGTTGGTGTTATTGTTGTTGTTGGTGTTATTGTTGTTGTTGGTGTTATTGTTGTTGTTGATGTTATTGTTGTTGTTGATGTTATTGTTGTTGTTGATGTTATTGTTGTTGTTGGTGTTATTGTAGGTGTTGGTGTTATTGTTGGTGTTGATGTTATTGTTGTTGTTGGTGTTATTGTTGTTGTTGGTGTTATTGTTGTTGTTGGTGTTATTGTTGGTGTTGGTGTTATTGTTGTTGTTGGTGTTATTGTTGGTGTTGGTGTTGTTATTGATGTTATTGTTGTTGTTGATGTTATTGTTGTTGTTGATGTTATTGTTGTTGTTGATGTTATTGTTGTTGTTGGTGTTATTGTTGGTGTTGTTGTTGGTGTTGGTGTTATTGTTGTTGTTGATGTTATTGTTGTTGTTATTGTTGTTATTGATGTTATTGTTGTTGTTGGTGTTATTGTTGTTTTTGCTGTTATTGTTGGTGTTGGTGTTATTGTTGTTGTTGGTGTTATTGTTGTTGTTGGTGTTATTGTTGTTGTTGATGTTATTGTTGTTGTTGATGTTATTGTTGTTGTTGGTGTTATTGTTGTTGTTGGTGTTATTGTTGGTGTTGGTGTTATTGTTGTTGTTGGTGTTATTGTTGTTGTTGATGTTATTGTTGTTGTTGATGTTATTGTTGTTGTTGGTGTTATTGTTGTTGTTGGTGTTATTGTTGTTGTTGGTGTTATTGTTGTTGTTGGTGTTATTGTTGGTGTTGGTGTTATTGTTGGTGTTGATGTTATTGTTGTTGTTGATGTTATTGTTGTTGTTGATGTTATTGTTGTTGTTGATGTTATTGTTGGTGTTATTGTTGGTGTTGGTGTTATTGTTGGTGTTGGTGTTATTGTTGTTGTTGGTGTTATTGTTGGTGTTATTGTTGGTGTTGGTGTTATTGTTGGTGTTGGTGTTATTGTTGTTGTTGGTGTTATTGTTGGTGTTATTGTTGGTGTTGGTGTTATTGTTGTTGTTGGTGTTATTGTTGTTGTTGGTGTTATTGTTGGTGTTGGTGTTATTGTTGGTGTTGGTGTTATTGTTGGTGTTGATGTTATTGTTGTTGTTGATGTTATTGTTGTTGTTGATGTTATTGTTGGTGTTATTGTTGGTGTTGGTGTTATTGTTGGTGTTGGTGTTATTGTTGTTGTTGGTGTTATTGTTGGTGTTATTGTTGGTGTTGGTGTTATTGTTGGTGTTGGTGTTATTGTTGTTGTTGGTGTTATTGTTGGTGTTATTGTTGGTGTTGGTGTTATTGTTGTTGTTGGTGTTATTGTTGTTGTTGGTGTTATTGTTGGTGTTGGTGTTATTGATGGTGTTGATGTTATTGTGGTTGTTGGTGTTATTGTTGGTGTTGGTGTTATTGTTGGTGTTGATGTTATTGTTGTTGTTGATGTTATTGTTGTTGTTGGTGTTATTGTTGTTGTTGGTGTTATTGTTGTTGTTGGTGTTATTGTTGGTGTTGGTGTTATTGTTGGTGTTGGTGTTATTGTTGTTGTTGATGTTATTGTTGTTGTTGATGTTATTGTTGTTGTTGGTGTTATTGTTGTTGTTGGTGTTATTGTTGGTGTTGGTGTTAATGTTGTTGTTGGTGTTATTGTTGTTGTTGATGTTATTGTTGTTGTTGATGTTATTGTTGTTGTTGATGTTATTGTTGTTGTTGGTGTTATTGTTGTTGTTGGTGTTATTGTTGGTGTTGGTGTTATTGTTGTTGTTGGTGTTATTGTTGGTGTTATTGTTGGTGTTGGTGTTATTGTTGGTGTTGGTGTTATTGTTGTTGTTGGTGTTATTGTTGGTGTTATTGTTGGTGTTGGTGTTATTGTTGTTGTTGGTGTTATTGTTGTTGTTGGTGTTATTGTTGGTGTTGGTGTTATTGTTGGTGTTGGTGTTATTGTTGGTGTTGATGTTATTGTTGTTGTTGATGTTATTGTTGTTGTTGATGTTATTGTTGATGTTATTGTTGGTGTTGGTGTTATTGTTGGTGTTGGTGTTATTGTTGTTGTTGGTGTTATTGTTGGTGTTATTGTTGGTGTTGGTGTTATTGTTGGTGTTGGTGTTATTGTTGTTGTTGGCGTTATTGTTGGTGTTATTGTTGGTGTTGGTGTTATTGTTGTTGTTGGTGTTATTGTTGTTGTTGGTGTTATTGTTGGTGTTGGTGTTATTGTTGGTGTTGATGTTATTGTTGTTGTTGGTGTTATTGTTGGTGTTGGTGTTATTGTTGGTGTTGATGTTATTGTTGTTGTTGATGTTATTGTTGTTGTTGATGTTATTGTTGTTGTTGGTGTTATTGTTGTTGTTGGTGTTATTGTTGTTGTTGGTGTTATTGTTGGTGTTGGTGTTATTGTTGGTGTTATTGTTGTTGTTGATGTTATTGTTGTTGTTGGTGTTATTGTTGTTGTTGGTGTTATTGTTGGTGTTGGTGTTATTGTTGGTGTTATTGTTGTTGTTGGTGTTATTGTTGTTGTTGGTGTTATTGTTGTTGTTGATGTTATTGTTGTTGTTGATGTTATTGTTGTTGTTGATGTTATTGTTGTTGTTGGTGTTATTGTAGGTGTTGGTGTTATTGTTGGTGTTGATGTTATTGTTGTTGTTGGTGTTATTGTTGTTGTTGGTGTTATTGTTGTTGTTGGTGTTATTGTTGGTGTTGGTGTTATTGTTGTTGTTGGTGTTATTGTTGGTGTTGGTGTTGTTATTGATGTTATTGTTGTTGTTGATGTTATTGTTGTTGTTGATGTTATTGTTGTTGTTGATGTTATTGTTGTTGTTGGTGTTATTGTTGGTGTTGTTGTTGGTGTTGGTGTTATTGTTGTTGTTGATGTTATTGTTGTTGTTATTGTTGTTATTGATGTTATTGTTGTTGTTGGTGTTATTGTTGTTTTTGCTGTTATTGTTGGTGTTGGTGTTATTGTTGGTGTTGGTGTTATTGTTGTTGTTATTGTTGTTATTGATGTTATTGTTGTTGTCGATGTTATTGTTGTTGTTGGTGTTATTGTTGTTGTTGGTGTTATTGTTGGTGTTGGTGTTATTGTTGGTGTTGGTGTTATTGTTGTTGTTGGTGTTATTGTTGGCGTTGGTGTTATTGTTGTTGTTGGTGTTATTGTTGGTGTTGGTGTTATTGTTGTTGTTGGTGTTTTTTGTTGTTGTTGGTGTTATTGTTGTTGTTGGTGTTATTGTTGTTGTTGGTGTTATTGTTGGTGTTGGTTTTATTGTTGGTGTTATTGTTGGTGTTGGTGTTATTGTTGGTGTTGATGTTATTGTTGTTGTTGGTGTTATTGTTGGTGTTGCTGTTATTGTTGTTGTTGATGTTATTGTTGTTGTTGGTGTTATTGTTGGTGTTATTGTTGGTGTTGGTGTTATTGTTGGTGTTGGTGTTATTGTTGTTGTTGGTGTTATTGTTGGTGTTGCTGTTATTGTTGTTGTTGATGTTATTGTTGTTGTTGGTGTTATTGTTGGTGTTATTGTTGGTGTTGGTGTTATTGTTGGTGTTGGTGTTATTGTTGTTGTTGGTGTTATTGTTGTTGTTGGTGTTATTGTTGGTGTTGGTGTTATTGTTGGTGTTGGTGTTATTGTTGGTGTTATTGTTGGTGTTGGTGTTATTGTTGGTGTTGGTGTTATTGTTGGTGTTATTGTTGGTGTTATTGTTGTTGTTGGTGTTATTGTTGGTGTTGATGTTATTGTTGTTGTTGGTGTTATTGTTGGTGTTGGTGTTATTGTTGTTGTTGGTGTTATTGTTGGTGTTGGTGTTATTGTGGGTGTTGGTGTTGTTGTTGATGTTATTGTTGTTGTTGATGTTATTGTTGGTGTTGGTGTTATTGTTGGTGTTGGTGTTATTGTTGTTGTTGGTGTTATTGTTGGTGTTGGTGTTGTTGTTGGTGTTATTGTTGGTGTTGATGTTATTGTTGTTGTTGGTGTTATTGTTGGTGTTGGTGTTATTGTTGTTGTTGGTGTTATTGTTGGTGTTGGTGTTATTGTTGGTGTTGGTGTTATTGTTGTTGTTGGTGTTATTGTTGGTGTTGGTGTTGTTGTTGATGTTATTGTTGTTGTTGATGTTATTGTTGTTGTTGATGTTATTGTTGTTGTTGGTGTTATTGTTGTTGTTGGTGTTATTGTTGGTGTTGGTGTTATTGTTGGTGTTGGTGTTATTGTTGTTGTTGGTGTTATTGTTGGTGTTATTGTTGATGTTATTGTTGTCGTTAATGTTATTGTTGTTGTTGATGTTATTGTTGTTGTTGGTGTTATTGTTGTTGTTGGTGTTATTGTTGGTTTTGGTGTTATTGTTCTTGTTGATGTTATTGGAGGTGTTGGTGTTGTTGTTGATGTTATTGTTGTTGTTGTTGTTATTGTTGTTGTTGGTGTTATTGTTGGTGTTGGTGTTATTGTTGGTGTTGGTGTTATTGTTGTTGTTGGTGTTATTGTTGTTGTTGGTGTTATTGTTGGTGTTGGTGTTATTGTTGGTGTTGGTGTTATTGTTGTTGTTGGTGTTATTGTTGGTGTTATTGTTGTTGTTGATGTTATTGTTGTTGTTGATGTTATTGTTGTTGTTGATGTTATTGTTGTTGGTGTTATTGTTGGTGTTGGTGTTATTGTTGGTGTTGGTGTTATTGTTGGTGTTATTGTTGGTGTTGGTGTTATTGTTGTTGTTGATGTTATTGTTGTTGTTGGTGTTATTGTTGGTGTTGGTGTTATTGTTGTTGTTGGTGTTATTGTTGTTGTTGGTGTTGGTGTTATTGTTGTTGTTGGTGTTATTGTTGTTGTTGGTGTTGGTGTTATTGTTGGTGTTACTGTTGGTGTTGGTGTTATTGTTGGTGTTATTGTTGTTGTTGGTGTTATTGTTGGTGATAGTGTTATTGTAGGTGATAGTGTTATTGTAGGTGTTGGTGTTGATGTTATTGTTGTTGTTGGTGTTATTGTTGGTGTTGCTGTTATTGTTGGTGTTGGTGTTATTGTTGGTGTTGGTGTTATTGTTGGTGTTGATGTTATTGTTGTTGTTGGTGTTATTGTTGGTGTTGCTGTTATTGTTGGTGTTGGTGTTATTGTTGTTGTTGGTGTTATTGTTGGTGTTATTGTTGTTGTTGGTGCTATTGTTGTTGTTGATGTTATTGTTGTTGTTGATGTTATTGTTGTTGTTGGTGTTATTGTTGTTGTTGGTGTTATTGTTGGTGTTGGTGTTATTGTTGTTGTTGGTGTTATTGTTGTTGTTGATGTTATTGTTGTTGTTGATGTTATTGTTGTTGTTGGTGTTATTGTTGTTGTTGGTGTTATTGTTGTTGTTGGTGTTATTGTTGTTGTTGGTGTTATTGTTGGTGTTGGTGTTATTGTTGGTGTTGATGTTATTGTTGTTGTTGATGTTATTGTTGGTGTTGGTGTTATTGTTGGTGTTGGTGTTATTGTTGTTGTTGGTGTTATTGTTGGTGTTATTGTTGGTGTTGGTGTTATTGTTGGTGTTGGTGTTATTGTTGTTGTTGGTGTTATTGTTGGTGTTATTGTTGGTGTTGGTGTTATTGTTGTTGTTGGTGTTATTGTTGTTGTTGGTGTTATTGTTGGTGTTGGTGTTATTGTTGGTGTTGGTGTTATTGTTGGTGTTGATGTTATTGTTGTTGTTGATGTTATTGTTGTTGTTGATGTTATTGTTGGTGTTATTGTTGGTGTTGGTGTTATTGTTGGTGTTGGTGTTATTGTTGTTGTTGGTGTTATTGTTGGTGTTATTGTTGGTGTTGGTGTTATTGTTGGTGTTGGTGTTATTGTTGTTGTTGGTGTTATTGTTGGTGTTATTGTTGGTGTTGGTGTTATTGTTGTTGTTGGTGTTATTGTTGTTGTTGGTGTTATTGTTGGTGTTGGTGTTATTGTTGGTGTTGATGTTATTGTGGTTGTTGGTGTTATTGTTGGTGTTGGTGTTATTGTTGGTGTTGATGTTATTGTTGTTGTTGATGTTATTGTTGTTGTTGGTGTTATTGTTGTTGTTGGTGTTATTGTTGTTGTTGGTGTTATTGTTGTTGTTGGTGTTATTGTTGGTGTTGGTGTTATTGTTGGTGTTATTGTTGTTGTTGATGTTATTGTTGTTGTTGGTGTTATTGTTGTTGTTGGTGTTATTGTTGGTGTTGGTGTTATTGTTGGTGTTATTGTTGTTGTTGGTGTTATTGTTGTTGTTGGTGTTATTGTTGTTGTTGATGTTATTGTTGTTGTTGATGTTATTGTTGTTGTTGGTGTTATTGTTGTTGTTGGTGTTATTGTTGGTGTTGGTGTTATTGTTCGTGTTGGTGTTATTGTTGTTGTTGGTGTTATTGTTGGTGTTATTGTTGGTGTTGGTGTTATTGTTGTTGTTGGTGTTATTGTTGTTGTTGGTGTTATTGTTGGTGTTGGTGTTATTGTTGTTGTTGGTGTTATTGTTGGTGTTGGTGTTGTTGTTGATGTTATTGTTGTTGTTGATGTTATTGTTGTTGTTGATGTTATTGTTGTTGTTGGTGTTATTGTTGTTGTTGGTGTTATTGTTGGTGTTGGTGTTATTGTTGGTGTTGGTGTTATTGTTGTTGTTGGTGTTATTGTTGGTGTTATTGTTGATGTTATTGTTGTCGTTAATGTTATTGTTGTTGTTGGTGTTATTGTTGTTGTTGGTGTTATTGTTGTTGTTGGTGTTATTGTTGGTGTTGGTGTTATTGTTGGTGTTGGTGTTATTGTTGTTGTTGGTGTTATTGTTGTTGTTGGTGTTATTGTTGGTGTTGGTGTTATTGTTGGTGTTGGTGTTATTGTTGGTGTTGGTTTTATTGTTGTTGTTGGTGTTATTGTTGTTGTTGATGTTATTGTTGGTGTTGGTGTTATTGTTGTTGTTGATGTTATTGCTGTTGTTGGTGTTATTGTTGGTGTTGGTGTTATTGTTGTTGTTGATGTTATTGTTGTTGTTGGTGTTATTGTTGGTGTTATTGTTGTTGTTGGTGTTATTGTTGTTGTTGGTGTTATTGTTGGTTTTGGTGTTATTGTTGTTGTTGATGTTATTGGAGGTGTTGGTGTTGTTGTTGATGTTATTGTTGTTGTTGTTGTTATTGTTGTTGTTGGTGTTATTGTTGGTGTTGGTGTTATTGTTGGTGTTGGTGTTATTGTTGTTGTTGGTGTTATTGTTGGTGTTGGTGTTATTGTTGGTGTTGGTGTTATTGTTGTTGTTGGTGTTATTGTTGTTGTTGGTGTTATTGTTGTTGTTGGTGTTATTGTTGGTGTTGGTGTTATTGTTGGTGTTGGTGTTATTGTTGTTGTTGGTGTTATTGTTGGTGTTATTGTTGTTGTTGATGTTATTGTTGTTGTTGATGTTATTGTTGTTGTTGATGTTATTGTTGTTGGTGTTATTGTTGGTGTTGGTGTTATTGTTGGTGTTGGTATTATTGTTGGTGTTGGTGTTTTTGTTGGTGTTGGTGTTATTGTTGGTGTTATTGTTGGTGTGGGTGTTATTGTTGTTGTTGATGTTATTGTTGTTGTTGGTGTTATTGTTGGTGTTGGTGTTATTGTTGTTGTTGGTGTTATTGTTGTTGTTGGTGTTGGTGTTATTGTTGTTGTTGGTGTTATTGTTGTTGTTGGTGTTGGTGTTATTGTTGGTGTTATTGTTGGTGTTGGTGTTATTGTTGGTGTTATTGTTGTTGTTGGTGTTATTGTTGGTGATGGTGTTATTGTAGGTGTTGGTGTTATTGTTGGTGTTGATGTTATTGTTGTTGTTGGTGTTATTGTTGGTGTTGCTGTTATTGTTGGTGTTGGTGTTATTGTTGGTGTTGGTGTTATTGTTGGTGTTGATGTTATAGGTTGTTGTTGGTGTTATTGTTGGTGTTGCTGTTATTGTTGGTGTTGGTGTTATTGTTGTTGTTGGTGTTATTGTTGGTGTTATTGTTGTTGTTGGTGTTATTGTTGTTGTTGGTGTTATTGTTGTTGTTGAGGTTATTGTTGTTGTTGGTGTTATTGTTGTTGTTGGTGTTATTGTTGTTGTTGGTGTTATTGTTGTTGTTGATGTTATTGTTGTTGTTGATGTTATTGTTGTTGTTGATGTTATTGTTGTTGTTGGTGTTATTGTTGTTGTTGGTGTTATTGTTGGTGTTGGTGTTATTGTTGTTGTTGGTGTTATTGTTGTTGTTGATGTTATTGTTGTTGTTGATGTTATTGTTGTTGTTGATGTTATTGTTGTTGTTGGTGTTATTGTTGGTGTTGGTGTTATTGTTGTTGTTGGTGTTATTGTTGTTGTTGGTGTTATTGTTGGTGTTGGTGTTATTGTTGGTGTTGATGTTATTGTTGTTGTTGATGTTATTGTTGTTGTTGATGTTATTGTTGTTGTTGATGTTATTGTCGGTGTTATTGTTGGTGTTGGTGTTATTGTTGGTGTTGGTGTTATTATTGTTGTTGGTGTTATTGTTGGTGTTATTGTTGGTGTTGGTGTTATTGTTGGTGTTATTGTTGGTGTTGGTGTTATTGTTGGTGTTGGTGTTATTGTTGTTGTTGGTGTTATTGTTGGTGTTATTGTTGGTGTTGGTGTTATTGTTGTTGTTGGTGTTATTGTTGTTGTTGGTGTTATTGTTGGTGTTGGTGTTATTGTTGGTGTTGGTGTTATTGTTGGTGTTGATGTTATTGTTGTTGTTGATGTTATTGTTGTTGTTGATGTTATTGTTGGTGTTATTGTTGGTGTTGGTGTTATTGTTGGTGTTGGTGTTATTGTTGTTGTTGGTGTTATTGTTGGTGTTATTGTTGGTGTTGGTGTTATTGTTGGTGTTGGTGTTATTGTTGTTGTTGGTGTTATTGTTGGTGTTATTGTTGGTGTTGGTGTTATTGTTGTTGTTGGTGTTATTGTTGTTGTTGGTGTTATTGTTGGTGTTGGTGTTATTGTTGGTGTTGATGTTATTGTTGTTTTTGGTGTTATTGTTGGTGTTGGTGTTATTGTTGGTGTTGATGTTATTGTTGTTGTTGATGTTATTGTTGTTGTTGATGTTATTGTTGTTGTTGGTGTTATTGTTGTTGTTGGTGTTATTGTTGGTGTTGGTGTTATTGTTGGTGTTATTGTTGTTGTTGATGTTATTGTTGTTGTTGGTGTTATTGTTGTTGTTGGTGTTATTGTTGGTGTTGGGGTTATTGTTGGTGTTATTGTTGTTGTTGGTGTTATTGTTGATGTTATTGTTGTTGTTGGTGTTATTGTTGTTGTTGGTGTTATTGTTGGTGTTGATGTTATTGTTGGTGTTGGTGTTATTGTTGTTGTTGGTGTTATTGTTGGTGTTATTGTTGGTGTTGGTGTTATTGTTGTTGTTGATGTTATTGTTGTTGTTGATGTTATTGTTGTTGTTGGTGTTATTGTTGTTGTTGGTGTTATTGTTGGTGTTGGTGTTATTGTTGTCGTTGGTGTTATTGTTGGTGTTGATGTTATTGTTGTTGTTGGTGTTATTGTTGGTGTTGATGTTATTGTTGTTGTTGGTGTTATTGTTGGTGTTGGTGTTATTGTTGGTGTTGGTGTTATTGTTGGTGTTGATGTTATTGTTGTTGTTGGTGTTATTGTTGGTGTTGGTGTTATTGTTGGTGTTGATGTTATTGTTGTTGTTGATGTTATTGTTGTTGTTGATGTTATTGTTGTTGTTGGTGTTATTGTTGTTGTTGGTGTTATTGTTGGTGTTGGTGTTATTGTTGTTGTTGGTGTTATTGTTGTTGTTGGTGTTATTGTTGTTGTTGGTGTTATTGTTGGTGTTATTGTTGGTGTTGGTGTTATTGTTGTTGTTGGTGTTATTGTTGGTGTTATTGTTGGTGTTGGTGTTATTGTTGTTGTAGGTGTTATTGTTGTTGTTGGTGTTATTGTTGGTGTTGGTGTTATTGTTGGTGTTGGTGTTATTGTTGTATTGGTGTTATTGTTGGTGTTGGTGTTATTGTTGTTGTTGGTGTTATTGTTGTTGTTGGTGTTATTGTTGGTGTTGGTGTTATTGTTGGTGTTGGTGTTATTGTTGTTGTTGGTGTTATTGTTGGTGTTGGTGTTATTGTTGTTGTTGGTGTTATTGTTGTTGTTGGTGTTATTGTTGGTGTTGGTGTTATTGTTGGTGTTGGTGTTATTGTTGTTGTTGGTGTTATTGTTGTTGTTGGTGTTATTGTTGGTGTTGGTGTTATTGTTGGTGTTATTGTTGTTGTTGGTGTTATTTTTGGCGTTGGTGTTATTGATTGTGTTGGTGTTATTGTTGTTGTTGGTGTTATTGTTGGTGTTGGTGTTATTGTTGTTGTTGGTATTATTGTTGGTGTTGGTGTTATTGTTGTTGTTGGTGTTATTGTTGGTGTTGGTGTTATTGTTGTTGTTGGTGTTATTGTTGGTGTTATTGTTGTTGTTGGTGTTATTGTTGTTGTTGGTGTTATTGTTGTTGTTGGTGTTATTGTTGGTGTTGGTGTTATTGTTGTTGTTGGTGTTATTGTTAGTGTTGGTGTTATTGTTGTTGTTGGTGTTATTGTTGTTGTTGGTGTTATTGTTGTTGTTGGTGTTATTGTTGGTGTTGGTGTTATTGTTGGTGTTGGTGTTATTGTTGGTGTTGGTGTTATTGTTGTTGTTGGTGTTATTGTTGGTGTTGGTGTTATTGTTGGTGTTGGTGTTATTGTTGTTTTTGGTGTTATTGTTGGTGTTGGTGTTATTGTTGGTGTTGGTGTTATTGTTGGTGTTGGTGTTATTGTTGGTGTTGGTGTTATTGTTGGTGTTGGTGTTATTGTTGGTGTTATTGTTGGTGTTATTGTTGTCGTTGATGTTATTGTTGTTGTTGATGTTATTGTTGTTGTTGGTGTTATTGTTGTTGTTGGTGTTATTGTTGGTGTTGGTGTTATTGTTGGTGTTGGTGTTATTGTTGTTGTTGGTGTTATTGTTGTTGTTGGTGTTATTGTTGGTGTTGGTGTTATTGTTGTTGTTGATGTTATTGTTGTTGTTGGTGTTATTGTTGGTGTTGGTGTTATTGTTGGTGTTGGTGTTATTGTTGTTGTTGATGTTATTCTTGTTGTTGGTGTTATTGTTGGTGTTGGTGTTATTGTTGGTGTTGGTGTTATTGTTGTTGTTGATGTTATTGTTGTTGTTGGTGTTATTGTTGGTGTTATTGTTGGTGTTGGTGTTATTGTTGTTGTTGATGTTATTGTTGTTGTTGGTGTTATTGTTGGTGTTGGTGTTATTGTTGTTGTTGATGTTATTGTTGTTGTTGGTGTTATTGTTGGTGTTATTGTTGTTGTTGGTGTTATTGTTGTTGTTGGTGTTATTGTTGTTATTGGTGTTATTGTTGTTGTTGGTGTTGATGTTTTTGTTGTTGTTGGTGTTATTGTTGGTGTTGCTGTTATTGTTGTTGTTGATATTATTGTTGTTGTTGGTGTTATTGTTGGTGTTATTGTTGTTGTTGGTGTTATTGTTGTTGTTGGTGTTATTGTTGTTGTTGGTGTTATTGTTGTTGTTGGTGTTATTGTTGGTGTTGGTGTTATTGTTGTTGTTGATGTTATTGTTGTTGTTGGTGTTATTGTTGGTGTTGCTGTTATTGTTGTTGTTGATGTTATTGTTGTTTTTGGTGTTATTGTTGATGTTATTGTTGTTGTTGGTGTTATTGTTGTTGTTGGTGTTATTGTTGTTGTTGGTGTTATTGTTGTTGTTGGTGTTATTGTTGGTGTTGGTGTTATTGTTGTTGTTGATGTTATTGTTGTTGTTGGTGTTATTGTTGGTGTTGCTGTTATTGTTGTTGTTGATGTTATTGTTGTTGTTGGTGTTATTGTTGGTGTTATTGTTGTTGTTGGTGTTATTGTTGTTGTTGGTGTTATTGTTGTTGTTGGTGTTATTGTTGTTGTTGGTGTTATTGTTGGTGTTGGTGTTATTGTTGGTGTTATTGTTGTTGTTGGTGTTATTGTTGGTGTTATTGTTGGTGTTGGTTTTATTGTTGTTGTTGATGTTATTGTTGTTGTTGGTGTTATTGTTGGTGTTGCTGTTATTGTTGTTGTTGATGTTATTGTTGTTGTTGGTGTTATTGTTGGTGTTATTGTTGTTGTTGGTGTTATTGTTGTTGTTGGTGTTATTGTTGGTGTTGCTGTTATTGTTGTTGTTGATGTGATTGTTGTTGTTGGTGTTATTGTTGGTGTTATTGTTGTTGTTGGTGTTATTGTTGTTGTTGGTGTTATTGTTGGTGTTGGTGTTATTGTTGTTGTTGGTGTTATTGTTGGTGTTGGTGTTGTTGTTGATGTTATTGTTGTTGTTGATGTTATTGTTGTTGTTGATGTTATTGTTGTTGTTGGTGTTATTGTTGGTGTTGCTGTTATTGTTGTTGTTGATGTTATTGTTGTTGTTGGTGTTATTGTTGGTGTTATTGTTGTTGTTGGTGTTATTGTTGTTGTTGGTGTTATTGTTGGTGTTGGTGTTATTGTTGTTGTTGGTGTTATTGTTGGTGTTGGTGTTGTTGTTGATGTTATTGTTGTTGTTGATATTATTGTTGTTGTTGATGTTATTGTTGTTGTTGGTGTTATTGTTGTTGTTGGTGTTATTGTTGGTGTTGGTGTTAGTGTTGGTGTTATTGTTGTTGTTGGTGTTATTGTTGTTGTTGGTGTTATTGTTGTTGTTGGTGTTATTGTTGGTGTTATTGTTGTTGTTGGTGTTATTGTTGTTGTTGGTGTTATGGTTGTTGTTGGTGTTATTGTTGGTGTTATTGTTGGTGTTGGTGTTATTGTTGTTGTTGATGTTATTGTTGTTGTTGGTGTTATTGTTGGTGTTGCTGTTATTGTTGTTGTTGATGTTATTGTTGTTGTTGGTGTTATTGTTGGTGTTATTGTTGTTGTTGGTGTTATTGTTGTTGTTGGTGTTATTGTTGGTGTTGGTGTTATTGTTGTTGTTGGTGTTATTGTTGGTGTTGGTGTTATTGTTTTTGTTGGTGTTATTGTTGGTGTTGGTGTTGTTGTTGATGTTATTGTTTTTGTTGATGTTATTGTTGTTGTTGATGTTATTGTTGTTGTTGGTGTTATTGTTGTTGTTGGTGTTATTGTTGGTGTTGGTGTTATTGTTGGTGTTGGTGTTATTGTTGTTGTTGGTGTTATTGTTGGTGTTATTGTTGTTGTTGGTGTTATTGTTGTTGTTGGTGTTATTGTTGGTGTTGGTGTTATTGTTGGTGTTGGTGTTATTGTTGTTGTTGGTGTTATTGTTGTTGTTGGTGTTGGTGTTATTGTTGTTGTTGGTGTTATTGTTGTTGTTGGTGTTGGTGTTATTGTTGGTGTTATTGTTGGTGTTGGTGTTATTGTTGGTGTTATTGTTGTTGTTGGTGTTATTGTTGGTGATGGTGTTATTGTAGGTGTTGGTGTTATTGTTGGTGTTGATGTTATTGTTGTTGTTGGTGTTATTGTTGGTGTTGCTGTTATTGTTGGTGTTGGTGTTATTGTTGGTGTTGGTGTTATTGTTGGTGTTGATGTTATAGGTTGTTGTTGGTGTTATTGTTGGTGTTGCTGTTATTGTTGGTGTTGGTGTTATTGTTGTTGTTGGTGTTATTGTTGGTGTTATTGTTGTTGTTGGTGTTATTGTTGTTGTTGGTGTTATTGTTGTTGTTGATGTTATTGTTGTTGTTGGTGTTATTGTTGTTGTTGGTGTTATTGTTGTTGTTGGTGTTATTGTTGTTGTTGATGTTATTGTTGTTGTTGATGTTATTGTTGTTGTTGATGTTATTGTTGTTGTTGGTGTTATTGTTGTTGTTGGTGTTATTGTTGGTGTTGGTGTTATTGTTGTTGTTGGTGTTATTGTTGTTGTTGATGTTATTGTTGTTGTTGATGTTATTGTTGTTGTTGATGTTATTGTTGTTGTTGGTGTTATTGTTGGTGTTGGTGTTATTGTTGTTGTTGGTGTTATTGTTGTTGTTGGTGTTATTGTTGGTGTTGGTGTTATTGTTGGTGTTGATGTTATTGTTGTTGTTGATGTTATTGTTGTTGTTGATGTTATTGTTGTTGTTGATGTTATTGTTGGTGTTATTGTTGGTGTTGGTGTTATTGTTGGTGTTGGTGTTATTATTGTTGTTGGTGTTATTGTTGGTGTTATTGTTGGTGTTGGTGTTATTGTTGGTGTTATTGTTGGTGTTGGTGTTATTGTTGGTGTTGGTGTTATTGTTGTTGTTGGTGTTATTGTTGGTGTTATTGTTGGTGTTGGTGTTATTGTTGGTGTTGGTGTTATTGTTGTTGTTGGTGTTATTGTTGTTGTTGGTGTTATTGTTGGTGTTGGTGTTATTGTTGGTGTTGGTGTTATTGTTGGTGTTGATGTTATTGTTGTTGTTGATGTTATTGTTGTTGTTGATGGTATTGTTGGTGTTATTGTTGGTGTTGGTGTTATTGTTGGTGTTGGTGTTATTGTTGTTGTTGGTGTTATTGTTGGTGTTATTGTTGGTGTTGGTGTTATTGTTGGTGTTGGTGTTATTGTTGTTGTTGGTGTTATTGTTGGTGTTATTGTTGGTGTTGGTGTTATTGTTGTTGTTGGTGTTATTGTTGTTGTTGGTGTTATTGTTGGTGTTGGTGTTATTGTTGGTGTTGATGTTATTGTTGTTGTTGGTGTTATTGTTGGTGTTGGTGTTATTGTTGGTGTTATTGTTGGTGTTGGTGTTATTGTTGGTGTTGGTGTTATTCTGGTTGTTGGTGTTATTGTTGGTGTTGATGTTATTGTTGTTGTTGGTGTTATTGTTGGTGTTATTGTTGTTGTTGGTGTTATTGTTGATGTTATTGTTGTTGTTGGTGTTATTGTTGTTGTTGGTGTTATTGTTGGTGTTGATGTTATTGTTGGTGTTGGTGTTATTGTTGTTGTTGGTGTTATTGTTGGTGTTATTGTTGGTGTTGGTGTTATTGTTGTTGTTGATGTTATTGTTGTTGTTGATGTTATTGTTGTTGTTGGTGTTATTGTTGGTGTTGGTGTTATTGTTGGTGTTGGTGTTATTGTTGTTGTTGGTGTTATTGTTGGTGTTGATGTTATTGTTGTTGTTGGTGTTATTGTTGGTGTTGATGTTATTGTTGTTGTTGGTGTTATTGTTGGTGTTGGTGTTATTGTTGGTGTTGGTGTTATTGTTGGTGTTGATGTTATTGTTGTTGTTGGTGTTATTGTTGGTGTTGGTGTTATTGTTGGTGTTGATGTTATTGTTGTTGTTGATGTTATTGTTGTTGTTGATGTTATTGTTGTTGTTGGTGTTATTGTTGTTGTTGGTGTTATTGTTGGTGTTGGTGTTATTGTTGTTGTTGGTGTTATTGTTGTTGTTGGTGTTATTGTTGTTGTTGGTGTTATTGTTGGTGTTATTGTTGGTGTTGGTGTTATTGTTGTTGTTGGTGTTATTGTTGGTGTTATTGTTGTTGTTGGTGTTATTGTTGGTGTTATTGTTGGTGTTGGTGTTATTGTTGTTGTTGGTGTTATTGTTGTTGTTGGTGTTATTGTTGGTGTTGGTGTTATTGTTGGTGTTGGTGTTATTGTTGGCGTTGATGTTATTGTTGGTGTTATTGTTGGTGTTGGTGTTATTGTTGGTGTTGGTGTTATTCTGGTTGTTGGTGTTATTGTTGGTGTTATTGTTGGTGTTGGTGTTATTGTTGGTGTTGGTGTTATTGTTGTTGTTGGTGTTATTGTTGGTGTTATTGTTGGTGTTGGTGTTATTGTTGTTGTTGGTGTTATTGTTGTTGTTGGTGTTATTGTTGGTGTTGGTGTTATTGTTGGTGTTGATGTTATTGTTGTTGTTGGTGTTATTGTTGGTGTTGGTGTTATTGTTGGTGTTGATGTTATTGTTGTTGTTGATGTTATTGTTGTTGTTGATGTTATTGTTGTTGTTGGTGTTATTGTTGTTGTTGGTGTTATTGTTGGTGTTGGTGTTATTGTTGGTGTTATTGTTGTTGTTGATGTTATTGTTGTTGTTGGTGTTATTGTTGTTGTTGGTGTTATTGTTGGTGTTGGTGTTATTGTTGGTGTTATTGTTGTTGTTGGTGTTATTGTTGATGTTATTGTTGTTGTTGGTGTTATTGTTGTTGTTGGTGTTATTGTTGGTGTTGATGTTATTGTTGGTGTTGGTGTTATTGTTGTTGTTGGTGTTATTGTTGGTGTTATTGTTGGTGTTGGTGTTATTGTTGTTGTTGATGTTATTGTTGTTGTTGATGTTATTGTTGTTGTTGGTGTTATTGTTGTTGTTGGTGTTATTGTTGGTGTTGGTGTTATTGTTGTTGTTGGTGTTATTGTTGGTGTTGATGTTATTGTTGTTGTTGATGTTATTGTTGGTGTTGATGTTATTGTTGTTGTTGGTGTTATTGTTGGTGTTGGTGTTATTGTTGGTGTTGGTGTTATTGTTGGTGTTGATGTTATTGTTGTTGTTGGTGTTATTGTTGGTGTTGGTGTTATTGTTGGTGTTGATGTTATTGTTGTTGTTGATGTTATTGTTGTTGTTGATGTTATTGTTGTTGTTGGTGTTATTGTTGTTGTTGGTGTTATTGTTGGTGTTGGTGTTATTGTTGTTGTTGGTGTTATTGTTGTTGTTGGTGTTATTGTTGTTGTTGGTGTTATTGTTGGTGTTATTGTTGGTGTTGGTGTTATTGTTGTTGTTGGTGTTATTGTTGGTGTTATTGTTGGTGTTGGTGTTATTGTTGTTGTTGGTGTTATTGTTGTTGTTGGTGTTATTGTTGGTGTTGGTGTTATTGTTGGTGTTGGTGTTATTGTTGTTTTGGTGTTATTGTTGGTGTTGGTGTTATTGTTGTTGTTGGTGTTATTGTTGTTGTTGGTGTTATTGTTGGTGTTGGTGTTATTGTTGGTGTTGGTGTTATTGTTGTTGTTGGTGTTATTGTTGGTGTTGGTGTTATTGTTGTTGTTGGTGTTCTTGTTGTTGTTGGTGTTATTGTTGGTGTTGGTGTTATTGTTGGTGTTGGTGTTATTGTTGTTGTTGGTGTTATTGTTGTTGTTGGTGTTATTGTTGGTGTTGGTGTTATTGTTGGTGTTATTGTTGTTGTTGGTGTTATTTTTGGCGTTGGTGTTATTGATGGTGTTGGTGTTATTGTTGTTGTTGGTGTTATTGTTGGTGTTGGTGTTATTGTTGTTGTTGGTATTATTGTTGGTGTTGGTGTTATTGTTGTTGTTGGTGTTATTGTTGGTGTTGGTGTTATTGTTGTTGTTGGTGTTATTGTTGGTGTTATTGTTGTTGTTGGTGTTATTGTTGTTGTTGGTGTTATTGTTGTTGTTGGTGTTATTGTTGGTGTTGGTGTTATTGTTGTTGTTGGTGTTATTGTTGGTGTTGGTGTTATTGTTGTTGTTGGTGTTATTGTTGTTGTTGGTGTTATTGTTGTTGTTGGTGTTATTGTTGGTGTTGGTGTTATTGTTGGTGTTGGTGTTATTGTTGTTGTTGGTGTTATTGTTGGTGTTGGTGTTATTGTTGGTGTTGGTGTTATTGTTGTTTTTGGTGTTATTGTTGGTGTTGGTGTTATTGTTGGTGTTATTGTTATTGTTGGTGTTGGTGTTATTGTTGGTGTTGGTGTTATTGTTGGTGTTGGTGTTATTGTTGGTGTTGGTGTTATTGTTGGTGTTATTGTTGGTGTTATTGTTGTCGTTGATGTTATTGTTGTTGTTGATGTTATTGTTGTTGTTGGTGTTATTGTTGTTGTTGGTGTTATTTTTGTTGTTGGTGTTATTGTTGTTGTTGGTGTTATTGTTGGTGTTGGTGTTATTGTTGGTGTTGGTGTTATTGTTGTTGTTGGTGTTATTGTTGTTGTTGGTGTTATTGTTGGTGTTGGTGTTATTGTTGTTGTTGATGTTATTGTTGTTGTTGGTGTTATTGTTGGTGTTGGTGTTATTGTTGGTGTTGGTGTTATTGTTGTTGTTGATGTTATTGTTGTTGTTGGTGTTATTGTTGGTGTTGGTGTTATTGTTGGTGTTGGTGTTATTGTTGTTGTTGATGTTATTGTTGTTGTTGGTGTTATTGTTGGTGTTATTGTTGGTGTTGGTGTTATTGTTGTTGTTGATGTTATTGTTGTTGTTGGTGTTATTGTTGGTGTTGGTGTTATTGTTGTTGTTGATGTTATTGTTGTTGTTGGTGTTATTGTTGGTGTTATTGTTGTTGTTGGTGTTATTGTTGTTGTTGGTGTTATTGTTGTTATTGGTGTTATTGTTGTTGTTGGTGTTGATGTTATTGTTGTTGTTGGTGTTATTGTTGGTGTTGCTGTTATTGTTGTTGTTGATGTTATTGTTGTTGTTGGTGTTATTGTTGGTGTTATTGTTGTTGTTGGTGTTATTGTTGTTGTTGGTGTTATTGTTGTTGTTGGTGTTATTGTTGTTGTTGGTGTTATTGTTGGTGTTGGTGTTATTGTTGTTGTTGATGTTATTGTTGTTGTTGGTGTTATTGTTGGTGTTGCTGTTATTGTTGTTGTTGATGTTATTGTTGTTGTTGGTGTTATTGTTGGTGTTATTGTTGTTGTTGGTGTTATTGTTGTTGTTGGTGTTATTGTTGTTGTTGGTGTTATTGTTGTTGTTGGTGTTATTGTTGGTGTTGGTGTTATTGTTGTTGTTGATGTTATTGTTGTTGTTGGTGTTATTGTTGGTGTTGCTGTTATTGTTGTTGTTGATGTTATTGTTGTTGTTGGTGTTATTGTTGGTGTTATTGTTGTTGTTGGTGTTATTGTTGTTGTTGGTGTTATTGTTGTTGTTGGTGTTATTGTTGTTGTTGGTGTTATTGTTGGTGTTGGTGTTATTGTTGGTGTTATTGTTGTTGTTGGTGTTATTGTTGGTGTTATTGTTGGTGTTGGTTTTATTGTTGTTGTTGATGTTATTGTTGTTGTTGGTGTTATTGTTGGTGTTGCTGTTATTGTTGTTGTTGATGTTATTGTTGTTGTTGGTGTTATTGTTGGTGTTATTGTTGTTGTTGGTGTTATTGTTGTTGTTGGTGTTATTGTTGGTGTTGCTGTTATTGTTGTTGTTGATGTGATTGTTGTTGTTGGTGTTATTGTTGGTGTTATTGTTGTTGTTGGTGTTATTGTTGTTGTTGGTGTTATTGTTGGTGTTGGTGTTATTGTTGTTGTTGGTGTTATTGTTGGTGTTGGTGTTGTTGTTGATGTTATTGTTGTTGTTGATGTTATTGTTGTTGTTGATGTTATTGTTGTTGTTGGTGTTATTGTTGGTGTTGCTGTTATTGTTGTTGTTGATGTTATTTTTGTTGTTGGTGTTATTGTTGGTGTTATTGTTGTTGTTGGTGTTATTGTTGTTGTTGGTGTTATTGTTGGTGTTGGTGTTATTGTTGGTGTTGGTGTTGTTGTTGATGTTATTGTTGTTGTTGATGTTATTGTTGTTCTTGATGTTATTGTTGTTGTTGGTGTTATTGTTGTTGTTGGTGTTATTGTTGGTGTTGGTGTTATTGTTGGTGTTATTGTTGTTGTGGTGTTATTGTTGTTGTTGGTGTTATTGTTGTTGTTGGTGTTATTGTTGGTGTTATTGTTGTTGTTGGTGTTATTGTTGTTGTTGGTGTTATGGTTGTTGTTGGTGTTATTGTTGGTGTTATTGTTGGTGTTGGTGTTATTGTTGTTGTTGATGTTATTATTGTTGTTGGTGTTATTGTTGGTGTTGCTGTTATTGTTGTTGTTGATGTTATTGTTGTTGTTGGTGTTATTGTTGGTGTTATTGTTGTTGTTGGTGTTATTGTTGTTGTTGGTGTTA
This sequence comes from Eledone cirrhosa, assembly GCA_964016885.1. Taxonomy (NCBI): domain Eukaryota; kingdom Metazoa; phylum Mollusca; class Cephalopoda; order Octopoda; family Eledonidae; genus Eledone; species Eledone cirrhosa. The sequence continues at coordinate 101,268 of OZ024741.1, read as the reverse complement.
TTGTTGGTGTTGGTGTTATTGTTGTTGTTGGTGTTATTGTTGGTGTTGGTGTTATTGTTGTTGTTGGTGTTATTGTTGGTGTTGGTGTTGTTGTTGATGTTATTGTTTTTGTTGATGTTATTGTTGTTGTTGATGTTATTGTTGTTGTTGGTGTTATTGTTGTTGTTGGTGTTATTGTTGGTGTTGGTGTTATTGTTGGTGTTGGTGTTATTGTTGTTGTTGGTGTTATTGTTGGTGTTATTGTTGTTGTTGGTGTTATTGTTGTTGTTGGTGTTATTGTTGGTGTTGGTGTTATTGTTGGTGTTGGTGTCACTGTTGTTGTTGGTGTTATTGTTGTTGTTGGTGTTATTGTTGGTGTTGGTGTTATTGTTGGTGTTGGTGTTATTGTTGGTGTTATTGTTGTTGATGTTATTGTTGTTGTTGGTGTTATTGTTGTTGTTGGTGTTATTGTTGCTGTTGGTGTTATTGTTGGTGTTGGTGTTATTGTTGGCGTTGATGTTATTTTTGTTGTTGGTGTTATTGTTGTTGTTGGTGTTATTGTTGGTGTTATTGTTGGTGTTGGTGTTATTGTTGTTGTCGGTGTTATTGTTGTTGTCGGTGTTATTGTTGGTGTTGGTGTTATTGTTGGTGTTGGTGTTATTGTTGGTGTTGGTGTTATTGTTGGCGTTGGTGTTATTGTTGGTGTTGGTTTTATTGTTGTTGTTGGTGTTATTGTTGGCGTTGGTGTTATTGTTGGTGTTGGTGTTATTGTTGTTGTTGGTGTTATTGTTGGTGTTGGTGTTATTGTTGTTGTTGGTGTTATTGTTGTTGTTGGTGTTATCGTTGGTGTTGGTGTTATTGTTGTTGTTGGTGTTATTGTTGTTGTTGGCGTTATCGTTGGTGTTGGTGTTATCGTTGGTGTTGGTGTTATTGTCGTTGTTGATGTTATTGTTGTTGTTGGTGTTATTGTTGGTGTTGGTGTTATTGTTGGTGTTGGTGTTATTGTTGGTGTTGGTGTTATTGTTGTTGTTGGTGTTATTGTTGGCGTTGGTGTTATTGTTGGTGTTGGTGTTATTGTTGTTGTTGGTGTTATTGTTGGTGTTGGTGTTATTGTTGTTGTTGGTGTTATTGTTGTTGTTGGTGTTATCGTTGGTGTTGGTGTTATTGTTGTTGTTGGTGTTATTGTTGTTGTTGGCGTTATTGTTGGTGTTGGTGTTATTGTTGGTGTTGGTGTTATTGTTGGTGTTGGTGTTATTGTTGGTGTTGCTGTTATTGTTGTTGTTGATGTTATTGTTGTTGTTGATGTTATTGTTGGTGTTGGTGTTATTGTTGGTGTTATTGTTGGTGTTGGTGTTATTGTTGGTGTTGGTGTTATTGTTGTTGTTGGTGTTGGTGTTATTGTTGGTGTTATTGTTGTTGTTGATGTTATTGTTGTTGTTGGTGTTATTGTTGTTGTTGGTGTTATTGTTGTTGTTGGTGTTATTGTTGGTGTTGGTGTTATTGTTGGTGTTGGTGTTATTGTTGTTGTTGGTGTTATTGTTGGTGTTGGTGTTATTGTTGTTGTTGATGTTATTGTTGTTGTTGGTGTTATTGTTGGTGTTGGTGTTATTGTTGGTGTTGGTGTTATTGTTGTTGTTGGTGTTATTGTTGGTGTTATTGTTGGTGTTGGTGTTATTGTTGTTGTTGATGTTATTGTTGTTGTTGGTGTTATTGTTGGTGTTGCTGTTATTGTTGTTGTTGATGTTATTGTTGTTGTTGGTGTTATTGTTGGTGTTATTGTTGTTGTTGGTGTTATTGTTGTTGTTGGTGTTATTGTTGCTGTTGGTGTTATTGTTGGTGTTGGTGTTATTGTTGTTGTTGGTGTTATTGTTGTTGTTGGTGTTATTGTTGGTGTTGCTGTTATTGTTGTTGTTGATGTTATTGTTGTTGTTGGTGTTATTGTTGTTGTTGGTGTTATTGTTGGTGTTGGTGTTATTGTTGGTGTTGGTGTTATTGTTGTTGTTGGTGTAATTGTTGGTGTTGCTGTTATTGTTGTTGTTGATGTTATTGTTGTTGTTGGTGTTATTGTTGGTGTTATTGTTGTTGTTGGAGTTATTGTTGTTTTTGGTGTTATTGTTGTTGTTGGTGTTATTGTTGGTGTTGGTGTTATTGTTGTTGTTGATGTTATTGTTGTTGTTGGTGTTATTGTTGGTGTTGCTGTTATTGTTGTTGTTGATGTTATTGTTGTTGTTGGTGTTATTGTTGGTGTTATTGTTGTTGTTGGTGTTATTGTTGTTGTTGGTGTTATTGTTGTTGTTGGTGTTATTGTTTGTGTTGGTGTTATTGTTGGTGTTATTGTTGTTGTTGGTGTTATTGTTGGTGTTATTGTTGGTGTTGGTGTTATTGTTGTTGTTGACGTTATTGTTGTTGTTGGTGTTATTGTTGGTGTTGCTGTTATTGTTGTTGTTGATGTTATTGTTGTTGTTGGTGTTATTGTTGGTGTTATTGTTGGTGTTGGTGTTATTGTTGTTGTTGGTGTTATTGTTGGTGTTGCTGTTATTGTTGTTGTTGATGTTATTGTTGTTGTTGGTGTTATTGTTGGTGTTATTGTTGTTGTTGGTGTTATTGTTGGTGTTATTGTTGGTGTTGGTGTTATTGTTGTTGTCGGTGTTATTGTTGTTGTCGGTGTTATTGTTGGTGTTGGTGTTATTGTTGGTGTTGGTGTTATTGTTGGTGTTGGTGTTATTGTTGGCGTTGGTGTTATTGTTGGTGTTGGTTTTATTGTTGTTGTTGGTGTTATTGTTGGCGTTGGTGTTATTGTTGGTGTTGGTGTTATTGTTGTTGTTGGTGTTATTGTTGGTGTTGGTGTTATTGTTGTTGTTGGTGTTATTGTTGTTGTTGGTGTTATCGTTGGTGTTGGTGTTATTGTTGTTGTTGGTGTTATTGTTGTTGTTGGCGTTATCGTTGGTGTTGGTGTTATCGTTGGTGTTGGTGTTATTGTTGTTGTTGATGTTATTGTTGTTGTTGGTGTTATTGTTGGTGTTGGTGTTATTGTTGGTGTTGGTGTTATTGTTGGTGTTGGTGTTATTGTTGTTGTTGGTGTTATTGTTGGCGTTGGTGTTATTGTTGGTGTTGGTGTTATTGTTGTTGTTGGTGTTATTGTTGGTGTTGGTGTTATTGTTGTTGTTGGTGTTATTGTTGTTGTTGGTGTTATCGTTGGTGTTGGTGTTATTGTTGTTGTTGGTGTTATTGTTGTTGTTGGCGTTATTGTTGGTGTTGGTGTTATTGTTGGTGTTGGTGTTATTGTTGGTGTTGGTGTTATTGTTGGTGTTGCTGTTATTGTTGTTGTTGATGTTATTGTTGTTGTTGATGTTATTGTTGGTGTTGGTGTTATTGTTGGTGTTATTGTTGGTGTTGGTGTTATTGTTGGTGTTGGTGTTATTGTTGTTGTTGGTGTTGGTGTTATTGTTGGTGTTATTGTTGTTGTTGATGTTATTGTTGTTGTTGGTGTTATTGTTGTTGTTGGTGTTATTGTTGTTGTTGGTGTTATTGTTGGTGTTGTTGTTATTGTTGGTGTTGGTGTTATTGTTGTTGTTGGTGTTATTGTTGGTGTTGGTGTTATTGTTGTTGTTGATGTTATTGTTGTTGTTGGTGTTATTGTTGGTGTTGGTGTTATTGTTGGTGTTGGTGTTATTGTTGTTGTTGGTGTTATTGTTGGTGTTATTGTTGGTGTTGGTGTTATTGTTGTTGTTGATGTTATTGTTGTTGTTGGTGTTATTGTTGGTGTTGCTGTTATTGTTGTTGTTGATGTTATTGTTGTTGTTGGTGTTATTGTTGGTGTTATTTTTGTTGTTGGTGTTATTGTTGTTGTTGGTGTTATTGTTGCTGTTGGTGTTATTGCTGGTGTTGGTGTTATTGTTGTTGTTGGTGTTATCGTTGTTGTTGGTGTTATTGTTGGTGTTGCTGTTATTGTTGTTGTTGATGTTATTGTTGTTGTTGGTGTTATTGTTGTTGTTGGTGTTATTGTTGGTGTTGGTGTTATTGTTGGTGTTGGTGTTATTGTTGTTGTTGGTGTAATTGTTGGTGTTGCTGTTATTGTTGTTGTTGATGTTATTGTTGTTGTTGGTGTTATTGTTGGTGTTATTGTTGTTGTTGGAGTTATTGTTGTTTTTGGTGTTATTGTTGTAGTTGGTGTTATTGTTGGTGTTGGTGTTATTGTTGTTGTTGATGTTATTGTTGTTGTTGGTGTTATTGTTGGTGTTGCTGTTATTGTTGTTGTTGATGTTATTGTTGTTGTTGGTGTTATTGTTGGTGTTATTGTTGTTGTTGGTGTTATTGTTGTTGTTGGTGTTATTGTTGTTGTTGGTGTTATTGTTTGTGTTGGTGTTATTGTTGGTGTTATTGTTGTTGTTGGTGTTATTGATGGTGTTATTGTTGGTGTTGGTGTTATTGTTGTTGTTGACGTTATTGTTGTTGTTGGTGTTATTGTTGGTGTTGCTGTTATTGTTGTTGTTGATGTTATTGTTGTTGTTGGTGTTATTGTTGGTGTTATTGTTGGTGTTGGTGTTATTGTTGTTGTTGGTGTTATTGTTGGTGTTGCTGTTAATGTTGTTGTTGATGTTATTGTTGTTGTTGGTGTTATTGTTGGTGTTATTGTTGGTGTTGGTGTTATTGTTGTTGTTGATGTTATTGTTATTGTTGGTGTTATTGTTGGTGTTGCTGTTATTGTTGGTGTTGATGTTATTGTTGTTGTTGGTGTTATTGTTGGTGTTATTGTTGTTGTTGATGTTATTGTTGTTGTTGGTGTTATTGTTGGTGTTGCTGTTATTGTTGTTGTTGATGTTATTGTTGTTGTTGGTGTTATTGTTGGTGTTATTGTTGTTGTTGGTGTTATTGTTGTTGTTGGTGTTATTGTTGTTGTTGGTGTTATTGTTGTTGTTGGTGTTATTGTTGGTGTTGGTGTTATTGTTGTTGTTGATGTTATTGTTGTTGTTGGTGTTATTGTTGTTGTTGGTGTTATTGTTGGTGTTATTGTTGTTGTTGGTGTTGTTGTTGGTGTTATTGTTGTTGTTGGTGTTATTGTTGGTGTTGGTGTTATTGTTGTTGTTGATGTTATTGTTGTTGTTGGTGTTATTGTTGGTGTTGCTGTTATTGTTGTTGTTGATGTTATTGTTGTTGTTGCTGGTATTTTTGGTGTTATTGTTGTTGTTGGTGTTATTGTTGTTGTTGGTGTTATTGTTGTTGTTGGTGTTATTGTTGTTGTTGGTGTTATTGTTGGTGTTGGTGTTATTGTTGTTGTTGATGTTATTGTTGTTGTTGGTGTTATTGTTGGTGTTGCTGTTATTGTTGTTGTTGATGTTATTGTTGTTGTTGGTGTTATTGTTGCTGTTATTGTTGTTGTTGGTGTTATTGTTGTTGTTGGTGTTATTGTTGTTGTTGGTGTTATTGTTGTTGTTGGTGTTATTGTTGGTGTTGGTGTTATTGTTGTTGTTGATGTTATTGTTGTTGTTGGTGTTATTGTTGGTGTTGCTGTTATTGTTGTTGTTGAAGTTATTGTTGTTGTTGGTGTTATTGTTGGTGTTATTGTTGTTGTTGGTGTTATTGTTGTTGTTGGTGTTATTGTTGTTGTTGGTGTTATTGTTGTTGTTGGTGTTATTGTTGGTGTTGGTGTTATTGGTGGTGTTATTGTTGTTGTTGGTGTTATTGTTGGTGTTATTGTTGGTGTTGGTTTTATTGTTGTTGTTGATGTTATTGTTGTTGTTGGTGTTATTGTTGGTGTTGCTGTTATTGTTGTTGTTGATGTTATTGTTGTTGTTGGTGTTATTGTTGGTGTTATTGTTGTTGTTGGTGTTATTGTTGTTGTTGGTGTTATTGTTGGTGTTGCTGTTATTGTTGTTGTTGATGTTATTGTTGTTGTTGGTGTTATTGTTGGTGTTATTGTTGTTGTTGGTGTTATTGTTGTTGTTGGTGTTATTGTTGGTGTTGGTGTTATTGTTGTTGTTGGTGTTATTGTTGGTGTTGGTGTTGTTGTTGATGTTATTGTTGTTGTTGATGTTATTGTTGTTGTTGATGTTATTGTTGTTGTTGGTGTTATTGTTGGTGTTGCTGTTATTGTTGTTGTTGATGTTATTGTTGTTGTTGGTGTTATTGTTGGTGTTATTGTTGTTGTTGGTGTTATTGTTGTTGTTGGTGTTATTGTTGTTGTTGGTGTTATTGTTGGTGTTGGTTTTGTTGTTGATGTTATTGTTGTTGTTGATGTTATTGTTGTTGTTGATGTTATTGTTGTTGCTGGTGTTATTGTTGTTGTTGGTGTTATTGTTGGTGTTGGTGTTATTGTTGTTGTTGGTGTTATTGTTGTTGTTGGTGTTATTGTTGGTGTTGGTGTTGTTGTTGATGTTATTGTTGTTGTTGATGTTATTGTTGTTGTTGATGTTATTGTTGTTGTTGGTGTTATTGTTGTTGTTGGTGTTATTGTTGGTGTTGGTGTTATTGTTGGTGTTATTGTTGTTGTTGGTGTTATTGTTGTTGTTGGTGTTATTGTTGTTGTTGGTGTTATTGTTGGTGTTATTGTTGTTGTTGGTGTTATTGTTGTTGTTGGTGTTATGGTTGTTGTTGGTGTTATTGTTGGTGTTATTGTTGGTGTTGGTGTTATTGTTGTTGTTGATGTTATTGTTGTTGTTGGTGTTATTGTTGGTGTTGCTGTTATTGTTGTTGTTGATGTTATTGTTGTTGTTGGTGTTATTGTTGGTGTTATTGTTGTTGTTGGTGTTATTGTTGTTGTTGGTGTTATTGTTGGTGTTGGTGTTATTGTTGTTGTTGGTGTTATTGTTGGTGTTGGTGTTATTGTTGTTGTTGGTGTTATTGTTGGTGTTGGTGTTGTTGTTGATGTTATTGTTTTTGTTGATGTTATTGTTGTTGTTGATGTTATTGTTGTTGTTGGTGTTATTGTTGTTGTTGGTGTTATTGTTGGTGTTGGTGTTATTGTTGGTGTTGGTGTTATTGTTGTTGTTGGTGTTATTGTTGGTGTTATTGTTGTTGTTGGTGTTATTGTTGTTGTTGGTGTTATTGTTGGTGTTGGTGTTATTGTTGGTGTTGGTGTCACTGTTGTTGTTGGTGTTATTGTTGTTGTTGGTGTTATTGTTGGTGTTGGTGTTATTGTTGGTGTTGGTGTTATTGTTGGTGTTATTGTTGTTGATGTTATTGTTGTTGTTGGTGTTATTGTTGTTGTTGGTGTTATTGTTGCTGTTGGTGTTATTGTTGGTGTTGGTGTTATTGTTGGCGTTGATGTTATTTTTGTTGTTGGTGTTATTGTTGTTGTTGGTGTTATTGTTGGTGTTATTGTTGGTGTTGGTGTTATTGTTGTTGTCGGTATTATTGTTGTTGTCGGTGTTATTGTTGGTGTTGGTGTTATTGTTGGTGTTATTGTTGGTGTTGGTGTTATTGTTGGCGTTGGTGTTATTGTTGGTGTTGGTGTTATTGTTGGTGTTGGTGTTATTGTTGTTGTCGGTGTTATTGTTGGTGTTGGTGTTATTGTTGGTGTTGGTGTTATTGTTGGTGTTGGTGTTATTGTTGGTGTTGGTGTTATTGTTGGTGTTGGTTTTATTGTTGTTGTTGGTGTTATTGTTGGCGTTGGTGTTATTGTTGGTGTTGGTGTTATTGTTGGTGTTGGTGTTATTGTTGGTGTTGGTGTTATTGTTGGTGTTGGTGTTATTGTTGTTGTTGGTGTTATTGTTGGCGTTGGTGTTATTGTTGGTGTTGGTGTTATTGTTGTTGTTGGTGTTATTGTTGGTGTTGGTGTTATTGTTGTTGTTGGTGTTATTGTTGTTGTTGGTGTTATCGTTGGTGTTGGTGTTATTGTTGTTGTTGGTGTTATTGTTGGTGTTGGTGTTATTGTTGGTGTTGGTGTTATTGTTGGTGTTGGTGTTATTGTTGGTGTTGCTGTTATTGTTGTTGTTGATGTTATTGTTGTTGTTGATGTTATTGTTGGTGTTGGTGTTATTGTTGGTGTTATTGTTGGTGTTGGTGTTATTGTTGGTGTTGGTGTTATTGTTGTTGTTGGTGTTGGTGTTATTGTTGGTGTTATTGTTGTTGTTGATGTTATTGTTGTTGTTGATGTTATTGTTGTTGTTGGTGTTATTGTTGTTGTTGGTGTTATTGTTTTTGTTGGTGTTATTGTTGGTGTTGGTGTTATTGTTGGTGTTGGTGTTATTGTTGTTGTTGGTGTTATTGTTGGTGTTGGTGTTATTGTTGTTGTTGATGTTATTGTTGTTGTTGGTGTTATTGTTGGTGTTGGTGTTATTGTTGGTGTTGGTGTTATTGTTGTTGTTGGTGTTATTGTTGGTGTTATTGTTGGTGTTGGTGTTATTGTTGTTGTTGATGTTATTGTTGTTGTTGGTGTTATTGTTGGTGTTGCTGTTATTGTTGTTGTTGATGTTATTGTTGTCGTTGGTGTTATTGTTGGTGTTATTGTTGTTGTTGGTGTTATTGTTGTTGTTGGTGTTATTGTTGCTGTTGGTGTTATTGTTGGTGTTGGTGTTATTGTTGTTGTTGATGTTATTGTTGTTGTTGGTGTTATTGTTGGTGTTGCTGTTATTGTTGTTGTTGATGCTATTGTTGTTGTTGGTGTTATTGTTGTTGTTGGTGTTATTGTTGGTGTTGGTGTTATTGTTGGTGTTGGTGTTATTGTTGTTGTTGGTGTAATTGTTGGTGTTGCTGTTATTGTTGTTGTTGATGTTATTGTTGTTGTTGGTGTTATTGTTGGTGTTATTGTTGTTGTTGGTGTTATTGTTGTTGTTGGTGTTATTGTTGTTGTTGGTGTTATTGTTGGTGTTGGTGTTATTGTTGTTGTTGATGTTATTGTTGTTGTTGGTGTTATTGTTGGTGTTGCTGTTATTGTTGTTGTTGATGTTATTGTTGTTGTTGGTGTTATTGTTGGTGTTATTGTTGTTGTTGGTGTTATTGTTGTTGTTGGTGTTATTGTTGTTGTTGGTGTTATTGTTGTTGTTGGTGTTATTGTTGGTGTTGGTGTTATTGTTGGTGCTATTGTTGTTGTTGGTGTTATTGTTGGTGTTGCTGTTATTGTTGTTGTTGATGTTATTGTTGTTGTTGGTGTTATTGTTGGTGTTATTGTTGTTGTTGGTGTTATTGTTGTTGTTGGTGTTATTGTTGGTGTTGGTGTTATTGTTGTTGTTGGTGTTATTGTTGGTGTTGGTGTTGTTGTTGATGTTATTGTTGTTGTTGATGTTATTGTTGTTTTTGATGTTATTGTTGTTGTTGGTGTTATTGTTGGTGTTGCTGTTATTGTTGTTGTTGATGTTATTGTTGTTGTTGGTGTTATTGTTGGTGTTATTGTTGTTGTTGGTGTTATTGTTGTTGTTGGTGTTATTGTTGGTGTTGGTGTTATTGTTGTTGTCGGTGTTATTGTTGGTGTTGGTGTTGTTGTTGATGTTATTGTTGTTGTTGATGTTATTGTTGTTGTTGATGTTATTGTTGTTGTTGGTGTTATTGTTGTTGTTGGTGTTATTGTTGGTGTTGGTGTTATTGTTGGTGTTATTGTTGTTGTTGGTGTTATTGTTGTTGTTGGTGTTATTGTTGTTGTTGGTGTTATTGTTGGTGTTATTGTTGTTGTTGGTGTTATTGTTGTTGTTGGTGTTATGGTTGTTGTTGGTGTTATTGTTGGTGTTATTGTTGGTGTTGGTGTTATTGTTGTTGTTGATGTTATTGTTGTTGTTGGTGTTATTGTTGGTGTTGCTGTTATTGTTGTTGTTGATGTTATTGTTGTTGTTGGTGTTATTGTTGGTGTTATTGTTGTTGTTGGTGTTATTGTTGTTGTTGGTGTTATTGTTGGTGTTGGTGTTATTGTTGTTGTTGGTGTTATTGTTGGTGTTGGTGTTATTGTTGTTGTTGGTGTTATTGTTGGTGTTGGTGTTGTTGTTGATGTTATTGTTTTTGTTGATGTTATTGTTGTTGTTGATGTTATTGTTGTTGTTGGTGCTATTGTTGTTGTTGGTGTTATTGTTGGTGTTGGTGTTATTGTTGGTGTTGGTGTTATTGTTGTTGTTGGTGTTATTGTTGGTGTTATTGTTGTTGTTGGTGTTATTGTTGTTGTTGGTGTTATTGTTGGTGTAGGTGTTATTGTTGGTGTTGGTGTCACTGTTGTTGTTGGTGTTATTGTTGTTGTTGGTGTTATTGTTGGTGTTGGTGTTATTGTTGGTGTTGGTGTTATTGTTGGTGTTATTGTTGTTGATGTTATTGTTGTTGTTGGTGTTATTGTTGTTGTTGGTGTTATTGTTGCTGTAGGTGTTATTGTTGGTGTTGGTGTTATTGTTGGCGTTGATGTTATTTTTGTTGTTGGTGTTATTGTTGTTGTTGGTGTTATTGTTGGTGTTATTGTTGGTGTTGGTGTTATTGTTGTTGTCGGTGTTATTGTTGTTGTCGGTGTTATTGTTGGTGTTGGTGTTATTGTTGGTGTTATTGTTGGTGTTGGTGTTATTGTTGGCGTTGGTGTTATTGTTGGTGTTGGTGTTATTGTTGGTGTTGGTGTTATTGTTGTTGTCGGTGTTATTGTTGGTGTTGGTGTTATTGTTGGTGTTGGTGTTATTGTTGGTGTTGGTTTTATTGTTGTTGTTGGTGTTATTGTTGGCGTTGGTGTTATTGTTGGTGTTGGTGTTATTGTTGGTGTTGGTGTTATTGTTGGTGTTGGTGTTATTGTTGGTGTTGGTGTTATTGTTGTTGTTGGTGTTATTGTTGGCGTTGGTGTTATTGTTGGTGTTGGTGTTATTGTTGTTGTTGGTGTTATTGTTGGTGTTGGTGTTATTGTTGTTGTTGGTGTTATTGTTGTTGTTGGTGTTATCGTTGGTGTTGGTGTTATTGTTGTTGTTGGTGTTATTGTTGTTGTTGGTGTTATTGTTGGTGTTGGTGTTATTGTTGGTGTTGGTGTTATTGTTGGTGTTGGTGTTATTGTTGGTGTTGCTGTTATTGTTGTTGTTGATGTTATTGTTGTTGTTGATGTTATTGTTGGTGTTGGTGTTATTGTTGGTGTTATTGTTGGTGTTGGTGTTATTGTTGGTGTTGGTGTTATTGTTGTTGTTGGTGTTGGTGTTATTGTTGTTGTTGATGTTATTGTTGTTGTTGATGTTATTGTTGTTGTTGGTGTTATTGTTGTTGTTGGTGTTATTGTTGTTGTTGGTGTTATTGTTGGTGTTGGTGTTATTGTTGGTGTTGGTGTTATTGTTGTTGTTGGTGTTATTGTTGGTGTTGGTGTTATTGTTGTTGTTGATGTTATTGTTGTTGTTGGTGTTATTGTTGGTGTTGGTGTTATTGTTGGTGTTGGTGTTATTGTTGTTGTTGGTGTTATTGTTGGTGTTATTGTTGGTGTTGGTGTTATTGTTGTTGTTGATGTTATTGTTGTTGTTGGTGTTATTGTTGGTGTTGCTGTTATTGTTGTTGTTGATGTTATTGTTGTTGTTGGTGTTATTGTTGGTGTTATTGTTGTTGTTGGTGTTATTGTTGTTGTTGGTGTTATTGTTGCTGTTGGTGTTATTGTTGGTGTTGGTGTTATTGTTGTTGTTGATGTTATTGTTGTTGTTGGTGTTATTGTTGGTGTTGCTGTTATTGTTGTTGTTGATGTTATTGTTGTTGTTGGTGTTATTGTTGTTGTTGGTGTTATTGTTGGTGTTGGTGTTATTGTTGGTGTTGGTGTTATTGTTGTTGTTGGTGTAATTGTTGGTGTTGCTGTTATTGTTGTTGTTGATGTTATTGTTGTTGTTGGTGTTATTGTTGGTGTTATTGTTGTTGTTGGTGTTATTGTTGTTGTTGGTGTTATTGTTGTTGTTGGTGTTATTGTTGGTGTTGGTGTAATTGTTGTTGTTGATGTTATTGTTGTTGTTGGTGTTATTGTTGGTGTTGCTGTTATTGTTGTTGTTGATGTTATTGTTGTTGTTGGTGTTATTGTTGGTGTTATTGTTGTTGTTGGTGTTATTGTTGTTGTTGGTGTTATTGTTGTTGTTGGTGTTATTGTTGTTGTTGGTGTTATTGTTGGTGTTGGTGTTATTGTTGGTGTTATTGTTGTTGTTGGTGTTATTGTTGGTGTTGCTGTTATTGTTGTTGTTGATGTTATTGTTGTTGTTGGTGTTATTGTTGGTGTTATTGTTGTTGTTGGTATTATTGTTGTTGTTGGTGTTATTGTTGGTGTTGGTGTTATTGTTGTTGTTGGTGTTATTGTTGGTGTTGGTGTTGTTGTTGATGTTATTGTTGTTGTTGATGTTATTGTTGTTGTTGATGTTATTGTTGTTGTTGGTGTTATTGTTGGTGTTGCTGTTATTGTTGTTGTTGATGTTATTGTTGTTGTTGGTGCTATTGTTGGTGTTATTGTTGCTGTTGGTGTTATTGTTGTTGTTGGTGTTATTGTTGGTGTTGGTGTTATTGTTGTTGTTGGTGTTATTGTTGGTGTTGGTGTTGTTGTTGATGTTATTGTTGTTGTTGATGTTATTGTTGTTGTTGATGTTATTGTTGTTGTTGGTGTTATTGTTGTTGTTGGTGTTATTGTTGGTGTTGGTGTTATTGTTGGTGTTATTGTTGTTGTTGGTGTTATTGTTGTTGTTGGTGTTATTGTTGTTGTTGGTGTTATTGTTGGTGTTATTGTTGTTGTTGGTGTTATTGTTGTTGTTGGTGTTATGGTTGTTGTTGGTGTTATTGTTGGTGTTATTGTTGGTGTTGGTGTTATTGTTGTTGTTGATGTTATTGTTGTTGTTGGTGTTATTGTTGGTGTTGCTGTTATTGTTGTTGTTGATGTTATTGTTGTTGTTGGTGTTATTGTTGGTGTTATTGTTGTTGTTGGTGTTATTGTTGTTGTTGGTGTTATTGTTGGTGTTGGTGTTATTGTTGTTGTTGGTGTTATTGTTGGTGTTGGTGTTATTGTTGTTGTTGGTGTTATTGTTGGTGTTGGTGTTGTTGTTGATGTTATTGTTTTTGTTGATGTTATTGTTGTTGTTGATGTTATTGTTGTTGTTGGTGTTATTGTTGGTGTTGGTGTTATTGTTGGTGTTGGTGTTATTGTTGTTGTTGGTGTTATTGTTGGTGTTATTGTTGTTGTTGGTGTTATTGTTGTTGTTGGTGTTATTGTTGGTGTTGGTGTTATTGTTGGTGTTGGTATCACTGTTGTTGTTGGTGTTATTGTTGTTGTTGGTGTTATTGTTGGTGTTGGTGTTATTGTTGGTGTTGGTGTTATTGTTGGTGTTATTGTTGTTGATGTTATTGTTGTTGTTGGTGTTATTGTTGTTGTTGGTGTTATTGTTGCTGTTGGTGTTATTGTTGGTGTTGGTGTTATTGTTGGCGTTGATGTTATTTTTGTTGTTGGTGTTATTGTTGTTGTTGGTGTTATTGTTGGTGTTATTGTTGGTGTTGGTGTTATTGTTGTTGTCGGTGTTATTGTTGTTGTCGGTGTTATTGTTGGTGTTGGTGTTATTGTTGGTGTTGGTGTTATTGTTGGTGTTGGTGTTATTGTTGTTGTTGGTGTTATTGTTGTTGTTGATGTTATTGTTGTTGTTGGTGTTATTGTTGGTGTTGCTGTTATTGTTGTTGTTGATGTTATTGTTGTTGTTGGTGTTATTGTTGGTGTTATTGTTGTTGTTGGTGTTATTGTTGTTGTTGGTGTTATTGTTGGTGTTGGTGTTATTGTTGTTGTTGGTGTTATTGTTGGTGTTGGTGTTATTGTTGTTGTTGGTGTTATTGTTTGTGTTGGTGTTGTTGTTGATGTTATTGTTTTTGTTGATGTTATTGTTGTTGTTGATGTTATTGTTGTTGTTGGTGTTATTGTTGTTGTTGGTGTTATTGTTGGTGTTGGTGTTATTGTTGGTGTTGGTGTTATTGTTGTTGTTGGTGTTATTGTTGGTGTTATTGTTGTTGTTGGTGTTATTGTTGTTGTTGGTGTTATTGTTGGTGTTGGTGTTATTGTTGGTGTTGGTGTCACTGTTGTTGTTGGTGTTATTGTTGTTGTTGGTGTTATTGTTGGTGTTGGTGTTATTGTTGGTGTTGGTGTTATTGTTGGTGTTATTGTTGTTGATGTTATTGTTGTTGTTGGTGTTATTGTTGTTGTTGGTGTTATTGTTGCTGTTGGTGTTATTGTTGGTGTTGGTGTTATTGTTGGCGTTGATGTTATTTTTGTTGTTGGTGTTATTGTTGTTGTTGGTGTTATTGTTGGTGTTATTGTTGGTGTTGGTGTTATTGTTGTTGTCGGTGTTATTGTTGTTGTCGGTGTTATTGTTGGTGTTGGTGTTATTGTTGGTGTTATTGTTGGTGTTGGTGTTATTGTTGGCGTTGGTGTTATTGTTGGTGTTGGTGTTATTGTTGGTGTTGGTGTTATTGTTGTTGTCGGTCTTATTGTTGGTGTTGGTGTTATTGTTGGTGTTGGTGTTATTGTTGGTGTTGGTGTTATTGTTGGTGTCGGTGTTATTGTTGTTGTTGGTGTTATTGTTTGTGTTGGTGTTGTTGTTGATGTTATTGTTTTTGTTGATGTTATTGTTGTTGTTGATGTTATTGTTGTTGTTGGTGTTATTGTTGCTGTTGGTGTTATTGTTGTTGTTGGTGTTATTGTTGGTGTTGGTGTTATTGTTGTTGTTGGTGTTATTGTTGGTGTTGGTGTTGTTGTTGATGTTATTGTTGTTGTTGATGTTATTGTTGTTGTTGATGTTATTGTTGTTGTTGGTGTTATTGTTGTTGTTGGTGTTATTGTTGGTGTTGGTGTTATTGTTGGTGTTATTGTTGTTGTTGGTGTTATTGTTGTTGTTGGTGTTATTGTTGTTGTTGGTGTTATTGTTGGTGTTATTGTTGTTGTTGGTGTTATTGTTGTTGTTGGTGTTATGGTTGTTGTTGGTGTTATTGTTGGTGTTATTGTTGGTGTTGGTGTTATTGTTGTTGTTGATGTTATTGTTGTTGTTGGTGTTATTGTTGGTGTTGCTGTTATTGTTGTTGTTGATGTTATTGTTGTTGTTGGTGTTATTGTTGGTGTTATTGTTGTTGTTGGTGTTATTGTTGTTGTTGGTGTTATTGTTGGTGTTGGTGTTATTGTTGTTGTTGGTGTTATTGTTGGTGTTGGTGTTATTGTTGTTGTTGGTGTTATTGTTGGTGTTGGTGTTGTTGTTGATGTTATTGTTTTTGTTGATGTTATTGTTGTTGTTGATGTTATTGTTGTTGTTGGTGTTATTGTTGGTGTTGGTGTTATTGTTGGTGTTGGTGTTATTGTTGTTGTTGGTGTTATTGTTGGTGTTATTGTTGTTGTTGGTGTTATTGTTGTTGTTGGTGTTATTGTTGGTGTTGGTGTTATTGTTGGTGTTGGTGTCACTGTTGTTGTTGGTGTTATTGTTGTTGTTGGTGTTATTGTTGGTGTTGGTGTTATTTTTGGTGTTGGTGTTATTGTTGGTGTTATTGTTGTTGATGTTATTGTTGTTGTTGGTGTTATTGTTGTTGTTGGTGTTATTGTTGCTGTTGGTGTTATTGTTGGTGTTGGTGTTATTGTTGGCGTTGATGTTATTTTTGTTGTTGGTGTTATTGTTGTTGTTGGTGTTATTGTTGGTGTTATTGTTGGTGTTGGTGTTATTGTTGTTGTCGGTGTTATTGTTGTTGTCGGTGTTATTGTTGGTGTTGGTGTTATTGTTGGTGTTGGTGTTATTGTTGGTGTTGGTGTTATTGTTGTTGTTGGTGTTATTGTTGTTGTTGATGTTATTGTTGTTGTTGGTGTTATTGTTGGTGTTGCTGTTATTGTTGTTGTTGATGTTATTGTTGTTGTTGGTGTTATTGTTGGTGTTATTGTTGTTGTTGGTGTTATTGTTGTTGTTGGTGTTATTGTTGGTGTTGGTGTTATTGTTGTTGTTGGTGTTATTGTTGGTGTTGGTGTTATTGTTGTTGTTGGTGTTATTGTTTGTGTTGGTGTTGTTGTTGATGTTATTGTTTTTGTTGATGTTATTGTTGTTGTTGATGTTATTGTTGTTGTTGGTGTTATTGTTGTTGTTGGTGTTATTGTTGGTGTTGGTGTTATTGTTGGTGTTGGTGTTATTGTTGTTGTTGGTGTTATTGTTGGTGTTATTGTTGTTGTTGGTGTTATTGTTGTTGTTGGTGTTATTGTTGGTGTTGGTGTTATTGTTGGTGTTGGTGTCACTGTTGTTGTTGGTGTTATTGTTGTTGTTGGTGTTATTGTTGGTGTTGGTGTTATTGTTGGTGTTGGTGTTATTGTTGGTGTTATTGTTGTTGATGTTATTGTTGTTGTTGGTGTTATTGTTGTTGTTGGTGTTATTGTTGCTGTTGGTGTTATTGTTGGTGTTGGTGTTATTGTTGGCGTTGATGTTATTTTTGTTGTTGGTGTTATTGTTGTTGTTGGTGTTATTGTTGGTGTTATTGTTGGTGTTGGTGTTATTGTTGTTGTCGGTGTTATTGTTGTTGTCGGTGTTATTGTTGGTGTTGGTGTTATTGTTGGTGTTATTGTTGGTGTTGGTGTTATTGTTGGCGTTGGTGTTATTGTTGGTGTTGGTGTTATTGTTGGTGTTGGTGTTATTGTTGTTGTCGGTCTTATTGTTGGTGTTGGTGTTATTGTTGGTGTTGGTGTTATTGTTGGTGTTGGTGTTATTGTTGGTGTTGGTGTTATTGTTGGTGTTGGTTTTATTGTTGTTGTTGGTGTTATTGTTGGCGTTGGTGTTATTGTTGGTGTTGGTGTTATTGTTGGTGTTGGTGTTATTGTTGGTGTTGGTGTTATTGTTGGTGTTGGTGTTATTGTTGTTGTTGGTGTTATTGTTGGCGTTGGTGTTATTGTTGGTGTTGGTGTTATTGTTGTTGTTGGTGTTATTGTTGGTGTTGGTGTTATTGTTGTTGTTGGTGTTATTGTTGTTGTTGGTGTTATCGTTGGTGTTGGTGTTATTGTTGTTGTTGGTGTTATTGTTGGTGTTGGTGTTATTGTTGGTGTTGGTGTTATTGTTGGTGTTGGTGTTATTGTTGGTGTTGCTGTTATTGTTGTTGTTGATGTTATTGTTGTTGTTGATGTTATTGTTGGTGTTGGTGTTATTGTTGGTGTTATTGTTGGTGTTGGTGTTATTGTTGGTGTTGGTGTTATTGTTGTTGTTGGTGTTGGTGTTATTGTTGGTGTTATTGTTGTTGTTGATGTTATTGTTGTTGTTGATGTTATTGTTGTTGTTGGTGTTATTGTTGTTGTTGGTGTTATTGTTTTTGTTGGTGTTATTGTTGGTGTTGGTGTTATTGTTGGTGTTGGTGTTATTGTTGTTGTTGGTGTTATTGTTGGTGTTGGTGTTATTGTTGTTGTTGATGTTATTGTTGTTGTTGGTGTTATTGTTGGTGTTGGTGTTATTGTTGGTGTTGGTGTTATTGTTGTTGTTGGTGTTATTGTTGGTGTTATTGTTGGTGTTGGTGTTATTGTTGTTGTTGATGTTATTGTTGTTGTTGGTGTTATTGTTGGTGTTGCTGTTATTGTTGTTGTTGATGTTATTGTTGTCGTTGGTGTTATTGTTGGTGTTATTGTTGTTGTTGGTGTTATTGTTGTTGTTGGTGTTATTGTTGCTGTTGGTGTTATTGTTGGTGTTGGTGTTATTGTTGTTGTTGATGTTATTGTTGTTGTTGGTGTTATTGTTGGTGTTGCTGTTATTGTTGTTGTTGATGCTATTGTTGTTGTTGGTGTTATTGTTGTTGTTGGTGTTATTGTTGGTGTTGGTGTTATTGTTGGTGTTGGTGTTATTGTTGTTGTTGGTGTAATTGTTGGTGTTGCTGTTATTGTTGTTGTTGATGTTATTGTTGTTGTTGGTGTTATTGTTGGTGTTATTGTTGTTGTTGGTGTTATTGTTGTTGTTGGTGTTATTGTTGTTGTTGGTGTTATTGTTGGTGTTGGTGTTATTGTTGTTGTTGATGTTATTGTTGTTGTTGGTGTTATTGTTGGTGTTGCTGTTATTGTTGTTGTTGATGTTATTGTTGTTGTTGGTGTTATTGTTGGTGTTATTGTTGTTGTTGGTGTTATTGTTGTTGTTGGTGTTATTGTTGTTGTTGGTGTTATTGTTGTTGTTGGTGTTATTGTTGGTGTTGGTGTTATTGTTGGTGCTATTGTTGTTGTTGGTGTTATTGTTGGTGTTGCTGTTATTGTTGTTGTTGATGTTATTGTTGTTGTTGGTGTTATTGTTGGTGTTATTGTTGTTGTTGGTGTTATTGTTGTTGTTGGTGTTATTGTTGGTGTTGGTGTTATTGTTGTTGTTGGTGTTATTGTTGGTGTTGGTGTTGTTGTTGATGTTATTGTTGTTGTTGATGTTATTGTTGTTTTTGATGTTATTGTTGTTGTTGGTGTTATTGTTGGTGTTGCTGTTATTGTTGTTGTTGATGTTATTGTTGTTGTTGGTGTTATTGTTGGTGTTATTGTTGTTGTTGGTGTTATTGTTGTTGTTGGTGTTATTGTTGGTGTTGGTGTTATTGTTGTTGTTGGTGTTATTGTTGGTGTTGGTGTTGTTGTTGATGTTATTGTTGTTGTTGATGTTATTGTTGTTGTTGATGTTATTGTTGTTGTTGGTGTTATTGTTGTTGTTGGTGTTATTGTTGGTGTTGGTGTTATTGTTGGTGTTATTGTTGTTGTTGGTGTTATTGTTGTTGTTGGTGTTATTGTTGTTGTTGGTGTTATTGTTGGTGTTATTGTTGTTGTTGGTGTTATTGTTGTTGTTGGTGTTATGGTTGTTGTTGGTGTTATTGTTGTTGTTATTGTTGTTGTTGGTGTTATTGTTGTTGTTGATGTTATTGTTGTTGTTGGTGTTATTGTTGGTGTTGCTGTTATTGTTGTTGTTGATGTTATTGTTGTTGTTGGTGTTATTGTTGGTGTTATTGTTGTTGTTGGTGTTATTGTTGTTGTTGGTGTTATTGTTGGTGTTGGTGTTATTGTTGTTGTTGGTGTTATTGTTGGTGTTGGTGTTATTGTTGATGTTGGTGTTATTGTTGGTGTTGGTGTTGTTGTTGATGTTATTGTTTTTGTTGATGTTATTGTTGTTGTTGATGTTATTGTTGTTGTTGGTGCTATTGTTGTTGTTGGTGTTATTGTTGGTGTTGGTGTTATTGTTGGTGTTGGTGTTATTGTTGTTGTTGGTGTTATTGTTGGTGTTATTGTTGTTGTTGGTGTTATTGTTGTTGTTGGTGTTATTGTTGGTGTTGGTGTTATTGTTGGTGTTGGTGTCACTGTTGTTGTTGGTGTTATTGTTGTTGTTGGTGTTATTGTTGGTGTTGGTGTTATTGTTGGTGTTGGTGTTATTGTTGGCGTTGATGTTATTTTTGTTGTTGGTGTTATTGTTGTTGTTGGTGTTATTGTTGGTGTTATTGTTGGTGTTGGTGTTATTGTTGTTGTCGGTGTTATTGTTGTTGTCGGTGTTATTGTTGGTGTTGGTGTTATTGTTGGTGTTATTGTTGGTGTTGGTGTTATTGTTGGCGTTGGTGTTATTGTTGGTGTTGGTGTTATTGTTGGTGTTGGTGTTATTGTTGTTGTCGGTGTTATTGTTGGTGTTGGTGTTATTGTTGGTGTTGGTGTTATTGTTGGTGTTGGTTTTATTGTTGTTGTTGGTGTTATTGTTGGCGTTGGTGTTATTGTTGGTGTTGGTGTTATTGTTGGTGTTGGTGTTATTGTTGGTGTTGGTGTTATTGTTGTTGTTGGTGTTATTGTTGGCGTTGGTGTTATTGTTGGTGTTGGTGTTATTGTTGTTGTTGGTGTTATTGTTGGTGTTGGTGTTATTGTTGTTGTTGGTGTTATTGTTGTTGTTGGTGTTATCGTTGGTGTTGGTGTTATTGTTGTTGTTGGTGTTATTGTTGTTGTTGGTGTTATTGTTGGTGTTGGTGTTATTGTTGGTGTTGGTGTTATTGTTGGTGTTGGTGTTATTGTTGGTGTTGCTGTTATTGTTGTTGTTGATGTTATTGTTGTTGTTGATGTTATTGTTGGTGTTGGTGTTATTGTTGGTGTTATTGTTGGTGTTGGTGTTATTGTTGGTGTTGGTGTTATTGTTGTTGTTGGTGTTGGTGTTATTGTTGGTGTTATTGTTGTTGTTGATGTTATTGTTGTTGTTGATGTTATTGTTGTTGTTGGTGTTATTGTTGTTGTTGGTGTTATTGTTGTTGTTGGTGTTATTGTTGGTGTTGGTGTTATTGTTGGTGTTGGTGTTATTGTTGTTGTTGGTGTTATTGTTGGTGTTGGTGTTATTGTTGTTGTTGATGTTATTGTTGTTGTTGGTGTTATTGTTGGTGTTGGTGTTATTGTTGGTGTTGGTGTTATTGTTGTTGTTGGTGTTATTGTTGGTGTTATTGTTGGTGTTGGTGTTATTGTTGTTGTTGATGTTATTGTTGTTGTTGGTGTTATTGTTGGTGTTGCTGTTATTGTTGTTGTTGATGTTATTGTTGTTGTTGGTGTTATTGTTGGTGTTATTGTTGTTGTTGGTGTTATTGTTGTTGTTGGTGTTATTGTTGCTGTTGGTGTTATTGTTGGTGTTGGTGTTATTGTTGTTGTTGATGTTATTGTTGTTGTTGGTGTTATTGTTGGTGTTGCTGTTATTGTTGTTGTTGATGTTATTGTTGTTGTTGGTGTTATTGTTGTTGTTGGTGTTATTGTTGGTGTTGGTGTTATTGTTGGTGTTGGTGTTATTGTTGTTGTTGGTGTAATTGTTGGTGTTGCTGTTATTGTTGTTGTTGATGTTGTTGTTGTTGTTGGTGTTATTGTTGGTGTTATTGTTGTTGTTGGTGTTATTGTTGTTGTTGGTGTTATTGTTGTTGTTGGTGTTATTGTTGGTGTTGGTGTAATTGTTGTTGTTGATGTTATTGTTGTTGTTGGTGTTATTGTTGGTGTTGTTGTTATTGTTGTTGTTGATGTTATTGTTGTTGTTGGTGTTATTGTTGGTGTTATTGTTGTTGTTGGTGTTATTGTTGTTGTTGGTGTTATTGTTGTTGTTGGTGTTATTGTTGTTGTTGGTGTTATTGTTGGTGTTGGTGTTATTGTTGGTGTTGGTGTCACTGTTGTTGTTGGTGTTATTGTTGTTGTTGGTGTTATTGTTGGTGTTGGTGTTATTGTTGGTGTTGGTGTTATTGTTGGCGTTGATGTTATTTTTGTTGTTGGTGTTATTGTTGTTGTTGGTGTTATTGTTGGTGTTATTGTTGGTGTTGGTGTTATTGTTGTTGTCGGTGTTATTGTTGTTGTCGGTGTTATTGTTGGTGTTGGTGTTATTGTTGGTGTTATTGTTGGTGTTGGTGTTATTGTTGGCGTTGGTGTTATTGTTGGTGTTGGTGTTATTGTTGGTGTTGGTGTTATTGTTGTTGTCGGTGTTATTGTTGGTGTTGGTGTTATTGTTGGTGTTGGTGTTATTGTTGGTGTTGGTTTTATTGTTGTTGTTGGTGTTATTGTTGGCGTTGGTGTTATTGTTGGTGTTGGTGTTATTGTTGGTGTTGGTGTTATTGTTGGTGTTGGTGTTATTGTTGGTGTTGGTGTTATTGTTGTTGTTGGTGTTATTGTTGGCGTTGGTGTTATTGTTGGTGTTGGTGTTATTGTTGTTGTTGGTGTTATTGTTGGTGTTGGTGTTATTGTTGTTGTTGGTGTTATTGTTGTTGTTGGTGTTATCGTTGGTGTTGGTGTTATTGTTGTTGTTGGTGTTATTGTTGTTGTTGGTGTTATTGTTGGTGTTGGTGTTATTGTTGGTGTTGGTGTTATTGTTGGTGTTGGTGTTATTGTTGGTGTTGCTGTTATTGTTGTTGTTGATGTTATTGTTGTTGTTGATGTTATTGTTGGTGTTGGTGTTATTGTTGGTGTTATTGTTGGTGTTGGTGTTATTGTTGGTGTTGGTGTTATTGTTGTTGTTGGTGTTGGTGTTATTGTTGGTGTTATTGTTGTTGTTGATGTTATTGTTGTTGTTGATGTTATTGTTGTTGTTGGTGTTATTGTTGTTGTTGGTGTTATTGTTGTTGTTGGTGTTATTGTTGGTGTTGGTGTTATTGTTGGTGTTGGTGTTATTGTTGTTGTTGGTGTTATTGTTGGTGTTGGTGTTATTGTTGTTGTTGATGTTATTGTTGTTGTTGGTGTTATTGTTGGTGTTGGTGTTATTGTTGGTGTTGGTGTTATTGTTGTTGTTGGTGTTATTGTTGGTGTTATTGTTGGTGTTGGTGTTATTGTTGTTGTTGATGTTATTGTTGTTGTTGGTGTTATTGTTGGTGTTGCTGTTATTGTTGTTGTTGATGTTATTGTTGTTGTTGGTGTTATTGTTGGTGTTATTGTTGTTGTTGGTGTTATTGTTGTTGTTGGTGTTATTGTTGCTGTTGGTGTTATTGTTGGTGTTGGTGTTATTGTTGTTGTTGATGTTATTGTTGTTGTTGGTGTTATTTTTGGTGTTGCTGTTATTGTTGTTGTTGATGTTATTGTTGTTGTTGGTGTTATTGTTGTTGTTGGTGTTATTGTTGGTGTTGGTGTTATTGTTGGTGTTGGTGTTATTGTTGTTGTTGGTGTAATTGTTGGTGTTGCTGTTATTGTTGTTGTTGATGTTGTTGTTGTTGTTGGTGTTATTGTTGGTGTTATTGTTGTTGTTGGTGTTATTGTTGTTGTTGGTGTTATTGTTGTTGTTGGTGTTATTGTTGGTGTTGGTGTAATTGTTGTTGTTGATGTTATTGTTGTTGTTGGTGTTATTGTTGGTGTTGTTGTTATTGTTGTTGTTGATGTTATTGTTGTTGTTGGTGTTATTGTTGGTGTTATTGTTGTTGTTGGTGTTATTGTTGTTGTTGGTGTTATTGTTGTTGTTGGTGTTATTGTTGTTGTTGGTGTTATTGTTGGTGTTGGTGTTATTGTTGGTGTTATTGTTGTTGTTGGTGTTATTGTTGGTGTTGCTGTTATTGTTGTTGTTGATGTTATTGTTGTTGTTGGTGTTATTGTTGGTGTTATTGTTGTTGTTGGTATTATTGTTGTTGTTGGTGTTATTGTTGGTGTTGGTGTTATTGTTGTTGTTGGTGTTATTGTTGGTGTTGGTGTTGTTGTTGATGTTATTGTTGTTGTTGATGTTATTGTTGTTGTTGATGTTATTGTTGTTGTTGGTGTTATTGTTGGTGTTGCTGTTATTGTTGTTGTTGATGTTATTGTTGTTGTTGGTGTTATTGTTGGTGTTATTGTTGTTGTTGGTGTTATTGTTGTTGTTGGTGTTATTGTTGGTGTTGGTGTTATTGTTGTTGTTGGTGTTATTGTTGGTGTTGGTGTTGTTGTTGATGTTATTGTTGTTGTTGATGTTATTGTTGTTGTTGATGTTATTGTTGTTGTTGGTGTTATTGTTGTTGTTGGTGTTATTGTTGGTGTTGGTGTTATTGTTGGTGTTATTGTTGTTGTTGGTGTTATTGTTGTTGTTGGTGTTATTGTTGGTGTTATTGTTGTTGTTGGTGTTATTGTTGTTGTTGGTGTTATGGTTGTTGTTGGTGTTATTGTTGGTGTTATTGTTGGTGTTGGTGTTATTGTTGTTGTTGATGTTATTGTTGTTGTTGGTGTTATTGTTGGTGTTGCTGTTATTGTTGTTGTTGATGTTATTTTTGTTGTTGGTGTTATTGTTGGTGTTATTGTTGTTGTTGGTGTTATTGTTGTTGTTGGTGTTATTGTTGGTGTTGGTGTTATTGTTGTTGTTGGTGTTATTGTTGGTGTTGGTGTTATTGTTGTTGTTGGTGTTATTGTTGGTGTTGGTGTTGTTGTTGATGTTATTGTTTTTGTTGATGTTATTGTTGTTGTTGATGTTATTGTTGTTGTTGGTGTTATTGTTGGTGTTGGTGTTATTGTTGGTGTTGGTGTTATTGTTGTTGTTGGTGTTATTGTTGGTGTTATTGTTGTTGTTGGTGTTATTGTTGTTGTTGGTGTTATTGTTGGTGTTGGTGTTATTGTTGGTGTTGGTGTCACTGTTGTTGTTGGTGTTATTGTTGTTGTTGGTGTTATTGTTGGTGTTGGTGTTATTGTTGGTGTTGGTGTTATTGTTGGTGTTGTTGTTGATGTTATTGTTGTTGTTGGTGTTATTGTTGTTGTTGGTGTTATTGTTGCTGTTGGTGTTATTGTTGGTGTTGGTGTTATTGTTGGCGTTGATGTTATTTTTGTTGTTGGTGTTATTGTTGTTGTTGGTGTTATTGTTGGTGTTATTGTTGGTGTTGGTGTTATTGTTGTTGTCGGTGTTATTGTTGTTGTCGGTGTTATTGTTGGTGTTGGTGTTATTGTTGGTGTTGGTGTTATTGTTGGTGTTGGTGTTATTGTTGGCGTTGGTGTTATTGTTGGTGTTGGTGTTATTGTTGGTGTTGGTGTTATTGTTGTTGTCGGTGTTATTGTTGGTGTTGGTGTTATTGTTGGTGTTGGTGTTATTGTTGGTGTTGGTGTTATTGTTGGTGTTATTGTTGTTGTTGGTGTTATTGTTGGTGTTGCTGTTATTGTTGTTGTTGATGTTATTGTTGTTGTTGGTGTTATTGTTGGTGTTATTGTTGTTGTTGGTGTTATTGTTGTTGTTGGTGTTATTGTTGGTGTTGGTGTTATTGTTGTTGTTGGTGTTATTGTTGGTGTTGGTGTTGTTGTTGATGTTATTGTTGTTGTTGATGTTATTGTTGTTGTTGATGTTATTGTTGTTGTTGGTGTTATTGTTGGTGTTGCTGTTATTGTTGTTGTTGATGTTATTGTTGTTGTTGGTGTTATTGTTGGTGTTATTGTTGTTGTTGGTGTTATTGTTGTTGTTGGTGTTATTGTTGGTGTTATTGTTGTTGTTGATGTTATTGTTGTTGTTGATGTTATTGTTGTTGTTGGTGTTATTGTTGTTGTTGGTGTTATTGTTGTTGTTGGTGTTATTGTTGGTGTTGGTGTTATTGTTGGTGTTGGTGTTATTGTTGTTGTTGGTGTTATTGTTGGTGTTGGTGTTATTGTTGTTGTTGATGTTATTGTTGTTGTTGGTGTTATTGTTGGTGTTGGTGTTATTGTTGGTGTTGGTGTTATTGTTGTTGTTGGTGTTATTGTTGGTGTTATTGTTGGTGTTGGTGTTATTGTTGTTGTTGATGTTATTGTTGTTGTTGGTGTTATTGTTGGTGTTGCTGTTATTGTTGTTGTTGATGTTATTGTTGTTGTTGGTGTTATTGTTGTTGTTGGTGTTATTGTTGTTGTTGGTGTTATTGTTGCTGTTGGTGTTATTGTTGGTGTTGGTGTTATTGTTGTTGTTGATGTTATTGTTGTTGTTGGTGTTATTGTTGGTGTTGCTGTTATTGTTGTTGTTGATGTTATTGTTGTTGTTGGTGTTATTGTTGTTGTTGGTGTTATTGTTGGTGTTGGTGTTATTGTTGGTGTTGGTGTTATTGTTGTTGTTGGTGTAATTGTTGGTGTTGCTGTTATTGTTGTTGTTGATGTTGTTGTTGTTGTTGGTGTTATTGTTGGTGTTATTGTTGTTGTTGGTGTTATTGTTGTTGTTGGTGTTATTGTTGTTGTTGGTGTTATTGTTGGTGTTGGTGTAATTGTTGTTGTTGATGTTATTGTTGTTGTTGGTGTTATTGTTGGTGTTGTTGTTATTGTTGTTGTTGATGTTATTGTTGTTGTTGGTGTTATTGTTGGTGTTATTGTTGTTGTTGGTGTTATTGTTGTTGTTGGTGTTATTGTTGTTGTTGGTGTTATTGTTGTTGTTGGTGTTATTGTTGGTGTTGGTGTTATTGTTGGTGTTATTGTTGTTGTTGGTGTTATTGTTGGTGTTGCTGTTATTGTTGTTGTTGATGTTATTGTTGTTGTTGGTGTTATTGTTGGTGTTATTGTTGTTGTTGGTATTATTGTTGTTGTTGGTGTTATTGTTGGTGTTGGTGTTATTGTTGTTGTTGGTGTTATTGTTGGTGTTGGTGTTGTTGTTGATGTTATTGTTGTTGTTGATGTTATTGTTGTTGTTGATGTTATTGTTGTTGTTGGTGTTATTGTTGGTGTTGCTGTTATTGTTGTTGTTGATGTTATTGTTGTTGTTGGTGTTATTGTTGGTGTTATTGTTGTTGTTGGTGTTATTGTTGTTGTTGGTGTTATTGTTGGTGTTGGTGTTATTGTTGTTGTTGGTGTTATTGTCGGTGTTGGTGTTGTTGTTGATGTTATTGTTGTTGTTGATGTTATTGTTGTTGTTGATGTTATTGTTGTTGTTGGTGTTATTGTTGTTGTTGGTGTTATTGTTGGTGTTGGTGTTATTGTTGGTGTTATTGTTGTTGTTGGTGTTATTGTTGTTGTTGGTGTTATTGTTGGTGTTATTGTTGTTGTTGGTGTTATTGTTGTTGTTGGTGTTATGGTTGTTGTTGGTGTTATTGTTGGTGTTATTGTTGGTGTTGGTGTTATTGTTGTTGTTGATGTTATTGTTGTTGTTGGTGTTATTGTTGGTGTTGCTGTTATTGTTGTTGTTGATGTTATTGTTGTTGTTGGTGTTATTGTTGGTGTTATTGTTGTTGTTGGTGTTATTGTTGTTGTTGGTGTTATTGTTGGTGTTGGTGTTATTGTTGTTGTTGGTGTTATTGTTGGTGTTGGTGTTATTGTTGTTGTTGGTGTTATTGTTGGTGTTGGTGTTGTTGTTGATGTTATTGTTTTTGTTGATGTTATTGTTGTTGTTGATGTTATTGTTGTTGTTGGTGTTATTGTTGGTGTTGGTGTTATTGTTGGTGTTGGTGTTATTGTTGGTGTTGGTGTTATTGTTGTTGTTGGTGTTATTGTTGGTGTTATTGTTGTTGTTGGTGTTATTGTTGTTGTTGGTGTTATTGTTGGTGTTGGTGTTATTGTTGTTGTTGATGTTATTGTTGTTGTTGGTGTTATTGTTGGTGTTGGTGTTATTGTTGGTGTTGGTGTTATTGTTGTTGTTGGTGTTATTGTTGGTGTTATTGTTGGTGTTGGTGTTATTGTTGTTGTTGATGTTATTGTTGTTGTTGGTGTTATTGTTGGTGTTGCTGTTATTGTTGTTGTTGATGTTATTGTTGTTGTTGGTGTTATTGTTGTTGTTGGTGTTATTGTTGTTGTTGGTGTTATTGTTGCTGTTGGTGTTATTGTTGGTGTTGGTGTTATTGTTGTTGTTGATGTTATTGTTGTTGTTGGTGTTATTGTTGGTGTTGCTGTTATTGTTGTTGTTGATGTTATTGTTGTTGTTGGTGTTATTGTTGTTGTTGGTGTTATTGTTGGTGTTGGTGTTATTGTTGGTGTTGGTGTTATTGTTGTTGTTGGTGTAATTGTTGGTGTTGCTGTTATTGTTGTTGTTGATGTTGTTGTTGTTGTTGGTGTTATTGTTGGTGTTATTGTTGTTGTTGGTGTTATTGTTGTTGTTGGTGTTATTGTTGTTGTTGGTGTTATTGTTGGTGTTGGTGTAATTGTTGTTGTTGATGTTATTGTTGTTGTTGGTGTTATTGTTGGTGTTGTTGTTATTGTTGTTGTTGATGTTATTGTTGTTGTTGGTGTTATTGTTGGTGTTATTGTTGTTGTTGGTGTTATTGTTGTTGTTGGTGTTATTGTTGTTGTTGGTGTTATTGTTGTTGTTGGTGTTATTGTTGGTGTTGGTGTTATTGTTGGTGTTATTGTTGTTGTTGGTGTTATTGTTGGTGTTGCTGTTATTGTTGTTGTTGATGTTATTGTTGTTGTTGGTGTTATTGTTGGTGTTATTGTTGTTGTTGGTATTATTGTTGTTGTTGGTGTTATTGTTGGTGTTGGTGTTATTGTTGTTGTTGGTGTTATTGTTGGTGTTGGTGTTGTTGTTGATGTTATTGTTGTTGTTGATGTTATTGTTGTTGTTGATGTTATTGTTGTTGTTGGTGTTATTGTTGGTGTTGCTGTTATTGTTGTTGTTGATGTTATTGTTGTTGTTGGTGTTATTGTTGGTGTTATTGTTGTTGTTGGTGTTATTGTTGTTGTTGGTGTTATTGTTGGTGTTGGTGTTATTGTTGTTGTTGGTGTTATTGTCGGTGTTGGTGTTGTTGTTGATGTTATTGTTGTTGTTGATGTTATTGTTGTTGTTGATGTTATTGTTGTTGTTGGTGTTATTGTTGTTGTTGGTGTTATTGTTGGTGTTGGTGTTATTGTTGGTGTTATTGTTGTTGTTGGTGTTATTGTTGTTGTTGGTGTTATTGTTGGTGTTATTGTTGTTGTTGGTGTTATTGTTGTTGTTGGTGTTATGGTTGTTGTTGGTGTTATTGTTGGTGTTATTGTTGGTGTTGGTGTTATTGTTGTTGTTGATGTTATTGTTGTTGTTGGTGTTATTGTTGGTGTTGCTGTTATTGTTGTTGTTGATGTTATTGTTGTTGTTGGTGTTATTGTTGGTGTTATTGTTGTTGTTGGTGTTATTGTTGTTGTTGGTGTTATTGTTGGTGTTGGTGTTATTGTTGTTGTTGGTGTTATTGTTGGTGTTGGTGTTATTGTTGTTGTTGGTGTTATTGTTGGTGTTGGTGTTGTTGTTGATGTTATTGTTTTTTGTTGATGTTATTGTTGTTGTTGATGTTATTGTTGTTGTTGGTGTTATTGTTGGTGTTGGTGTTATTGTTGGTGTTGGTGTTATTGTTGTTGTTGGTGTTATTGTTGGTGTTATTGTTGTTGTTGGTGTTATTGTTGTTGTTGGTGTTATTGTTGGTGTTGGTGTTATTGTTGGTGTTGGTGTCACTGTTGTTGTTGGTGTTATTGTTGTTGTTGGTGTTATTGTTGGTGTTGGTGTTATTGTTGGTGTTGGTGTTATTGTTGGTGTTATTGTTGTTGATGTTATTGTTGTTGTTGGTGTTAGTGTTGTTGTTGGTGTTATTGTTGCTGTTGGTGTTATTGTTGGTGTTGGTGTTATTGTTGGCGTTGATGTTATTTTTGTTGTTGGTGTTATTGTTGTTGTTGGTGTTATTGTTGGTGTTATTGTTGGTGTTGGTGTTATTGTTGTTGTCGGTGTTATTGTTGTTGTCGGTGTTATTGTTGGTGTTGGTGTTATTGTTGGTGTTGGTGTTATTGTTGGTGTTGGTGTTATTGTTGGCGTTGGTGTTATTGTTGGTGTTGGTGTTATTGTTGGTGTTGGTGTTATTGTTGTTGTCGGTGTTATTGTTGGTGTTGGTGTTATTGTTGGTGTTGGTGTTATTGTTGGTGTTGGTGTTATTGTTGGTGTTATTGTTGTTGTTGGTGTTATTGTTGGTGTTGCTGTTATTGTTGTTGTTGATGTTATTGTTGTTGTTGGTGTTATTGTTGGTGTTATTGTTGTTGTTGGTGTTATTGTTGTTGTTGGTGTTATTGTTGGTGTTGGTGTTATTGTTGTTGTTGGTGTTATTGTTGGTGTTGGTGTTGTTGTTGATGTTATTGTTGTTGTTGATGTTATTGTTGTTGTTGATGTTATTGTTGTTGTTGGTGTTATTGTTGGTGTTGCTGTTATTGTTGTTGTTGATGTTATTGTTGTTGTTGGTGTTATTGTTGGTGTTATTGTTGTTGTTGGTGTTATTGTTGTTGTTGGTGTTATTGTTGGTGTTGGTGTTATTGTTGTTGTTGGTGTTATTGTTGGTGTTGGTGTTGTTGTTGATGTTATTGTTGTTGTTGATGTTATTGTTGTTGTTGATGTTATTGTTGTTGTTGGTGTTATTGTTGTTGTTGGTGCTATTGTTGGCGTTGGTGTTATTGTTGGTTTTATTGTTGTTGTTGGTGTTATTGTTGTTGTTGGTGTTATTGTTGTTGTTGGTGTTATTGTTGGTGTTATTGTTGTTGTTGGTGTTATTGTTGTTGTTGGTGTTATGGTTGTTGTTGGTGTTATTGTTGGTGTTATTGTTGGTGTTGGTGTTATTGTTGTTGTTGATGTTATTGTTGTTGTTGGTGTTATTGTTGGTGTTGCTGTTATTGTTGTTGTTGATGTTATTGTTGTTGTTGGTGTTATTGTTGGTGTTATTGTTGTTGTTGGTGTTATTGTTGTTGTTGGTGTTATTGTTGGTGTTGGTGTTATTGTTGTTGTTGGTGTTATTGTTGGTGTTGGTGTTATTGTTGTTGTTGGTGTTATTGTTGGTGTTGGTGTTGTTGTTGATGTTATTGTTTTTGTTGATGTTATTGTTGTTGTTGATGTTATTGTTGTTGTTGGTGTTATTGTTGTTGTTGGTGTTATTGTTGGTGTTGGTGTTATTGTTGGTGTTGGTGTTATTGTTGTTGTTGGTGTTATTGTTGGTGTTATTGTTGTTGTTGGTGTTATTGTTGTTGTTGGTGTTATTGTTGGTGTTGGTGTTATTGTTGGTGTTGGTGTCACTGTTGTTGTTGGTGTTATTGTTGTTATTGGTGTTATTGTTGATGTTGGTGTTATTGTTGGTGTTGGTGTTATTGTTGGTGTTATTGTTGTTGATGTTATTGTTGTTGTTGGTGTTATTGTTGTTGTTGGTGTTATTGTTGCTGTTGGTGTTATTGTTGGTGTTGGTGTTATTGTTGGCGTTGATGTTATTTTTGTTGTTGGTGTTATTGTTGTTGTTGGTGTTATTGTTGGTGTTATTGTTGGTGTTGGTGTTATTGTTGTTGTCGGTGTTATTGTTGTTGTCGGTGTTATTGTTGGTGTTGCTGTTATTGTTGGTGTTGGTGTTATTGTTGGTGTTGGTGTTATTGTTGGCGTTGGTGTTATTGTTGGTGTTGGTGTTATTGTTGGTGTTGGTGTTATTGTTGTTGTCGGTGTTATTGTTGGTGTTGGTGTTATTGTTGGTGTTGGTGTTATTGTTGGTGTTGGTGTTATTGTTGGTGTTGGTGTTATTGTTGGTGTTGGTTTTATTGTTGTTGTTGGTGTTATTGTTGGCGTTGGTGTTATTGTTGGTGTTGGTGTTATTGTTGTTGTTGGTGTTATTGTTGGTGTTGGTGTTATTGTTGTTGTTGGTGTTATTGTTGTTGTTGGTGTTATCGTTGGTGTTGGTGTTATTGTTGTTGTTGGTGTTATTGTTGTTGTTGGTGTTATTGTTGGTGTTGGTGTTATCGTTGGTGTTGGTGTTATTGTTGTTGTTGATGTTATTGTTGGTGTTGGTGTTATTGTTGGTGTTGGTGTTATTGTTGGTGTTGGTGTTATTGTTGTTGTTGGTGTTATTGTTGGCGTTGGTGTTATTGTTGGTGTTGGTGTTATTGTTGTTGTTGGTGTTATTGTTGGTGTTGGTGTTATTGTTGTTGTTGGTGTTATTGTTGGTGTTGGTGTTATTGTTGTTGTTGGTGTTATTGTTGGTGTTGGTGTTGTTGTTGATGTTATTGTTGTTGTTGATGTTATTGTTGTTGTTGATGTTATTGTTGTTGTTGGTGTTATTGTTGGTGTTGCTGTTATTGTTGTTGTTGATGTTATTGTTGTTGTTGGTGTTATTGTTGGTGTTATTGTTGTTGTTGGTGTTATTGTTGTTGTTGGTGTTATTGTTGGTGTTGGTGTTATTGTTGTTGTTGGTGTTATTGTTGGTGTTGGTGTTGTTGTTGATGTAATTGTTGTTGTTGATGTTATTGTTGTTGTTGATGTTGTTGTTGGTGTTATTGTTGTTGTTGGTGTTATTGTTGTTGTTGGTGTTATTGTTGTTGTTGGTGTTATTGTTGGTGTTATTGTTGTTGTTGGTGTTATTGTTGTTGTTGGTGTTATGGTTGTTGTTGGTGTTATTGTTGGTGTTATTGTTGGTGTTGGTGTTATTGTTGTTGTTGATGTTATTGTTGTTGTTGGTGTTATTGTTGGTGTTGCTGTTATTGTTGTTGTTGATGTTATTGTTGTTGTTGGTGTTATTGTTGGTGTTATTGTTGTTGTTGGTGTTATTGTTGTTGTTGGTGTTATTGTTGGTGTTGGTGTTATTGTTGTTGTTGGTGTTATTGTTGGTGTTGGTGTTATTGTTGTTGTTGGTGTTATTGTTGGTGTTGGTGTTGTTGTTGATGTTATTGTTTTTGTTGATGTTATTGTTGTTGTTGATGTTATTGTTGTTGTTGGTGTTATTGTTGTTGTTGGTGTTATTGTTGGTGTTGGTGTTATTGTTGGTGTTGGTGTTATTGTTGTTGTTGGTGTTATTGTTGGTGTTATTGTTGTTGTTGGTGTTATTGTTGTTGTTGGTGTTATTGTTGGTGTTGGTGTTATTGTTGGTGTTGGTGTCACTGTTGTTGTTGGTGTTATTGTTGTTGTTGGTGTTATTGTTGGTGTTGGTGTTATTGTTGGTGTTGGTGTTATTGTTGGTGTTATTGTTGTTGATGTTATTGTTGTTGTTGGTGTTATTGTTGTTGTTGGTGTTATTGTTGCTGTTGGTGTTATTGTTGGTGTTGGGGTTATTGTTGGCGTTGATGTTATTTTTGTTGTTGGTGTTATTGTTGTTGTTGGTGTTATTGTTGGTGTTATTGTTGGTGTTGGTGTTATTGTTGTTGTCGGTGTTATTGTTGTTGTCGGTGTTATTGTTGGTGTTGGTGTTATTGTTGGTGTTGGTGTTATTGTTGGTGTTGGTGTTATTGTTGGCGTTGGTGTTATTGTTGTTGTCGGTGTTATTGTTGGTGTTGGTGTTATTGTTGGTGTTGGTGTTATTGTTGGTGTTGGTGTTGGTGTTATTGTTGGTGTTGGTTTTATTGTTGTTGTTGGTGTTATTGTTGGCGTTGGTGTTATTGTTGGTGTTGGTGTTATTGTTGTTGTTGGTGTTATTGTTGGTGTTGGTGTTATTGTTGTTTTTGGTGTTATTGTTGTTGTTGGTGTTATCGTTGGTGTTGGTTTTATTGTTGTTGTTGGTGTTATTGTTGTTGTTGGTGTTATTGTTGGTGTTGGTGTTATCGTTGGTGTTGGTGTTATTGTTGTTGTTGATGTTATTGTTGTTGTTGGTGTTATTGTTGGTGTTGGTGTTATTGTTGGTGTTGGTGTTATTGTTGTTGTTGGTGTTATTGTTGGCGTTGGTGTTATTGTTGGTGTTGGTGTTATTGTTGTTGTTGGTGTTATTGTTGGTGTTGGTGTTATTGTTGTTGTTGGTGTTATTGTTGTTGTTGGTGTTATCGTTGGTGTTGGTGTTATTGTTGTTGTTGGTGTTATTGTTGTTGTTGGTGTTATTGTTGGTGTTGGTGTTATTGTTGGTGTTGGTGTTATTGTTGGTGTTGGTGTTATTGTTGGTGTTGCTGTTATTGTTGTTGTTGATGTTATTGTTGTTGTTGATGTTATTGTTGGTGTTGGTGTTATTGTTGGTGTTATTGTTGGTGTTGGTGTTATTGTTGGTGTTGGTGTTATTGTTGTTGTTGGTGTTGGTGTTATTGTTGGTGTTATTGTTGTTGTTGATGTTATTGTTGTTGTTGATGTTATTGTTGTTGTTGGTGTTATTGTTGTTGTTGGCGTTATTGTTGTTGTTGGTGTCAATTGTTGGTGTTGGTGTTATTGTTGGTGTTGGTGTTATTGTTGTTGTTGGTGTTATTGTTGGTGTTGGTGTTATTGTTGTTGTTGATGTTATTGTTGTTGTTGGTGTTATTGTTGGTGTTGGTTTTATTGTTGGTGTTGGTGTTGTTGTTGTTGTTGGTGTTATTGTTGGTGTTATTGTTGGTGTTGGTGTTATTGTTGTTGTTGATGTTATTGTTGTTGTTGGTGTTATTGTTGGTGTTGTTGTTATTGTTGTTGTTGATGTTATTGTTGTTGTTGGTGTTATTGTTGGTGTTATTGTTGTTGTTGGTGTTATTGTTGTTGTTGGTGTTATTGTTGCTGTTGGTGTTATTGTTGGTGTTGGTGTTATTGTTGTTGTTGATGTTATTGTTGTTGTTGGTGTTATTGTTGGTGTTGCTGTTATTGTTGTTGTTGATGTTATTGTTGTTGTTGGTGTTATTGTTGTTGTTGGTGTTATTGTTGGTGTTGGTGTTATTGTTGGTGTTGGTGTTATTGTTGTTGTTGGTGTAATTGTTGGTGTTGCTGTTATTGTTGTTGTTGATGTTATTGTTGTTGTTGGTGTTATTGTTGGTGTTATTGTTGTTGTTGGTGTTATTGTTGTTGTTGGTGTTATTGTTGTTGTTGGTGTTATTGTTGGTGTTGGTGTTATTGTTGTTGTTGATGTTATTGTTGTTGTTGGTGTTATTGTTGGTGTTGCTGTTATTGTTGTTGTTGATGTTATTGTTGTTGTTGGTGTTATTGTTGGTGTTATTGTTGTTGTTGGTGTTATTGTTGTTGTTGGTGTTATTATTGGTGTTGGTGTTATTGTTGGTGTTATTGTTGTTGTTGGTGTTATTGTTGGTGTTATTGTTGGTGTTGGTGTTATTGTTGTTGTTGATGTTATTGTTGTTGTTGGTGTTATTGTTGGTGTTGCTGTTATTGTTGTTGTTGGTGTTATTATTGGTGTTGGTGTTATTGTTGGTGTTATTGTTGTTGTTGGTGTTATTGTTGGTGTTATTGTTGGTGTTGGTGTTATTGTTGTTGTTGATGTTATTGTTGTTGTTGGTGTTATTGTTGGTGTTGCTGTTATTGTTGTTGTTGGTGTTATTGTTGGTGTTGCTGTTATTGTTGTTGTTGATGTTATTGTTGTTGTTGGTGTTATTGTTGGTGTTATTGTTGTTGTTGGTGTTATTGTTGTTGTTGGTGTTATTATTGGTGTTGGTGTTATTGTTGGTGTTATTGTTGTTGTTGGTGTTATTGTTGGTGTTATTGTTGGTGTTGGTGTTATTGTTGTTGTTGATGTTATTGTTGTTGTTGGTGTTATTGTTGGTGTTGCTGTTATTGTTGTTGTTGGTGTTATTGTTGTTGTTGGTGTTATTGTTGGTGTTATTGTTGGTGTTGGTGTTATTGTTGTTGTTGATGTTATTGTTGTTGTTGGTGTTATTGTTGGTGTTGCTGTTATTGTTGTTGTTGGTGTTATTGTTGTTGTTGGTGTTATTGTTGGTGTTATTGTTGGTGTTGGTGTTATTGTTGTTGTTGGTGTTATTGTTGGTGTTGCTGTTATTGTTGGTGTTGATGTTATTGTTGTTGTTGGTGTTATTGTTGGTGTTATTGTTGTTGTTGATGTTATTGTTGTTGTTGGTGTTATTGTTGGTGTTGCTGTTATTGTTGTTGTTGATGTTATTGTTGTTGTTGGTGTTATTGTTGGTGTTATTGTTGTTGTTGGTGTTATTGTTGTTGTTGGTGTTATTGTTGGTGTTGGTGTTATTGTTGTTGTTGGTGTTATTGTTGGTGTTGGTGTTGTTGTTGATGTTATTGTTGTTGTTGATGTTATTGTTGTTGTTGATGTTATTGTTGTTGTTGGTGTTATTGTTGTTGTTGGTGTTATTGTTGGTGTTGGTGTTATTGTTGGTGTTGGTGTCATTGTTGTTGTTGGTGTTATTGTTGGTGTTATTGTTGTTGTTGGTGTTATTGTTGTTGTTGGTGTTATTGTTGGTGTTGGTGTTATTGTTGGTGTTGGTGTTATTGTTGTTGTTGGTGTTATTTTTGGCGTTGGTGTTATTGATGGTGTTGGTGTTATTGTTGTTGTTGGTGTTATTGTTGTTGTTGGTGTTATTGTTGGTGTTGGTGTTATTGTTGGTGTTGGTGTTATTGTTGGTGTTATTGTTGTTGATGTTATTGTTGTTGTTGGTGTTATTGTTGTTGTTGGTGTTATTGTTGTTGTTGGTGTTATTGTTGGTGTTGGTGTTATTGTTGTTGTTGGTGTTATTGTTGGTGTTGGTGTTATTGTTGGCGTTGGTGTTATTGTTGGTGTTGGTGTTATTGTTGGTGTTGGTGTTATTGTTGTTGTTGGTGTTATTGTTGGCGTTGGTGTTATTGTTGGTGTTGGTGTTATTGTTGTTGTAGGTGTTATTGTTGGTGTTGGTGTTATTGTTGGTGTTGGTGTTATTGTTGTTGTTGGTGTTATTGTTGTTGTTGGTGTTATTGTTGTTGTTGGTGTTATTGTTGGTGTTGGTGTTATTGTTGGTGTTGGTGTTATTGTTGTTGTTGGTGTTATTGTTGTTGTTGGTGTTATTGTTGGTGTTGGTGTTATTGTTGGTGTTGGTGTTATTGTTGTTGTAGGTGTTATTGTTGTTGTTGGTGTTATTGTTGGTGTTATTGTTGTTGTTGATGTTATTGTTGTTGTTGATGTTATTGTTGTTGTTGGTGTTATTGTTGTTGTTGGTGTTATTGTTGTTGTTGGTGTTATTGTTGGTGTTGGTGTTATTGTTGGTGTTGGTGTTATTGTTGTTGTTGGTGTTATTGTTGTTGTTGGTGTTATTGTTGGTGTTGCTGTTATTGTTGGTGTTGGTGTTATTGTTGTTGTAGGTGTTATTGTTGTTGTTGGTGTTATTGTTGGTGTTATTGTTGTTGTTGATGTTATTGTTGTTGTTGATGTTATTGTTGTTGTTGGTGTTATTGTTGTTGTTGGTGTTATTGTTGTTGTTGGTGTTATTGTTATTGTTGGTGTTATTGTTGTTGTTGGTGTTATTGTTGTTGTTGATGTTATTGTTGTTGTTGGTGTTATTGTTGTTGTTGGTGTTATTGTTGTTGTTGGTGTTATTGTTGGTGTTGGTGTTATTGTTGGTGTTATTGTTGTTGATGTTATTGTTGTTGTTGGTGTTATTGTTGTTGTTGGTGTTATTGTTGTTGTTGGTGTTATTGTTGGTGTTGGTGTTATTGTTGGTGTTGGTGTTATTGTTGTTGTTGGTATTATTGTTGGTGTTGGTGTTGTTGTTGATGTTATTGTTGTTGTTGATGTTATTATTGTTGTTGATGTTATTGTTGTTGCTGGTGTTATTGTTGTTGTTGGTGTTACTGTTGGTGTTGGTGTCATTGTTGTTGTTGGTGTTATTGTTGGTGTTGGTGTTATTGTTGTTGTTGGTGTTATTGTTGTTGTTGGTGTTATTGTTGTTGTTGGTGTTATTGTTGGTGTTGGTGTTATTGTTGGTGTTGGTGTTATTGTTGTTGTTGGTGTTATTGTTGGCGTTGGTGTTATTGTTGGTGTTGGTGTTATTGTTGTTGTAGGTGTTGTTGTTGGTGTTGGTGTTATTGTTGGTGTTGGTGTTATTGTTGGTGTTGGTGTTATTGTTGTTGTTGGTGTTATTGTTGTTGTTGGTGTTATTGTTGTTGTTGGTGTTATTGTTGGTGTTGGTGTTAATGATGGTGTTGGTGTTATTGTTGTTGTAGGTGTTATTGTTGTTGTTGGTGTTATTGTTGGTGTTATTGTTGTTGTTGGTGTTATTGTTGTTGTTGATGTTATTGTTGTTGTTGATGTTATTGTTGTTGTTGGTGTTATTGTTGTTGTTGGTGTTATTGTTGTTGTTGGTGTTATTGTTGTTGTTGGTGTTATTGTTGGTGTTGGTGTTATTGTTGGTGTTGGTGTTATTGTTGGTGTTGGTGTTATTGTGGGTGTTGGTGTTATTGTTGGTGTTGGTGTTATTGTTGTTGTTGATGTTATTGTTGTTGTTGGTGTTATTGTTGGTGTTGGTGTTATTGTTGGTGTTGGTGTTATTGTTGGTGTTGGTGTTATTGTTGGTGCTGGTGTTATTGTTGGTGTTGGTGTTATTGTTGTTGTTGATGTTATTGTTGTTGTTGGTGTTATTGTTGTTGTTGGTGTTATTGTTGTTGTTGGTGTTATTGTTGTTGTTGGTGTTATTGTTGTTGTTGTTGTTATTGTTGTTGTTGGTGTTATTGTTGGTGTTGGTGTTATTGTTGTTGTTGGTGTTATTGTTGTTGTTGGTGTTATTGTTGGTGTTATTGTTGGTGTTATTGTTGTTGTTGATGTTATTGTTGTTGGTGATGTTATTGTTGTTGTTGGTGTTATTGTTGTTGTTGGTGTTATTGTTGTTGTTGGTGTTATTGTTGGTGTTGGTGTTATTGTTGGTGTTGGTGTTATTGCTGGTGTTGATGTTATTGTTGTTGTTGGTGTTATTGTTGGTGTTATTGTTGTTGTTGGTGTTATTGTTGTTGTTGGTGTTATTGTTGTTATTGGTGTTATTGTTGTTGTTGGTGTTATTGTTGGTGTTGGTGTTATTGTTGGTGTTGGTGTTATTGTTGTTGTTGGTGTTATTGTTGGTGTTGGTGTTATTGTTGGTGTTATTGTTGTTGTTGATGTTATTGTTGTTGTTGATGTTATTGTTGTTGTTGGTGTTATTGTTGTTGTTGGTGTTATTGTTGTTGTTGGTGTTATTGTTGGTGTTGGTGTTATTGTTGGTGTTGGTGTTATTGTTGTTGTTGATGTTATTGTTGTTGTTGGTGTTATTGTTGTTGTTGGTGTTATTGTTGTTGTTGGTGTTATTGTGTTGTTGGTGTTATTGTTGTTGTTGGTGTTATTGTTGGTGTTGGTGTTATTGTTATTGTTGATGTTATTGTTGTTGTTGGTGTTATTGTTGGTGTTGGGGTTATTGTTGTTGTTGATGTTATTGTTGTTGTTGGTGTTATTGTTGGTGTTATTGTTGGTGTTGGTGTTATTGTTGGTGTTGGTGTTATTGTTGTTGTTGGTGTTATTGTTGGTGTTGGTGTTATTGTTGGTGTTATTGTTGGTGTTATTGTTGGTGTTATTGTTGGTGTTATTGTTGGTGTTGGTGTTATTGTTGTTGTTGATGTTATTGTTGTTGTTGGTGTTATTGTTGGTGTTGGTGTTATTGTTATTGTTGGTGTTATTGTTGGTGTTGGTGTTATTGTTGGTGTTATTGTTGTTGTTGGTGTTATTGTTGTTGTTGGTCTTATTGTTGGTGCTATTGTTGTTGTTGGTGTTATTGTTGTTGTTGGTGTTATTGTTGGTGTTATTGTTGTTGTTGGTGTTATTGTTGTTGTTGATATTATTGTTGTTGTTGGTGTTATTGTTGGTGTTGGTGTTATTGTTATTGTTGGTGTTATTGTTGGTGTTGGTGTTATTGTTGGTGTTATTGTTGTTGTTGGTGTTATTGTTGTTGTTGGTGTTATTGTTGGTGTTATTGTTGTTGTTGGTGTTATTGTTGTTGTTGGTGTTATTGTGGTTGTTGGTGTTATTGTTGTTGTTGGTGTTATTGTTGTTGTTGGTGTTATTGTTGTTGTTGGTGTTATTGTTGTTGTTGGTGTTATTGTTGTTGTTGTTGTTATTGTTGTTGTTGGAGTTATTGTGGTTGTTGGTGTTATTGTTGTTGTTGGTGTTATTGTGGTTGTTGGTGTTATTGTTGATGTTGGTGTTATTGTTGGTGTTATTGTTGTTGATGTTATTGTTGTTGTTGGTGTTATTGTTCTTGTTGGTGTTATTGTTGGTGTTATTGTTGTTGTTGGTGTTATTGTTGGTGTTATTGTTGGTGTTATTGTTGTTGATGTTATTATTGTTGTTGGTGTTATTGTTGTTGTTGGTGTTATTGTTGTTGTTGGTGTTATTGTTGGTGTTGGTGTTATTGTTGGTGTTGGTGTTATTGTTGTTGTTGGTATTATTGTTGGTGTTGGTGTTGTTGTTGATGTTATTGTTGTTGTTGATGTTATTATTGTTGTTGATGTTATTGTTGTTGTTGGTGTTATTGTTGTTGTTGGTGTTATTGTTGGTGTTGGTGTTATTGTTGTTGTTGGTGTTATTGTTGGTGTTGGTGTTATTGTTGTTGTTGGTGTTATTGTTGTTGTTGGTGTTATTGTCGTTGTTGGTGCTATTGTTGGTGTTGGTGTTATTGTTGGTGTTGGTGTTATTGTTGTTGTTGGTGTTATTGTTGGCGTTGGTGTTATTGTTGGTGTTGGTGTTATTGTTGTTGTAGGTGTTATTGTTGGTGTTGGTGTTATTGTTGGTGTTGGTGTTATTGTTGGTGTTGGTGTTATTGTTGTTGTTGGTGTTATTGTTGTTGTTGGTGTTATTGTTGTTGTTGGTGTTATTGTTGGCCTTGGTGTTATTGTTGGTGTTGGTGTTATTGTTGTTGTAGGTGTTATTGTTGTTGTTGGTGTTATTGTTGGTGTTATTGTTGTTGTTGGTGTTATTGTTGTTGTTGATGTTATTGTTGTTGTTGATGTTATTGTTGTTGTTGGTGTTATTGTTGTTGTTGGTGTTATTGTTGTTGTTGGTGTTATTGTTGTTGTTGGTGTTATTGTTGGTGTTGGTGTTATTGTTGGTGTTGGTGTTATTGTTGGTGTTGGTGTTATTGTTGGTGTTGGTGTTATTGTTGGTGTTGGTGTTATTGTTGTTGTTGATGTTATTGTTGTTGTTGGTGTTATTGTTGGTGTTGGTGTTATTGTTGGTGTTGGTGTTATTGTTGGTGTTGGTGTTATTGTTGGTGTTGGTGTTATTGTTGGTGTTGGTGTTATTGTTGTTGTTGATGTTATTGTTGTTGTTGATGTTATTGTTGTTGTTGTTGTTATTGTTGTTGTTGGTGTTATTGTTGTTGTTGGTGTTATTGTTGTTGTTGGTGTTATTGTTGTTGTTGGTGTTATTGTTGTTGTTGGTGTTATTGTTGTTGTTGGTGTTATTGTTGTTGTTGGTGTTATTGTTGTTGTTGGTGTTATTGTTGGTGTTATTGTTGGTGTTATTGTTGTTGTTGGTGTTATTGTTGTTGATGTTATTGTTGTTGTTGGTGTTATTGTTGTTGTTGGTGTTATTGTTGTTGTTGGTGTTATTGTTGGTGTTGCTGTTATTGTTGTTGTTGGTGTTATTGTTGGTGTTGCTGTTATTGTTGTTGTTGATGTTATTGTTGTTGTTGGTGTTATTGTTGGTGTTATTGTTGTTGTTGGTGTTATTGTTGTTGTTGGTGTTATTATTGGTGTTGGTGTTATTGTTGGTGTTATTGTTGTTGTTGGTGTTATTGTTGGTGTTATTGTTGGTGTTGGTGTTATTGTTGTTGTTGATGTTATTGTTGTTGTTGGTGTTATTGTTGGTGTTGCTGTTATTGTTGTTGTTGGTGTTATTGTTGTTGTTGGTGTTATTGTTGGTGTTATTGTTGGTGTTGGTGTTATTGTTGTTGTTGATGTTATTGTTGTTGTTGGTGTTATTGTTGGTGTTGCTGTTATTGTTGTTGTTGGTGTTATTGTTGTTGTTGGTGTTATTGTTGGTGTTATTGTTGGTGTTGGTGTTATTGTTGTTGTTGGTGTTATTGTTGGTGTTGCTGTTATTGTTGGTGTTGATGTTATTGTTGTTGTTGGT
The DNA here is from genome assembly GCA_964016885.1 of Eledone cirrhosa. Classification (NCBI taxonomy): domain Eukaryota; kingdom Metazoa; phylum Mollusca; class Cephalopoda; order Octopoda; family Eledonidae; genus Eledone; species Eledone cirrhosa. The sequence continues at coordinate 60,366 of OZ024741.1, read as the reverse complement.
GTTATTGTTGGTGTTATTGTTGTTGTTGATGTTATTGTTGTTGTTGGTGTTATTGTTGGTGTTGCTGTTATTGTTGTTGTTGATGTTATTGTTGTTGTTGGTGTTATTGTTGGTGTTATTGTTGTTGTTGGTGTTATTGTTGTTGTTGGTGTTATTGTTGGTGTTGGTGTTATTGTTGTTGTTGGTGTTATTGTTGGTGTTGGTGTTGTTGTTGATGTTATTGTTGTTGTTGATGTTATTGTTGTTGTTGATGTTATTGTTGTTGTTGGTGTTATTGTTGTTGTTGGTGTTATTGTTGGTGTTGGTGTTATTGTTGGTGTTGGTGTCATTGTTGTTGTTGGTGTTATTGTTGGTGTTATTGTTGTTGTTGGTGTTATTGTTGTTGTTGGTGTTATTGTTGGTGTTGGTGTTATTGTTGGTGTTGGTGTTATTGTTGTTGTTGGTGTTATTTTTGGCGTTGGTGTTATTGATGGTGTTGGTGTTATTGTTGTTGTTGGTGTTATTGTTGTTGTTGGTGTTATTGTTGGTGTTGGTGTTATTGTTGGTGTTGGTGTTATTGTTGGTGTTATTGTTGTTGATGTTATTGTTGTTGTTGGTGTTATTGTTGTTGTTGGTGTTATTGTTGTTGTTGGTGTTATTGTTGGTGTTGGTGTTATTGTTGTTGTTGGTGTTATTGTTGGTATTGGTGTTATTGTTGGCGTTGGTGTTATTGTTGGTGTTGGTGTTATTGTTGGTGTTGGTGTTATTGTTGTTGTTGGTGTTATTGTTGGCGTTGGTGTTATTGTTGGTGTTGGTGTTATTGTTGTTGTAGGTGTTATTGTTGGTGTTGGTGTTATTGTTGGTGTTGGTGTTATTGTTGTTGTTGGTGTTATTGTTGTTGTTGGTGTTATTGTTGTTGTTGGTGTTATTGTTGTTGTTGGTGTTATTGTTGGTGTTGGTGTTATTGTTGGTGTTGGTGTTATTGTTGTTGTAGGTGTTATTGTTGTTGTTGGTGTTATTGTTGGTGTTATTGTTGTTGTTGATGTTATTGTTGTTGTTGATGTTATTGTTGTTGTTGGTGTTATTGTTGTTGTTGGTGTTATTGTTGTTGTTGGTGTTATTGTTGGTGTTGGTGTTATTGTTGGTGTTGGTGTTATTGTTGTTGTTGGTGTTATTGTTGTTGTTGGTGTTATTGTTGGTGTTGCTGTTATTGTTGGTGTTGGTGTTATTGTTGTTGTAGGTGTTATTGTTGTTGTTGGTGTTATTGTTGGTGTTATTGTTGTTGTTGATGTTATTGTTGTTGTTGATGTTATTGTTGTTGTTGGTGTTATTGTTGTTGTTGGTGTTATTGTTGTTGTTGGTGTTATTGTTATTGTTGGTGTTATTGTTGTTGTTGGTGTTATTGTTGTTGTTGATGTTATTGTTGTTGTTGGTGTTATTGTTGTTGTTGGTGTTATTGTTGTTGTTGGTGTTATTGTTGGTGTTGGTGTTATTGTTGGTGTTATTGTTGTTGATGTTATTGTTGTTGTTGGTGTTATTGTTGTTGTTGGTGTTATTGTTGTTGTTGGTGTTATTGTTGGTGTTGGTGTTATTGTTGGTGTTGGTGTTATTGTTGTTGTTGGTATTATTGTTGGTGTTGGTGTTGTTGTTGATGTTATTGTTGTTGTTGATGTTATTATTGTTGTTGATGTTATTGTTGTTGCTGGTGTTATTGTTGTTGTTGGTGTTACTGTTGGTGTTGGTGTCATTGTTGTTGTTGGTGTTATTGTTGGTGTTGGTGTTATTGTTGTTGTTGGTGTTATTGTTGTTGTTGGTGTTATTGTTGTTGTTGGTGTTATTGTTGGTGTTGGTGTTATTGTTGGTGTTGGTGTTATTGTTGTTGTTGGTGTTATTGTTGGCGTTGGTGTTATTGTTGGTGTTGGTGTTATTGTTGTTGTAGGTGTTGTTGTTGGTGTTGGTGTTATTGTTGGTGTTGGTGTTATTGTTGGTGTTGGTGTTATTGTTGTTGTTGGTGTTATTGTTGTTGTTGGTGTTATTGTTGTTGTTGGTGTTATTGTTGGTGTTGGTGTTAATGATGGTGTTGGTGTTATTGTTGTTGTAGGTGTTATTGTTGTTGTTGGTGTTATTGTTGGTGTTATTGTTGTTGTTGGTGTTATTGTTGTTGTTGATGTTATTGTTGTTGTTGATGTTATTGTTGTTGTTGGTGTTATTGTTGTTGTTGGTGTTATTGTTGTTGTTGGTGTTATTGTTGTTGTTGGTGTTATTGTTGGTGTTGGTGTTATTGTTGGTGTTGGTGTTATTGTTGGTGTTGGTGTTATTGTGGGTGTTGGTGTTATTGTTGGTGTTGGTGTTATTGTTGTTGTTGATGTTATTGTTGTTGTTGGTGTTATTGTTGGTGTTGGTGTTATTGTTGGTGTTGGTGTTATTGTTGGTGTTGGTGTTATTGTTGGTGCTGGTGTTATTGTTGGTGTTGGTGTTATTGTTGTTGTTGATGTTATTGTTGTTGTTGGTGTTATTGTTGTTGTTGGTGTTATTGTTGTTGTTGGTGTTATTGTTGTTGTTGGTGTTATTGTTGTTGTTGTTATTGTTGTTGTTGGTGTTATTGTTGGTGTTGGTGTTATTGTTGTTGTTGGTGTTATTGTTGTTGTTGGTGTTATTGTTGGTGTTATTGTTGGTGTTATTGTTGTTGTTGATGTTATTGTTGTTGGTGATGTTATTGTTGTTGTTGGTGTTATTGTTGTTGTTGGTGTTATTGTTGTTGTTGGTGTTATTGTTGGTGTTGGTGTTATTGTTGGTGTTGGTGTTATTGCTGGTGTTGATGTTATTGTTGTTGTTGGTGTTATTGTTGGTGTTATTGTTGTTGTTGGTGTTATTGTTGTTGTTGGTGTTATTGTTGTTATTGGTGTTATTGTTGTTGTTGGTGTTATTGTTGGTGTTGGTGTTATTGTTGGTGTTGGTGTTATTGTTGTTGTTGGTGTTATTGTTGGTGTTGGTGTTATTGTTGGTGTTATTGTTGTTGTTGATGTTATTGTTGTTGTTGATGTTATTGTTGTTGTTGGTGTTATTGTTGTTGTTGGTGTTATTGTTGTTGTTGGTGTTATTGTTGGTGTTGGTGTTATTGTTGGTGTTGGTGTTATTGTTGTTGTTGATGTTATTGTTGTTGTTGGTGTTATTGTTGTTGTTGGTGTTATTGTTGTTGTTGGTGTTATTGTGTTGTTGGTGTTATTGTTGTTGTTGGTGTTATTGTTGGTGTTGGTGTTATTGTTGTTGTTGATGTTATTGTTGTTGTTGGTGTTATTGTTGGTGTTGGGGTTATTGTTGTTGTTGATGTTATTGTTGTTGTTGGTGTTATTGTTGGTGTTATTGTTGGTGTTGGTGTTATTGTTGGTGTTGGTGTTATTGTTGTTGTTGGTGTTATTGTTGGTGTTGGTGTTATTGTTGGTGTTATTGTTGGTGTTATTGTTGGTGTTATTGTTGGTGTTATTGTTGGTGTTGGTGTTATTGTTGTTGTTGATGTTATTGTTGTTGTTGGTGTTATTGTTGGTGTTGGTGTTATTGTTATTGTTGGTGTTATTGTTGGTGTTGGTGTTATTGTTGGTGTTATTGTTGTTGTTGGTGTTATTGTTGTTGTTGGTCTTATTGTTGGTGCTATTGTTGTTGTTGGTGTTATTGTTGTTGTTGGTGTTATTGTTGGTGTTATTGTTGTTGTTGGTGTTATTGTTGTTGTTGATATTATTGTTGTTGTTGGTGTTATTGTTGGTGTTGGTGTTATTGTTATTGTTGGTGTTATTGTTGGTGTTGGTGTTATTGTTGGTGTTATTGTTGTTGTTGGTGTTATTGTTGTTGTTGGTGTTATTGTTGGTGTTATTGTTGTTGTTGGTGTTATTGTTGTTGTTGGTGTTATTGTGGTTGTTGGTGTTATTGTTGTTGTTGGTGTTATTGTTGTTGTTGGTGTTATTGTTGTTGTTGGTGTTATTGTTGTTGTTGGTGTTATTGTTGTTGTTGTTGTTATTGTTGTTGTTGGAGTTATTGTGGTTGTTGGTGTTATTGTTGTTGTTGGTGTTATTGTGGTTGTTGGTGTTATTGTTGATGTTGGTGTTATTGTTGGTGTTATTGTTGTTGATGTTATTGTTGTTGTTGGTGTTATTGTTGTTGTTGGTGTTATTGTTGGTGTTATTGTTGTTGTTGGTGTTATTGTTGGTGTTATTGTTGGTGTTATTGTTGTTGATGTTATTATTGTTGTTGGTGTTATTGTTGTTGTTGGTGTTATTGTTGTTGTTGGTGTTATTGTTGGTGTTGGTGTTATTGTTGGTGTTGGTGTTATTGTTGTTGTTGGTATTATTGTTGGTGTTGGTGTTGTTGTTGATGTTATTGTTGTTGTTGATGTTATTATTGTTGTTGATGTTATTGTTGTTGTTGGTGTTATTGTTGTTGTTGGTGTTATTGTTGGTGTTGGTGTTATTGTTGTTGTTGGTGTTATTGTTGGTGTTGGTGTTATTGTTGTTGTTGGTGTTATTGTTGTTGTTGGTGTTATTGTCGTTGTTGGTGCTATTGTTGGTGTTGGTGTTATTGTTGGTGTTGGTGTTATTGTTGTTGTTGGTGTTATTGTTGGCGTTGGTGTTATTGTTGGTGTTGGTGTTATTGTTGTTGTAGGTGTTATTGTTGGTGTTGGTGTTATTGTTGGTGTTGGTGTTATTGTTGGTGTTGGTCTTATTGTTGTTGTTGGTGTTATTGTTGTTGTTGGTTTTATTGTTGTTGTTGGTGTTATTGTTGGTGTTGGTGTTATTGTTGGTGTTGGTGTTATTGTTGTTGTAGGTGTTATTGTTGTTGTTGGTGTTATTGTTGGTGTTATTGTTGTTGTTGGTGTTATTGTTGTTGTTGATGTTATTGTTGTTGTTGATGTTATTGTTGTTGTTGGTGTTATTGTTGTTGTTGGTGTTATTGTTGTTGTTGGTGTTATTGTTGTTGTTGGTGTTATTGTTGGTATTGGTGTTATTGTTGGTGTTGGTGTTATTGTTGGTGTTGGTGTTATTGTTGGTGTTGGTGTTATTGTTGGTGTTGGTGTTATTGTTGTTGTTGATGTTATTGTTGTTGTTGGTGTTATTGTTGGTGTTGGTGTTATTGTTGGTGTTGGTGTTATTGTTGGTGTTGGTGTTATTGTTGGTGTTGGTGTTATTGTTGGTGTTGGTGTTATTGTTGTTGTTGATGTTATTGTTGTTGTTGATGTTATTGTTGTTGTTGTTGTTATTGTTGTTGTTGGTGTTATTGTTGTTGTTGGTGTTATTGTTGTTGTTGGTGTTATTGTTGTTGTTGGTGTTATTGTTGTTGTTGGTGTTATTGTTGTTGTTGGTGTTATTGTTGTTGTTGGTGTTATTGTTGGTGTTATTGTTGGTGTTATTGTTGTTGTTGGTGTTATTGTTGTTGATGTTATTGTTGTTGTTGGTGTTATTGTTGTTGTTGGTGTTATTGTTGTTGTTGGTGTTATTGTTGGTGTTGGTGTTATTGTTGGTGTTGGTGTTATTGTTGGTGCTGATGTTATTGTTGTTGTTGGTGTTATTGTTGGTGTTATTGTTGTTGTTGGTGTTATTGTTGTTGTTGGTGTTATTGTTGTTATTGGTGTTATTGTTGTTGTTGGTGTTATTGTTGGTGTTGGTGTTATTGTTGTTGTTGATGTTATTAGAGGTGTTGGTGTTGTTGTTGATGTTATTGTTGTTGTTGTTGTTATTGTTGTTGTTGGTGTTATTGTTGGTGTTGGTGTTATTGTTGGTGTTGGTGTTATTGTTGTTGTTGGTGTTATTGTTGGTGTTGGTGTTATTGTTGGTGTTGGTGTTATTGTTGTTGTTGGTGTTATTGTTGGTGTTATTGTTGTTGTTGATGTTATTGTTGTTGTTGATGTTATTGTTGTTGTTGGTGTTATTGTTGTTGTTGGTGTTATTGTTGTTGTTGGTGTTATTGTTGGTGTTGGTGTTATTGTTGGTGTTGGTGTTATTGTTGTTGTTGATGTTATTGTTGTTGTTGGTGTTATTGTTGATGTTGGTGTTATTGTTGTTGTTGGTGTTATTGTTGTTGTTGGTGTTATTGTTGTTGTTGATGTTATTGTTGTTGTTGGTGTTATTGTTGGTGTTGGTGTTATTGTTGTTGTTGACGTTATTGTTGTTGTTGGTGTTATTGTTGGTGTTGGTGTTATTGTTGTTGTTGATGTTATTGTTGTTGTTGGTGTTATTGTTGGTGTTATTGTTGGTGTTGGTGTTATTGTTGGTGTTGGTGTTATTGTTGTTGTTGGTGTTATTGTTGGTGTTGGTGTTATTGTTGGTGTTATTGTTGGTGTTATTGTTGGTGTTATTGTTGGTGTTATTGTTGGTGTTGGTGTTATTGTTGTTGTTGATGTTATTGTTGTTGTTGGTGTTATTGTTGGTGTTGGTGTTATTGTTATTGTTGGTGTTATTGTTGGTGTTGGTGTTATTGTTGGTGTTATTGTTGTTGTTGGTGTAATTGTTGTTGTTGGTGTTATTGTTGGTGTTATTGTTGTTGTTGGTGTTATTGTTGTTGTTGTTGTTATTGTTGTTCTTGGTGTTATTGTTGTTGTTGGTGTTATTGTTGTTGTTGGTGTTATTGTTGTTGTTGGTGTTATTGTTGTTCTTGGTGTTATTGTGGTTGTTGGTGTTATTGTTGTTGTTGGTGTTATTGTTGTTGTTGGTGTTATTGTTGTTGTTGGTGTTATTGTTGTTGTTGGTGTTATTGTGGTTGTTGGTGTTATTGTGGTTGTTGGTGTTATTGTTGTCGTTGGTGTTATTGTTGGTGTTATTGTTGTTGTTTGTGTTATTGTTGTTGTTGGTGTTATTGTTGGTGTTGGTGTTATTGTTGTTGTTGGTGTTATTGTTGGTGTTGGTGTTGTTGTTGATGTTATTGTTGTTGTTGGTGTTATTGTTGGTGTTATTGTTGTTGTTGGTGTTATTGTTGTTGTTGGTGTTATTGTTGGTGTTGGTGTTATTGTTGTTGTTGGTGATATTGTTGGTGTTGGTGTTGTTGTTGATGTTATTGTTGTTGTTGATGTTATTGTTGTTGTTGATGTTATTGTTGTTGTTGATGTTATTGTTGTTGTTGGTGTTATTGTAGGTGTTGGTGTTATTGTTGGTGTTGGTGTTATTGTTGTTGTTGGTGTTATTGTTGTTGTTGGTGTTATTGTTGTTGTTATTGTTGTTGTTGATGTTATTGTTGTTGTTGGTGTTATTGTTGGTGTTGGTGTTATTGTTGTTGTTGGTGTTATTGTTGGTGTTGGTGTTATTGTTGGTGTTGGTGTTATTGTTGTTGTTGGTGTTATTGTTGGTGTTGGTGTTATTGTTGGTGTTATTGTTGGTGTTGGTGTTATTGTTGGTGTTGGTGTTATTGTTGTTGTTGGTGTTATTGTTGTTGTTGGTGTTATTGTTGGTGTTGGTGTTATTGTTGGTGTTGATGTTATTGTTGTTGTTGGTGTTATTGTTGGTGTTGGTGTTATTGTTGGTGTTGGTGTTATTGTTGGTGTTATTGTTGTTGTTGGTGTTATTGTTGGTGTTGGTGTTATTGTTGTTGTTGGTGTTATTGTTGTTGTTGGTGTTATTGTTGGTGTTGGTGTTATTGTTGTTGTTGGTGTTATTGTTGGTGTTGGTGTTATTGTTGGTGTTGGTGTTATTGTTGTTGTTGGTGTTATTGTTGGTGTTGGTGTTATTGTTGGTGTTATTGTTGTTGTTGGTGTTATTGTTGGTGTTGGTGTTATTGTTGTTGTTGGTGTTATTGTTGTTGTTGGTGTTATTGTTGGTGTTGGTGTTATTGTTGGTGTTGACGTTATTGTTGTTGTTGGTGTTATTGTTGGTGTTGGTGTTATTGTTGGTGTTGGTGTTATTGTTGTTGTTGGTGTTATTGTTGGTGTTGGTGTTATTGTTGGTGTTATTGTTGTTGTTGGTGTTATTGTTGGTGTTGGTGTTATTGTTGTTGTTGGTGTTATTGTTGTTGTTGGTGTTATTGTTGTTGTTGGTGTTATTGTTGGTGTTGGTGTTATTGTTGGTGTTGATGTTATTGTTGTTGTTGGTGTTATTGTTGGTGTTGGTGTTATTGTTGTTGTTGGTGTTATTGTTGGCGTTGGTGTTATTGTTGGTGTTGGTGTTATTGTTGTTGTTGGTGTTATTATTGGTGTTGGTGTTATTGTTGTTGTTAGTGTTATTGTTGGTGTTGGTGTTATTGTTGGTGTTATTGTTGTTGTTGATGTTATTGTTGTTGTTGATGTTATTGTTGTTGTTGGTGTTATTGTTGTTGTTGGTGTTATTGTTGTTGTTGGTGTTATTGTTGTAGGTGTTATTGTTGGTGTTGGTGTTATTGTTGGTGTTATTGTTGGTGTTAGTGTTATTGTTGGTGTTGGTGTTATTGTTGTTGTTGGTATTATTGTTGTTGTTGGTGTTATTGTTGGTGTTGGTGTTATTGTTGTTGTTGGTGTTATTGTTGGTGTTGATGTTATTGTTGTTGTTGGTGTTATTGTTGGTGTTGATGTTATTGTTGTTGTTGGTGTTATTGGTGGTGTTGATGTTATTGTTGTTGTTGGTGTTATTGTTGGTGTTGGTGTTATTGTTGGTGTTGATGTTATTGTTGTTGTTGGTGTTATTGTTGGTGTTGGTGTTATTGTTGGTGTTGATGTTATTGTTGTTGTTGGTGTTATTGTTGGTGTTGATGTTATTGTTGTTGTTGATGTTATTGTTGGTGTTGGTGTTATTGTTGTTGTTGGTGTTATTGTTGTTGTTGGTGTTATTGTTGGTGTTGATGTTATTGTTGTTGTTGGTGTTATTGGTGGTGTTGATGTTATTGTTGTTGTTGGTGTTATTTTTGTTGTTGGTGTTATTGTTGGTGTTGGTGTTATTGTTGGTGTTGGTGTTATTGTTGTTGTTGATGTTATTGTTGTTGTTGGTGTTATTGTTGGTGTTGATGTTATTGTTGTTGTTGGTGTTATTGTTGGTGTTGGTGTTATTGTTGGTGTTGATGTTATTGTTGTTGTTGGTGTTATTGTTGGTGTTGATGTTATTGTTGTTGTTGATGTTATTGTTGTTGTTGGTGTTATTGTTGTTGTTGGTGTTATTGTTGGTGTTGATGTTATTGTTGTTGTTGGTGTTATTGGTGGTGTTGATGTTATTGTTGTTGTTGGTGTTATTGTTGTTGTTGGTGTTATTGTTGTTGTTGGTGTTATTGTTGTTGTTGGTGTTATTGTTGGTGTTATTGTTGGTGTTATTGTTGTTGTTGGTGTTATTGTTGTTGATGTTATTGTTGTTGTTGGTGTTATTGTTGTTGTTGGTGTTATTGTTGTTGTTGGTGTTATTGTTGGTGTTGGTGTTATTGTTGGTGTTGGTGTTATTGTTGGTGCTGATGTTATTGTTGTTGTTGGTGTTATTGTTGGTGTTATTGTTGTTGTTGGTGTTATTGTTGTTGTTGGTGTTATTGTTGTTATTGGTGTTATTGATGTTGTTGGTGTTATTGTTGGTGTTGGTGTTATTGTTGTTGTTGATGTTATTAGAGGTGTTGGTGTTGTTGTTGATGTTATTGTTGTTGTTGTTGTTATTGTTGTTGTTGGTGTTATTGTTGGTGTTGGTGTTATTGTTGGTGTTGGTGTTATTGTTGTTGTTGGTGTTATTGTTGGTGTTGGTGTTATTGTTGGTGTTGGTGTTATTGTTGTTGTTGGTGTTATTGTTGGTGTTATTGTTGTTGTTGATGTTATTGTTGTTGTTGATGTTATTGTTGTTGTTGGTGTTATTGTTGTTGTTGGTGTTATTGTTGTTGTTGGTGTTATTGTTGGTGTTGGTGTTATTGTTGGTGTTGGTGTTATTGTTGTTGTTGATGTTATTGTTGTTGTTGGTGTTATTGTTGATGTTGGTGTTATTGTTGTTGTTGGTGTTATTGTTGTTGTTGGTGTTATTGTTGTTGTTGATGTTATTGTTGTTGTTGGTGTTATTGTTGGTGTTGGTGTTATTGTTGTTGTTGACGTTATTGTTGTTGTTGGTGTTATTGTTGGTGTTGGTGTTATTGTTGTTGTTGATGTTATTGTTGTTGTTGGTGTTATTGTTGGTGTTATTGTTGGTGTTGGTGTTATTGTTGGTGTTGGTGTTATTGTTGTTGTTGGTGTTATTGTTGGTGTTGGTGTTATTGTTGGTGTTATTGTTGGTGTTATTGTTGGTGTTATTGTTGGTGTTATTGTTGGTGTTGGTGTTATTGTTGTTGTTGATGTTATTGTTGTTGTTGGTGTTATTGTTCGTGTTGGTGTTATTGTTATTGTTGGTGTTATTGTTGGTGTTGGTGTTATTGTTGGTGTTATTGTTGTTGTTGGTGTAATTGTTGTTGTTGGTGTTATTGTTGGTGTTATTGTTGTTGTTGGTGTTATTGTTGTTGTTGGTGTTATTGTTGGTGTTATTGTTGTTGTTGTTGTTATTGTTGTTCTTGGTGTTATTGTTGTTGTTGGTGTTATTGTTGTTGTTGGTGTTATTGTTGTTGTTGGTGTTATTGTTGTTCTTGGTGTTATTGTGGTTGTTGGTGTTATTGTTGTTGTTGGTGTTATTGTTGTTGTTGGTGTTATTGTTGTTGTTGGTGTTATTGTTGTTGTTGGTGTTATTGTGGTTGTTGGTGTTATTGTGGTTGTTGGTGTTATTGTTGTCGTTGGTGTTATTGTTGGTGTTATTGTTGTTGTTTGTGTTATTGTTGTTGTTGGTGTTATTGTTGGTGTTGGTGTTATTGTTGTTGTTGGTGTTATTGTTGGTGTTGGTGTTGTTGTTGATGTTATTGTTGTTGTTGGTGTTATTGTTGGTGTTATTGTTGTTGTTGGTGTTATTGTTGTTGTTGGTGTTATTGTTGGTGTTGGTGTTATTGTTGTTGTTGGTGATATTGTTGGTGTTGGTGTTGTTGTTGATGTTATTGTTGTTGTTGATGTTATTGTTGTTGTTGATGTTATTGTTGTTGTTGATGTTATTGTTGTTGTTGGTGTTATTGTAGGTGTTGGTGTTATTGTTGGTGTTGGTGTTATTGTTGTTGTTGGTGTTATTGTTGTTGTTGGTGTTATTGTTGTTGTTATTGTTGTTGTTGATGTTATTGTTGTTGTTGGTGTTATTGTTGGTGTTGGTGTTATTGTTGTTGTTGGTGTTATTGTTGGTGTTGGTGTTATTGTTGTTGTTGGTGTTATTGTTGGTGTTGGTGTTATTGTTGGTGTTGGTGTTATTGTTGTTGTTGGTGTTATTGTTGGTGTTGGTGTTATTGTTGGTGTTATTGTTGTTGTTGGTGTTATTGTTGGTGTTGGTGTTATTGTTGTTGTTGGTGTTATTGTTGTTGTTGGTGTTATTGTTGGTGTTGGTGTTATTGTTGGTGTTGACGTTATTGTTGTTGTTGGTGTTATTGTTGGTGTTGGTGTTATTGTTGGTGTTGGTGTTATTGTTGTTGTTGGTGTTATTGTTGGTGTTGGTGTTATTGTTGGTGTTATTGTTGTTGTTGGTGTTATTGTTGGTGTTGGTGTTATTGTTGTTGTTGGTGTTATTGTTGTTGTTGGTGTTATTGTTGTTGTTGGTGTTATTGTTGGTGTTGGTGTTATTGTTGGTGTTGATGTTATTGTTGTTGTTGGTGTTATTGTTGGTGTTGGTGTTATTGTTGTTGTTGGTGTTATTGTTGGCGTTGGTGTTATTGTTGGTGTTGGTGTTATTGTTGTTGTTGGTGTTATTATTGGTGTTGGTGTTATTGTTGTTGTTAGTGTTATTGTTGGTGTTGGTGTTATTGTTGGTGTTATTGTTGTTGTTGATGTTATTGTTGTTGTTGATGTTATTGTTGTTGTTGGTGTTATTGTTGTTGTTGGTGTTATTGTTGTTGTTGGTGTTATTGTTGTAGGTGTTATTGTTGGTGTTGGTGTTATTGTTGGTGTTATTGTTGGTGTTAGTGTTATTGTTGGTGTTGGTGTTATTGTTGTTGTTGGTATTATTGTTGTTGTTGGTGTTATTGTTGGTGTTGGTGTTATTGTTGTTGTTGGTGTTATTGTTGGTGTTGATGTTATTGTTGTTGTTGGTGTTATTGTTGGTGTTGATGTTATTGTTGTTGTTGGTGTTATTGGTGGTGTTGATGTTATTGTTGTTGTTGGTGTTATTGTTGGTGTTGGTGTTATTGTTGGTGTTGATGTTATTGTTGTTGTTGGTGTTATTGTTGGTGTTGGTGTTATTGTTGGTGTTGATGTTATTGTTGTTGTTGGTGTTATTGTTGGTGTTGATGTTATTGTTGTTGTTGATGTTATTGTTGGTGTTGGTGTTATTGTTGTTGTTGGTGTTATTGTTGTTGTTGGTGTTATTGTTGGTGTTGATGTTATTGTTGTTGTTGGTGTTATTGGTGGTGTTGATGTTATTGTTGTTGTTGGTGTTATTTTTGTTGTTGGTGTTATTGTTGGTGTTGGTGTTATTGTTGGTGTTGGTGTTATTGTTGTTGTTGATGTTATTGTTGTTGTTGGTGTTATTGTTGGTGTTGATGTTATTGTTGTTGTTGGTGTTATTGTTGGTGTTGGTGTTATTGTTGGTGTTGATGTTATTGTTGTTGTTGGTGTTATTGTTGGTGTTGATGTTATTGTTGTTGTTGATGTTATTGTTGTTGTTGGTGTTATTGTTGTTGTTGGTGTTATTGTTGGTGTTGATGTTATTGTTGTTGTTGGTGTTATTGGTGGTGTTGATGTTATTGTTGTTGTTGGTGTTATTGTTGTTGTTGGTGTTATTGTTGTTGTTGGTGTTATTGTTGTTGTTGGTGTTATTGTTGGTGTTATTGTTGGTGTTATTGTTGTTGTTGGTGTTATTGTTGTTGATGTTATTGTTGTTGTTGGTGTTATTGTTGTTGTTGGTGTTATTGTTGTTGTTGGTGTTATTGTTGGTGTTGGTGTTATTGTTGGTGTTGGTGTTATTGTTGGTGCTGATGTTATTGTTGTTGTTGGTGTTATTGTTGGTGTTATTGTTGTTGTTGGTGTTATTGTTGTTGTTGGTGTTATTGTTGTTATTGGTGTTATTGTTGTTGTTGGTGTTATTGTTGGTGTTGGTGTTATTGTTGTTGTTGATGTTATTAGAGGTGTTGGTGTTGTTGTTGATGTTATTGTTGTTGTTGTTGTTATTGTTGTTGTTGGTGTTATTGTTGGTGTTGGTGTTATTGTTGGTGTTGGTGTTATTGTTGTTGTTGGTGTTATTGTTGGTGTTGGTGTTATTGTTGGTGTTGGTGTTATTGTTGTTGTTGGTGTTATTGTTGGTGTTATTGTTGTTGTTGATGTTATTGTTGTTGTTGATGTTATTGTTGTTGTTGGTGTTATTGTTGTTGTTGGTGTTATTGTTGTTGTTGGTGTTATTGTTGGTGTTGGTGTTATTGTTGGTGTTGGTGTTATTGTTGTTGTTGATGTTATTGTTGTTGTTGGTGTTATTGTTGATGTTGGTGTTATTGTTGTTGTTGGTGTTATTGTTGTTGTTGGTGTTATTGTTGTTGTTGATGTTATTGTTGTTGTTGGTGTTATTGTTGGTGTTGGTGTTATTGTTGTTGTTGACGTTATTGTTGTTGTTGGTGTTATTGTTGGTGTTGGTGTTATTGTTGTTGTTGATGTTATTGTTGTTGTTGGTGTTATTGTTGGTGTTATTGTTGGTGTTGGTGTTATTGTTGGTGTTGGTGTTATTGTTGTTGTTGGTGTTATTGTTGGTGTTGGTGTTATTGTTGGTGTTATTGTTGTTGTTGGTGTTATTGTTGGTGTTGGTGTTATTGTTGTTGTTGGTGTTATTGTTGTTGTTGGTGTTATTGTTGGTGTTGGTGTTATTGTTGGTGTTGACGTTATTGTTGTTGTTGGTGTTATTGTTGGTGTTGGTGTTATTGTTGGTGTTGGTGTTATTGTTGTTGTTGGTGTTATTGTTGGTGTTGGTGTTATTGTTGGTGTTATTGTTGTTGTTGGTGTTATTGTTGGTGTTGGTGTTATTGTTGTTGTTGGTGTTATTGTTGTTGTTGGTGTTATTGTTGTTGTTGGTGTTATTGTTGGTGTTGGTGTTATTGTTGGTGTTGATGTTATTGTTGTTGTTGGTGTTATTGTTGGTGTTGGTGTTATTGTTGTTGTTGGTGTTATTGTTGGCGTTGGTGTTATTGTTGGTGTTGGTGTTATTGTTGTTGTTGGTGTTATTATTGGTGTTGGTGTTATTGTTGTTGTTAGTGTTATTGTTGGTGTTGGTGTTATTGTTGGTGTTATTGTTGTTGTTGATGTTATTGTTGTTGTTGATGTTATTGTTGTTGTTGGTGTTATTGTTGTTGTTGGTGTTATTGTTGTTGTTGGTGTTATTGTTGTAGGTGTTATTGTTGGTGTTGGTGTTATTGTTGGTGTTATTGTTGGTGTTAGTGTTATTGTTGGTGTTGGTGTTATTGTTGTTGTTGGTATTATTGTTGTTGTTGGTGTTATTGTTGGTGTTGGTGTTATTGTTGTTGTTGGTGTTATTGTTGGTGTTGATGTTATTGTTGTTGTTGGTGTTATTGTTGGTGTTGATGTTATTGTTGTTGTTGGTGTTATTGGTGGTGTTGATGTTATTGTTGTTGTTGGTGTTATTGTTGGTGTTGGTGTTATTGTTGGTGTTGATGTTATTGTTGTTGTTGGTGTTATTGTTGGTGTTGGTGTTATTGTTGGTGTTGATGTTATTGTTGTTGTTGGTGTTATTGTTGGTGTTGATGTTATTGTTGTTGTTGATGTTATTGTTGGTGTTGGTGTTATTGTTGTTGTTGGTGTTATTGTTGTTGTTGGTGTTATTGTTGGTGTTGATGTTATTGTTGTTGTTGGTGTTATTGGTGGTGTTGATGTTATTGTTGTTGTTGGTGTTATTTTTGTTGTTGGTGTTATTGTTGGTGTTGGTGTTATTGTTGGTGTTGGTGTTATTGTTGTTGTTGATGTTATTGTTGTTGTTGGTGTTATTGTTGGTGTTGATGTTATTGTTGTTGTTGGTGTTATTGTTGGTGTTGGTGTTATTGTTGGTGTTGATGTTATTGTTGTTGTTGGTGTTATTGTTGGTGTTGATGTTATTGTTGTTGTTGATGTTATTGTTGTTGTTGGTGTTATTGTTGTTGTTGGTGTTATTGTTGGTGTTGATGTTATTGTTGTTGTTGGTGTTATTGGTGGTGTTGATGTTATTGTTGTTGTTGGTGTTATTGTTGTTGTTGGTGTTATTGTTGTTGTTGGTGTTATTGTTGTTGTTGGTGTTATTGTTGGTGTTATTGTTGGTGTTATTGTTGTTGTTGGTGTTATTGTTGTTGATGTTATTGTTGTTGTTGGTGTTATTGTTGTTGTTGGTGTTATTGTTGTTGTTGGTGTTATTGTTGGTGTTGGTGTTATTGTTGGTGTTGGTGTTATTGTTGGTGCTGATGTTATTGTTGTTGTTGGTGTTATTGTTGGTGTTATTGTTGTTGTTGGTGTTATTGTTGTTGTTGGTGTTATTGTTGTTATTGGTGTTATTGTTGTTGTTGGTGTTATTGTTGGTGTTGGTGTTATTGTTGTTGTTGATGTTATTAGAGGTGTTGGTGTTGTTGTTGATGTTATTGTTGTTGTTGTTGTTATTGTTGTTGTTGGTGTTATTGTTGGTGTTGGTGTTATTGTTGGTGTTGGTGTTATTGTTGTTGTTGGTGTTATTGTTGGTGTTGGTGTTATTGTTGGTGTTGGTGTTATTGTTGTTGTTGGTGTTATTGTTGGTGTTATTGTTGTTGTTGATGTTATTGTTGTTGTTGATGTTATTGTTGTTGTTGGTGTTATTGTTGTTGTTGGTGTTATTGTTGTTGTTGGTGTTATTGTTGGTGTTGGTGTTATTGTTGGTGTTGGTGTTATTGTTGTTGTTGATGTTATTGTTGTTGTTGGTGTTATTGTTGATGTTGGTGTTATTGTTGTTGTTGGTGTTATTGTTGTTGTTGGTGTTATTGTTGTTGTTGATGTTATTGTTGTTGTTGGTGTTATTGTTGGTGTTGGTGTTATTGTTGTTGTTGACGTTATTGTTGTTGTTGGTGTTATTGTTGGTGTTGGTGTTATTGTTGTTGTTGATGTTATTGTTGTTGTTGGTGTTATTGTTGGTGTTATTGTTGGTGTTGGTGTTATTGTTGGTGTTGGTGTTATTGTTGTTGTTGGTGTTATTGTTGGTGTTGGTGTTATTGTTGGTGTTATTGTTGGTGTTATTGTTGGTGTTATTGTTGGTGTTATTGTTGGTGTTGGTGTTATTGTTGTTGTTGATGTTATTGTTGTTGTTGGTGTTATTGTTGGTGTTGGTGTTATTGTTATTGTTGGTGTTATTGTTGGTGTTGGTGTTATTGTTGGTGTTATTGTTGTTGTTGGTGTAATTGTTGTTGTTGGTGTTATTGTTGGTGTTATTGTTGTTGTTGGTGTTATTGTTGTTGTTGGTGTTATTGTTGGTGTTATTGTTGTTGTTGTTGTTATTGTTGTTCTTGGTGTTATTGTTGTTGTTGGTGTTATTGTTGTTGTTGGTGTTATTGTTGTTGTTGGTGTTATTGTTGTTCTTGGTGTTATTGTGGTTGTTGGTGTTATTGTTGTTGTTGGTGTTATTGTTGTTGTTGGTGTTATTGTTGTTGTTGGTGTTATTGTTGTTGTTGGTGTTATTGTGGTTGTTGGTGTTATTGTGGTTGTTGGTGTTATTGTTGTCGTTGGTGTTATTGTTGGTGTTATTGTTGTTGTTTGTGTTATTGTTGTTGTTGGTGTTATTGTTGGTGTTGGTGTTATTGTTGTTGTTGGTGTTATTGTTGGTGTTGGTGTTGTTGTTGATGTTATTGTTGTTGTTGGTGTTATTGTTGGTGTTATTGTTGTTGTTGGTGTTATTGTTGTTGTTGGTGTTATTGTTGGTGTTGGTGTTATTGTTGTTGTTGGTGATATTGTTGGTGTTGGTGTTGTTGTTGATGTTATTGTTGTTGTTGATGTTATTGTTGTTGTTGATGTTATTGTTGTTGTTGATGTTATTGTTGTTGTTGGTGTTATTGTAGGTGTTGGTGTTATTGTTGTTGTTGGTGTTATTGTTGTTGTTGGTGTTATTGTTGTTGTTGGTGTTATTGTTGTTGTTATTGTTGTTGTTGATGTTATTGTTGTTGTTGGTGTTATTGTTGGTGTTGGTGTTATTGTTGTTGTTGGTGTTATTGTTGGTGTTGGTGTTATTGTTGGTGTTGGTGTTATTGTTGTTGTTGGTGTTATTGTTGGTGTTGGTGTTATTGTTGGTGTTATTGTTGGTGTTGGTGTTATTGTTGGTGTTGGTGTTATTGTTGTTGTTGGTGTTATTGTTGTTGTTGGTGTTATTGTTGGTGTTGGTGTTATTGTTGGTGTTGATGTTATTGTTGTTGTTGGTGTTATTGTTGGTGTTGGTGTTATTGTTGGTGTTGGTGTTATTGTTGGTGTTATTGTTGTTGTTGGTGTTATTGTTGGTGTTGGTGTTATTGTTGTTGTTGGTGTTATTGTTGTTGTTGGTGTTATTGTTGGTGTTGGTGTTATTGTTGTTGTTGGTGTTATTGTTGGTGTTGGTGTTATTGTTGGTGTTGGTGTTATTGTTGTTGTTGGTGTTATTGTTGGTGTTGGTGTTATTGTTGGTGTTATTGTTGTTGTTGGTGTTATTGTTGGTGTTGGTGTTATTGTTGTTGTTGGTGTTATTGTTGTTGTTGGTGTTATTGTTGGTGTTGGTGTTATTGTTGGTGTTGACGTTATTGTTGTTGTTGGTGTTATTGTTGGTGTTGGTGTTATTGTTGGTGTTGGTGTTATTGTTGTTGTTGGTGTTATTGTTGGTGTTGGTGTTATTGTTGGTGTTATTGTTGTTGTTGGTGTTATTGTTGGTGTTGGTGTTATTGTTGTTGTTGGTGTTATTGTTGTTGTTGGTGTTATTGTTGTTGTTGGTGTTATTGTTGGTGTTGGTGTTATTGTTGGTGTTGATGTTATTGTTGTTGTTGGTGTTATTGTTGGTGTTGGTGTTATTGTTGTTGTTGGTGTTATTGTTGGCGTTGGTGTTATTGTTGGTGTTGGTGTTATTGTTGTTGTTGGTGTTATTATTGGTGTTGGTGTTATTGTTGTTGTTAGTGTTATTGTTGGTGTTGGTGTTATTGTTGGTGTTATTGTTGTTGTTGATGTTATTGTTGTTGTTGATGTTATTGTTGTTGTTGGTGTTATTGTTGTTGTTGGTGTTATTGTTGTTGTTGGTGTTATTGTTGTAGGTGTTATTGTTGGTGTTGGTGTTATTGTTGGTGTTATTGTTGGTGTTAGTGTTATTGTTGGTGTTGGTGTTATTGTTGTTGTTGGTATTATTGTTGTTGTTGGTGTTATTGTTGGTGTTGGTGTTATTGTTGTTGTTGGTGTTATTGTTGGTGTTGATGTTATTGTTGTTGTTGGTGTTATTGTTGGTGTTGATGTTATTGTTGTTGTTGGTGTTATTGGTGGTGTTGATGTTATTGTTGTTGTTGGTGTTATTGTTGGTGTTGGTGTTATTGTTGGTGTTGATGTTATTGTTGTTGTTGGTGTTATTGTTGGTGTTGGTGTTATTGTTGGTGTTGATGTTATTGTTGTTGTTGGTGTTATTGTTGGTGTTGATGTTATTGTTGTTGTTGATGTTATTGTTGGTGTTGGTGTTATTGTTGTTGTTGGTGTTATTGTTGTTGTTGGTGTTATTGTTGGTGTTGATGTTATTGTTGTTGTTGGTGTTATTGGTGGTGTTGATGTTATTGTTGTTGTTGGTGTTATTTTTGTTGTTGGTGTTATTGTTGGTGCTGGTGTTATTGTTGGTGTTGGTGTTATTGTTGTTGTTGATGTTATTGTTGTTGTTGGTGTTATTGTTGGTGTTGATGTTATTGTTGTTGTTGGTGTTATTGTTGGTGTTGGTGTTATTGTTGGTGTTGATGTTATTGTTGTTGTTGGTGTTATTGTTGGTGTTGATGTTATTGTTGTTGTTGATGTTATTGTTGTTGTTGGTGTTATTGTTGGTGTTGGTGTTATTGTTGGTGTTGATGTTATTGTTGTTGTTGGTGTTATTGTTGTTGTTGGTGTTATTGTTGGTGTTGATGTTATTGTTGTTGTTGGTGTTATTGTTGGTGTTGATGTTATTGTTGTTGTTGATGTTATTGTTGTTGTTGGTGTTATTGTTGGTGTTATTGTTGGTGTTGGTGTTATTGTTGGTGTTGGTGTTATTGTTGTTGTTGGTGTTATTGTTGTTGTAGGTATTATTGTTGTTGTTGATGTTATTGTTGTTGTTGGTGTTATAGTTGTTGTTGATGTTATTGTTGGTGTTGGTGTTATTGTTGTTGTTGGTGTTATTGTTGTTGTAGGTGTTATTGTTGGTGTTGATGTTATTGTTGTTGTTGGTGTTATTGTTGGTGTTGATGTTATTGTTGTTGTTGATGTTATTGTTGTTGTTGGTGTTATTGTTGGTGTTATTGTTGGTGTTGGTGTTATTGTTGGTGTTGGTGTTATTGTTGTTGTTGGTGTTATTGTTGTTGTTGGTGTTATTGTTGGTGTTGGTGTTATTGTTGGTGTTGGTGTTATTGTTGTTGTTGGTGTTATTGTTGTTGTTGGTGTTATTGTTGGTGTTGGTGTTATTGTTGTTGTTGATGTTATTGTTGTTGTTGGTGTTATTGTTGGTGTTGGTGTTATTGTTGTTGTTGATGTTATTGTTGTTGTTGGTGTTATTGTTGGTGCTGGTGTTATTGTTGTTGTTGGTGTTATTGTTGTTGTTGGTGTTATTGTTGGTGTTGATGTTATTGTTGTTGTTGGTGTTATTGTTGGTGTTGATGTTATTGTTGTTGTTGATGTTATTGTTGTTGTTGGTGTTATTGTTGGTGTTGGTGTTATTGTTGGTGTTGGTGTTATTGTTGGTGTTGGTGTTATTGTTGTTGTTGGTGTTATTGTTGTTGTTGGTGTTATTGTTGGTGTTGGTGTTATTGTTGTTGTTGATGTTATTGTTGTTGTTGGTGTTATTGTTGGTGTTATTGTTGGTGTTGGTGTTATTGTTGTTGTTGATGTTATTGTTGTTGTTGGTGTTATTGTTGGTGTTGGTGTTATTGTTGTTGTTGATGTTATTGTTGTTGTTGGTGTTATTGTTGGTGTTGGTGTTATTGTTGTTGTTGGTGTTATTGTTGTTGTTGGTGTTATTGTTGGTGTTGGTGTTATTGTTGTTGTTGGTGTTATTGTTGGTGTTGGTGTTATTGTTGGTGTTGGTGTTATTGTTGGTGTTATTGTTGTTGTTGGTGTTATTGTTGGTGTTATTGTTGTTGTTGGTGTTATTGTTGTTGTTGGTGTTATTGTTGTTGTTGGTGTTATTGTTGTTGTTGGTGTTATTGTTGGTGTTATTATTGTTGTTGGTGTTATTGTTGGTGTTGGTGTTATTGGTGTTGTTGGTGTTATTGTTGGTGTTGGTGTTATTGTTGTTGTTGATGTTATTGTTGTTGTTGGTGTTAGTGTTGTTGTTGGTGTTATTGTTGTTGTTGGTGTTATTGTTGGTGTTGGTGTTATTGGTGTTGTTGGTGTTATTGTTGGTGTTGGTGTTATTGTTGTTGTTGGTGTTATTGTTGGTGTTGGTGTTATTGTTGTTGTTGGTGTTATTGTTGTTGTTGGTGTTATTGTTGTTGTTGGTGTTATTGTTGGTGTTGGTGTTATTGTTGGTGTTATTGTTGTTGTTGGTGTTATTGTTGGTGTTGGTGTTATTGCTGGTGATATTCTTGTTGTTGGTGTTATTGTTGTTGTTGGTGTTATTGTTGTTGTTGGTGTTATTGTTGGTGTTATTATTGTTGTTGATGTTATTGTTGTTGTTGGTGTTATAGGTGGTGTTGATGTTATTGTTGTTGTTGGTGTTATTGTTGTTGTTGGTGTTATTGTTGGTGTTGGTGTTATTGTTGGTGTTGGTGTTATTGTTGTTGTTGATGTTATTGTTGTTGTTGGTGTTATTGTTGGTGTTGATGTTATTGTTGTTGTTGGTGTTATTGTTGGTGTTGGTGTTATTGTTGGTGTTGATGTTATTGTTGTTGTTGGTGTTATTGTTGGTGTTGATGTTATTGTTGTTGTTGATGTTATTGTTGTTGTTGGTGTTATTGTTGGTGTTGGTGTTATTGTTGGTGTTGATGTTATTGTTGTTGTTGGTGTTATTGTTGGTGTTGATGTTATTGTTGTTGTTGATGTTATCGTTGTTGTTGGTGTTATTGTTGGTGTTATTGTTGTTGTTGATGTTATTGGTGGTGTTGGTGTTATTGTTGTTGTTGGTGTTATTGTTGTTGTAGGTGTTATTGTTGGTGTTGATGTTATTGTTGTTGTTGGTGTTATTGTTGGTGTTGATGTTATCGTTGTTGTTGATGTTATTGTTGTTGTTGGTGTTATTGTTGGTGTTAATGTTGGTGTTGGTGTTATTGTTGGTGTTGGTGTTATTGTTGTTGTTGGTGTTATTGTTGTTGTTGGTGTTATTGTTGGTGTTGGTGTTATTGTTGGTGTTGGTGTTATTGTTGTTGTTGGTGTTATTGTTGTTGTTGGTGTTATTGTTGGTGTTGGTGTTATTGTTGTTGTTGATGTTATTGTTGTTGTTGGTGTTATTGTTGGTGTTGATGTTATTGTTGTTGTTGATGTTATTGTTGTTGTTGGTGTTATTGTTGGTGTTGGTGTTATTGTTGTTGTTGGTGTTATTGTTGGTGTTGATGTTATTGTTGTTGTTGGTGTTATTGTTGGTGTTGATGTTATTGTTGGTGTTGATGTTATTGTTGTTGTTGGTGTTATTGTTGGTGTTGGTGTTATTGTTGGTGTTGGTGTTATTGTTGGTGTTGGTGTTATTGTTGTTGTTGGTGTTATTGTTGTTGTTGGTGTTATTGTTGGTGTTATTGTTGTTGTTGATGTAATTGTTGTTGTTGGTGTTATTGTTGGTGTTATTGTTGGTGTTGGTGTTATTGTTGTTGTTGATGTTATTGTTGTTGTTGGTGTTATTGTTGGTGTTGATGTTATTGTTGTTGTTGGTGTTATTGTTGGTGTTGATGTTATTGTTGTTGTTGATGTTATTGTTGTTGTTGGTGTTATTGTTGGTGTTATTGTTGGTGTTGGTGTTATTGTTGGTGTTGGTGTTATTGTTGTTGTTGGTGTTATTGTTGTTGTAGGTATTATTGTTGTTGTTGATGTTATTGTTGTTGTTGGTGTTATAGTTGTTGTTGATGTTATTGTTGGTGTTGGTGTTATTGTTGTTGTTGGTGTTATTGTTGTTGTAGGTGTTATTGTTGGTGTTGATCTTATTGTTGTTGTTGGTGTTATTGTTGGTGTTGATGTTATTGTTGTTGTTGATGTTATTGTTGTTGTTGGTGTTATTGTTGGTGTTATTGTTGGTGTTGGTGTTATTGTTGGTGTTGGTATTATTGTTGTTGTTGGTGTTATTGTTGTTGTTGGTGTTATTGTTGGTGTTGGTGTTATTGTTGGTGTTGGTGTTATTGTTGTTGTTGGTGTTATTGTTGTTGTTGGTGTTATTGTTGGTGTTGGTGTTATTGTTGTTGTTGATGTTATTGTTGTTGTTGGTGTTATTGTTGGTGTTGGTGTTATTGTTGTTGTTGATGTTATTGTTGTTGTTGGTGTTATTGTTGGTGCTGGTGTTATTGTTGTTGTTGGTGTTATTGTTGTTGTTGGTGTTATTGTTGGTATTGATGTTATTGTTGTTGTTGGTGTTATTGTTGGTGTTGATGTTATTGTTGTTGTTGATGTTATTGTTGTTGTTGGTGTTATTGTTGGTGTTGGTGTTATTGTTGGTGTTGGTGTTATTGTTGGTGTTGGTGTTATTGTTGTTGTTGGTGTTATTGTTGTTGTTGGTGTTATTGTTGGTGTTGGTGTTATTGTTGTTGTTGATGTTATTGTTGTTGTTGGTGTTATTGTTGGTGTTATTGTTGGTGTTGGTGTTATTGTTGTTGTTGATGTTATTGTTGTTGTTGGTGTTATTGTTGGTGTTGGTGTTATTGTTGTTGTTGATGTTATTGTTGTTGTTGGTGTTATTGTTGGTGTTGGTGTTATTGTTGTTGTTGGTGTTATTGTTGTTGTTGGTGTTATTGTTGGTGTTGGTGTTATTGTTGTTGTTGGTGTTATTGTTGGTGTTGGTGTTATTGTTGGTGTTGGTGTTATTGTTGGTGTTATTGTTGTTGTTGGTGTTATTGTTGGTGTTATTGTTGTTGTTGGTGTTATTGTTGTTGTTGGTGTTATTGTTGTTGTTGGTGTTATTGTTGTTGTTGGTGTTATTGTTGGTGTTATTATTGTTGTTGGTGTTATTGTTGGTGTTGGTGTTATTGGTGTTGTTGGTGTTATTGTTGGTGTTGGTGTTATTGTTGTTGTTGATGTTATTGTTGTTGTTGGTGTTAGTGTTGTTGTTGGTGTTATTGTTGTTGTTGGTGTTATTGTTGGTGTTGGTGTTATTGGTGTTGTTGGTGTTATTGTTGGTGTTGGTGTTATTGTTGTTGTTGGTGTTATTGTTGGTGTTGGTGTTATTGTTGTTGTTGGTGTTATTGTTGTTGTTGGTGTTATTGTTGTTGTTGGTGTTATTGTTGGTGTTGGTGTTATTGTTGGTGTTATTGTTGTTGTTGGTGTTATTGTTGGTGTTGGTGTTATTGTTGGTGATATTCTTGTTGTTGGTGTTATTGTTGTTGTTGGTGTTATTGTTGTTGTTGGTGTTATTGTTGGTGTTATTATTGTTGTTGATGTTATTGTTGTTGTTGGTGTTATTGGTGGTGTTGATGTTATTGTTGTTGTTGGTGTTATTGTTGTTGTTGGTGTTATTGTTGGTGTTGGTGTTATTGTTGGTGTTGGTGTTATTGTTGTTGTTGATGTTATTGTTGTTGTTGGTGTTATTGTTGGTGTTGATGTTATTGTTGTTGTTGGTGTTATTGTTGGTGTTGGTGTTATTGTTGGTGTTGATGTTATTGTTGTTGTTGGTGTTATTGTTGGTGTTGATGTTATTGTTGTTGTTGATGTTATTGTTGTTGTTGGTGTTATTGTTGGTGTTGGTGTTATTGTTGGTGTTGATGTTATTGTTGTTGTTGGTGTTATTGTTGGTGTTGATGTTATTGTTGTTGTTGATGTTATCGTTGTTGTTGGTGTTATTGTTGGTGTTATTGTTGTTGTTGATGTTATTGGTGGTGTTGGTGTTATTGTTGTTGTTGGTGTTATTGTTGTTGTAGGTGTTATTGTTGGTGTTGATGTTATTGTTGTTGTTGGTGTTATTGTTGGTGTTGATGTTATCGTTGTTGTTGATGTTATTGTTGTTGTTGGTGTTATTGTTGGTGTTAATGTTGGTGTTGGTGTTATTGTTGGTGTTGGTGTTATTGTTGTTGTTGGTGTTATTGTTGTTGTTGGTGTTATTGTTGGTGTTGGTGTTATTGTTGGTGTTGGTGTTATTGTTGTTGTTGGTGTTATTGTTGTTGTTGGTGTTATTGTTGGTGTTGGTGTTATTGTTGTTGTTGATGTTATTGTTGTTGTTGGTGTTATTGTTGGTGTTGATGTTATTGTTGTTGTTGATGTTATTGTTGTTGTTGGTGTTATTGTTGGTGTTGGTGTTATTGTTGTTGTTGGTGTTATTGTTGGTGTTGATGTTATTGTTGTTGTTGGTGTTATTGTTGGTGTTGATGTTATTGTTGGTGTTGATGTTATTGTTGTTGTTGGTGTTATTGTTGGTGTTGGTGTTATTGTTGGTGTTGGTGTTATTGTTGGTGTTGGTGTTATTGTTGTTGTTGGTGTTATTGTTGTTGTTGGTGTTATTGTTGTTGTTGGTGTTATTGTTGTTGTTGGTGTTATTGTTGGTGTTATTATTGTTGTTGATGTTATTGTTGTTGTTGATGTTATTGTTGTTGTTGGTGTTATTGTTGTTGTTGGTGTTATTGTTGTTGTAGGTGTTATTGTTGGTGTTGGTGTTATTGTTGGTGTTGGTGTTATTGTTGGTGTTGGTGTTATTGTTGTTGTTGGTGTTATTGTTGTTGTTGGTGTTATTGTTGTTGTTGGTGTTATTGTTGGTGTTGGTGTTATTGTTGGTGTTGGTGTTATTGTTGTTGTAGGTGTTATTGTTGTTGTTGGTGTTATTGTTGGTGTTATTGTTGTTGTTGGTGTTATTGTTGTTGTTGGTGTTATTGTTGTTGTAGGTGTTATTGTTGGTGTTGATGTTATTGTTGTTGTTGGTGTTATTGTTGGTGTTGATGTTATCGTTGTTGTTGATGTTATTGTTGTTGTTGGTGTTATTGTTGGTGTTAATGTTGGTGTTGGTGTTATTGTTGGTGTTGGTGTTATTGTTGTTGTTGGTGTTATTGTTGTTGTTGGTGTTATTGTTGGTGTTGGTGTTATTGTTGGTGTTGGTGTTATTGTTGTTGTTGGTGTTATTGTTGTTGTTGGTGTTATTGTTGGTGTTGGTGTTATTGTTGTTGTTGATGTTATTGTTGTTGTTGGTGTTATTGTTGGTGTTGATGTTATTGTTGTTGTTGATGTTATTGTTGTTGTTGGTGTTATTGTTGGTGTTGGTGTTATTGTTGTTGTTGGTGTTATTGTTGTTGTTGGTGTTATTGTTGGTGTTGATGTTATTGTTGTTGTTGGTGTTATTGTTGGTGTTGATGTTATTGTTGTTGTTGATGTTATTGTTGTTGTTGGTGTTATTGTTGGTGTTGGTGTTATTGTTGGTGTTGGTGTTATTGTTGGTGTTGGTGTTATTGTTGTTGTTGGTGTTATTGTTGTTGTTGGTGTTATTGTTGGTGTTATTGTTGTTGTTGATGTTATTGTTGTTGTTGGTGTTATTGTTGGTGTTATTGTTGGTGTTGGTGTTATTGTTGTTGTTGATGTTATTGTTGTTGTTGGTGTTATTGTTGGTGTTGGTGTTATTGTTGTTGTTGATGTTATTGTTGTTGTTGGTGTTATTGTTGGTGTTGGTGTTATTGTTGTTGTTGGTGCTATTGTTGTTGTTGGTGTTATTGTTGGTGTTGGTGTTATTGTTGTTGTTGGTGTTATTGTTGGTGTTGGTGTTATTGTTGGTGTTGGTGTTATTGTTGGTGTTATTGTTGTTGTTGGTGTTATTGTTCGTGTTATTGTTGTTGTTGGTGTTATTGTTGTTGTTGGTGTTATTGTTGTTGTTGGTGTTATTGTTGTTGTTGGTGTTATTGTTGGTGTTATTATTGTTGTTGGTGTTATTGTTGGTGTTGGTGTTATTGGTGTTGTTGGTGTTATTGTTGGTGTTGGTGTTATTGTTGTTGTTGATGTTATTGTTGTTGTTGGTGTTAGTGTTGTTGTTGGTGTTATTGTTGTTGTTGGTGTTATTGTTGGTGTTGGTGTTATTGGTGTTGTTGGTGTTATTTTTGGTGTTGGTGTTATTGTTGTTGTTGGTGTTATTGTTGGTGTTGGTGTTATTGTTGTTGTTGGTGTTATTGTTGTTGTTGGTGTTATTGTTGTTGTTGGTGTTATTGTTGGTGTTGGTGTTATTGTTGGTGTTATTGTTGTTGTTGGTGTTATTGTTGGTGTTGGTGTTATTGTTGGTGTTATTGTTGTTGTTGGTGTTATTGTTGTTGTTGGTGTTATTGTTGTTGTTGGTGTTATTGTTGTTGTTGGTGTTATTGTTGGTGTTATTATTGTTGTTGATGTTATTGTTGTTGTTGATGTTATTGTTGTTGTTGGTGTTATTGTTGTTGTTGGTGTTATTGTTGTTGTAGGTGTTATTGTTGTTGTTGGTGTTATTGTTGTTGTTGGTGTTATTGTTGTTGTTGGTGTTATTGTTGGTGTTGATGTTATTGTTGTTGTTGGTGTTATTGTTGGTGTTGGTGTTATTGTTGCTGTTGGTGTTATTGTTGTTGTTGGTGTTATTGTTGTTGTTGGTGTTATTGTTGTTGTTGGTGTTATTGTTGGTGTTGGTGTTATTGTTGGTGTTGGTGTTATTGTTGTTGTAGGTGTTATTGTTGTTGTTGGTATTATTGTTGGTGTTATTGTTGTTGTTGGTGTTATTGTTGTTGTTGATGTTATTGTTGTTGTTGATGTTATTGTTGTTGTTGGTGTTATTGTTGTTGTTGGTGTTATTGTTGTTGTTGGTGTTATTGTTGTTGTTGGTGTTATTGTTGTTGTTGGTGTTATTGTTGTTGTTGGTGTTATTGTTGGTGTTGGTGTTATTGTTGGTGTTGATGTTATTGTTGTTGTTGGTGTTATTGTTGGTGTTGATGTTATTGTTGTTGTTGGTGTTATTGTTGGTGTTGGTGTTATTGTTGGTGTTAATGTTATTGTTGTTGTTGGTGTTATTGTTGGTGTTGATGTTATTGTTGTTGTTGATGTTATTGTTGGTGTTGGTGTTATTGTTGTTGTTGGTGTTATTGTTGTTGTTGGTGTTATTGTTGGTGTTGATGTTATTGTTGTTGTTGGTGTTATTGGTGGTGTTGATGTTATTGTTGTTGTTGGTGTTATTGTTGTTGTTGGTGTTATTGTTGGTGTTGGTGTTATTGTTGGTGTTGGTGTTATTGTTGTTGTTGATGTTATTGTTGTTGTTGGTGTTATTGTTGTTGTTGGTGTTATTGTTGTTGTTGGTGTTATTGTTGTTGTTGGTGTTATTGTTGGTGTTATTATTGTTGTTGATGTTATTGTTGTTGTTGATGTTATTGTTGTTGTTGTTGTTATTGTTGTTGTTGGTGTTATTGTTGTTGTAGGTGTTATTGTTGGTGTTGGTGTTATTGTTGGTGTTAATGTTATTGTTGTTGTTGGTGTTATTGTTGGTGTTGATGTTATTGTTGTTGTTGATGTTATTGTTGATGTTGGTGTTATTGTTGTTGTTGGTGTTATTGTTGTTGTTGGTGTTATTGTTGGTGTTGGTGTTATTGTTGGTGTTGGTGTTATTGTTGTTGTTGATGTTATTGTTGGTGTTGGTGTTATTGTTGATGTTGGTGTTATTGTTGTTGTTGGTGTTATTGTTGTTGTTGGTGTTATTGTTGGTGTTGGTGTTATTGTTGGTGTTGGTGTTATTGTTGTTGTTGATGTTATTGTTGGTGTTGGTGTTATTGTTGATGTTGGTGTTATTGTTGTTGTTGGTGTTATTGTTGTTGTTGGTGTTATTGTTGGTGTTGGTGTTATTGTTGGTGTTGGTGTTATTGTTGTTGTTGGTGTTATTGTTGTTGTTGGTGTTATTGTTGTTGTTGATGTTATTGTTGTTGTTGGTGTTATTGTTGTTGTTGATGTTATTGTTGGTGTTGGTGTTATTGTTGTTGTTGGTGTTATTGTTGTTGTTGGTGTTATTGTTGGTGTTGATGTTATTGTTGTTGTTGGTGTTATTGTTGGTGTTGATGTTATTGTTGTTGTTGATGTTATTGTTGTTGTTGGTGTTATTGTTGGTGTTATTGTTGGTGTTGGTGTTATTGTTGGTGTTGGTGTTATTGTTGTTGTTGGTGTTATTGTTGGTGTTGATGTTATTGTTGTTGTTGGTGTTATTGTTGGTGTTGGTGTTATTGTTGGTGTTAATGTTATTGTTGTTGTTGGTGTTATTGTTGTTGTTGGTGTTATTGTTGGTGTTGGTGTTATTGTTGGTGTTGGTGTTATTGTTGTTGTTGGTGTTATTGTTGTTGTTGGTGTTATTGTTGGTGTTGGTGTTATTGTTGTTGTTGATGTTATTGTTGTTGTTGGTGTTATTGTTGGTGTTGGTGTTATTGTTGTTGTTGATGTTATTGTTGTTGTTGGTGTTATTGTTGTTGTTGGTGTTATTGTTGTTGTTGGTGTTATTGTTGTTGTTGGTGTTATTGTTGGTGTTGATGTTATTGTTGTTGTTGGTGTTATTGTTGGTGTTGATGTTATTGTTGTTGTTGATGTTATTGTTGTTGTTGGTGTTATTGTTGGTGTTGGTGTTATTGTTGGTGTTGGTGTTATTGTTGGTGTTGGTGTTATTGTTGTTGTTGGTGTTATTGTTGTTGTTGGTGTTATTGTTGGTGTTGGTGTTATTGTTGTTGTTGATGTTATTGTTGTTGTTGGTGTTATTGTTGGTGTTATTGTTGGTGTTGGTGTTATTGTTGTTGTTGATGTTATTGTTGTTGTTGGTGTTATTGTTGGTGTTGGTGTTATTGTTGTTGTTGATGTTATTGTTGTTGTTGGTGTTATTGTTGGTGTTGGTGTTATTGTTGTTGTTGGTGTTATTGTTGTTGTTGGTGTTATTGTTGGTGTTGGTGTTATTGTTGGTGTTGGTGTTATTGTTGGTGTTATTGTTGTTGTTGGTGTTATTGTTGGTGTTGGTGTTATTGTTGGTGTTATTGTTGTTGTTGGTGTTATTGTTGTTGTTGGTGTTATTGTTGTTGTTGGTGTTATTGTTGTTGTTGGTGTTATTGTTGGTGTTATTATTGTTGTTGGTGTTATTGTTGTTGTTGGTGTTATTGTTGGAGTTGGTGTTATTGTTGGTGTTGGTGTTATTGTTGGTGTTGGTGTTATTGTTGTTGTTGGTGTTATTGTTGGTGTTATTGTTGTTGTTGGTGTTATTGTTGTTGTTGGTGTTATTGTTGTTATTGGTGTTATTGTTGTTGTTGGTGTTATTGTTGGTGTTGGTGTTATTGTTGTTGTTGATGTTATTAGAGGTGTTGGTGTTGTTGTTGATGTTATTGTTGTTGTTGTTGTTATTGTTGTTGTTGGTGTTATTGTTGGTGTTGGTGTTATTGTTGGTGTTGGTGTTATTGTTGTTGTTGGTGTTATTGTTGGTGTTGGTGTTATTGTTGGTGTTGGTGTTATTGTTGTTGTTGGTGTTATTGTTGGTGTTATTGTTGTTGATGTTATTGTTGTTGTTGATGTTATTGTTGTTGTTGGTGTTATTGTTGTTGTTGGTGTTATTGTTGTTGTTGGTGTTATTGTTGGTGTTGATGTTATTGTTGTTGTTGGTGTTATTGTTGTTGTTGGTGTTATAGTTGTTGTTGGTGTTATTGTTGTTGTTAGTGTTATTGTTGTTGTTGATGTTATTGTTGTTGTTGGTGTTATTGTTGGTGTTGGTGTTATTGTTGTTGTTGACGTTATTGTTGTTGTTGGTGTTATTGTTGGTGTTGGTGTTATTGTTGTTGTTGATGTTATTGTTGTTGTTGGTGTTATTGTTGGTGTTATTGTTGGTGTTGGTGTTATTGTTGGTGTTGGTGTTATTGTTGTTGTTGGTGTTATTGTTGGTGTTGGTGTTATTGTTGGTGTTATTGTTGGTGTTATTGTTGGTGTTATTGTTGGTGTTATTGTTGGTGTTGGTGTTATTGTTGTTGTTGATGTTATTGTTGTTGTTGGTGTTATTGTTGGTGTTGGTGTTATTGTTATTGTTGGTGTTATTGTTGGTGTTGGTGTTATTGTTGGTGTTATTGTTGTTGTTGGTGTTATTGTTGTTGTTGGTGTTATTGTTGGTGTTATTGTTGTTGTTGGTGTTATTGTTTTTGTTGGTGTTATTGTTGGTGTTATTGTTGTTGTTGGTGTTATTGTTGTAGTTGATATTATTGTTGTTGTTGGTGTTATTGTTGGTGTTGGTGTTATTGTTATTGTTGGTGTTATTGTTGGTGTTGGTGTTATTGTTGGTGTTATTGTTGTTGTTGGTGTTATTGTTGTTGTTGGTGTTATTGTTGGTGTTATTGTTGTTGTTGGTGTTATTGTTGTTGTTGGTGTTATTGTGGTTGTTGGTGTTATTGTTGTTGTTGTTGTTATTGTTGTTCTTGGTGTTATTGTTGTTGTTGGTGTTATTGTTGTTGTTGGTGTTATTGTTGTTGTTGTTGTTATTGTTGTTGTTGGTGTTATTGTGGTTGTTGGTGTTATTGTTGTTGTTGGTGTTATTGTTGTTGTTGGTGTTATTGTTGTTGTTGGTGTTATTGTTGTTGCTGGTGTTATTGTTGTTGTTGGTGTTATTGTGGTTGTTGGTGTTATTGTTGTTGTTGGTGTTATTGTTGGTGTTATTGTTGTTGTTGGTGTTATTGTTGTTGTTGGTGTTATTGTTGGTGTTGGTGTTATTGTTGTTGTTGGTGTTATTGTTGGTGTTGGTGTTGTTGTTGATGTTATTGTTGTTGTTGGTGTTATTGTTGGTGTTATTGTTGTTGTTGGTGTTATTGTTGTTGTTGGTGTTATTGTTGGTGTTGGTGTTATTGTTGTTGTTGGTGATATTGTTGGTGTTGGTGTTGTTGTTGATGTTATTGTTGTTGTTGATGTTATTGTTGTTGTTGATGTTATTGTTGTTGTTGATGTTATTGTTGTTGTTGGTGTTATTGTTGGTGTTGGTGTTATTGTTGTTGTTGGTGTTATTGTTGTTGTTGGTGTTATTGTTGGTGTTGGTGTTATTGTTGTTGTTGGTGTTATTGTTGTTGTTGGTGTTATTGTTGGTGTTGGTGTTATTGTTGGTGTTGGTGTTATTGTTGTTGTTGGTGTTATTGTTGGTGTTATTGTTGGTGTTGGTGTTATTGTTGGTGTTGGTGTTATTGTTGTTGTTGGTGTTATTGTTGTTGTTGATGTTATTGTTGGTGTTGGTGTTATTGTTGTTGTTGGTGTTATTGTTGTTGTTGGTGTTATTGTTGGTGTTGATGTTATTGTTGTTGTTGGTGTTATTGTTGGTGTTGATGTTATTGTTGTTGTTGATGTTATTGTTGTTGTTGGTGTTATTGTTGGTGTTATTGTTGGTGTTGGTGTTATTGTTGGTGTTGGTGTTATTGTTGTTGTTGGTGTTATTGTTGGTGTTGATGTTATTGTTGTTGTTGGTGTTATTGTTGGTGTTGGTGTTATTGTTGGTGTTAATGTTATTGTTGTTGTTGGTGTTATTGTTGTTGTTGGTGTTATTGTTGGTGTTGGTGTTATTGTTGGTGTTGGTGTTATTGTTGTTGTTGGTGTTATTGTTGTTGTTGGTGTTATTATTGGTGTTGGTGTTATTGTTGTTGTTGATGTTATTGTTGTTGTTGGTGTTATTGTTGGTGTTGGTGTTATTGTTGTTGTTGATGTTATTGTTGTTGTTGGTGTTATTGTTGGTGTTGGTGTTATTGTTGTTGTTGGTGTTATTGTTGTTGTTGGTGTTATTGTTGGTGTTGATGTTATTGTTGTTGTTGGTGTTATTGTTGGTGTTGATGTTATTGTTGTTGTTGATGTTATTGTTGTTGTTGGTGTTATTGTTGGTGTTGGTGTTATTGTTGGTGTTGGTGTTATTGTTGGTGTTGGTGTTATTGTTGTTGTTGGTGTTATTGTTGTTGTTGGTGTTATTGTTGGTGTTGGTGTTATTGTTGTTGTTGATGTTATTGTTGTTGTTGGTGTTATTGTTGGTGTTATTGTTGGTGCTGGTGTTATTGTTGTTGTTGATGTTATTGTTGTTGTTGGTGTTATTGTTGGTGTTGGTGTTATTGTTGTTGTTGATGTTATTGTTGTTGTTGGTGTTATTGTTGGTGTTTGTGTTATTGTTGTTGTTGGTGTTATTGTTGGTGTTGGTGTTATTGTTGGTGTTGGTGTTATTGTTGGTGTTGGTGTTATTGTTGTTGTTGGTGTTATTGTTGGTGTTATTGTTGTTGTTGATGTTATTGTTGTTGTTGATGTTATTGTTGTTGTTGGTGTTATTGTTGTTGTTGGTGTTACTGTTGTTGTTGGTGTTATTGTTGGTGTTGGTGTTATTGTTGGTGTTGGTGTTATTGTTGTTGTTGATGTTATTGTTGTTGTTGGTGTTATTGTTGTTGTTGGTGTTATTGTTGTTGTTGGTGTTATTGTTGTTGTTAGTGTTATTGTTGTTGTTGATGTTATTGTTGTTGTTGGTGTTATTGTTGGTGTTGGTGTTATTGTTGTTGTTGACGTTATTGTTGTTGTTGGTGTTATTGTTGGTGTTGGTGTTATTGTTGTTGTTGATGTTATTGTTGTTGTTGGTGTTATTGTTGGTGTTATTGTTGGTGTTGGTGGTATTGTTGGTGTTGGTGTTATTGTTGTTGTTGGTGTTATTGTTGGTGTTGGTGTTATTGTTGGTGTTATTGTTGGTGTTATTGTTGGTGTTATTGTTGGTGTTATTGTTGGTGTTGGTGTTATTGTTGTTGTTGATGTTATTGTTGTTGTTGGTGTTATTGTTGGTGTTGGTGTTATTGTTATTGTTGGTGTTATTGTTGGTGTTGGTGTTATTGTTGGTGTTATTGTTGTTGTTGGTGTTATTGTTGTTGTTGGTGTTATTGTTGGTGTTATTGTTGTTGTTGGTGTTATTGTTGTTGTTGGTGTTATTGTTGGTGTTATTGTTGTTGTTGGTGTTATTGTTGTTGTTGATATTATTGTTGTTGTTGGTGTTATTGTTGGTGTTGGTGTTATTGTTATTGTTGGTGTTATTGTTGGTGTTGGTGTTATTGTTGGTGTTATTGTTGTTGTTGGTGTTATTGTTGTTGTTGGTGTTATTGTTGGTGTTATTGTTGTTGTTGGTGTTATTGTTGTTGTTGGTGTTATTGTGGTTGTTGGTGTTATTGTTGTTGTTGTTGTTATTGTTGTTCTTGGTGTTATTGTTGTTGTTGGTGTTATTGTTGTTGTTGGTGTTATTGTTGTTGTTGGTGTTATTGTTGTTGTTGGTGTTATTGTGGTTGTTGGTGTTATTGTTGTTGTTGGTGTTATTGTTGTTGTTGGTGTTATTGTTGTTGTTGGTGTTATTGTTGTTGCTGGTGTTATTGTTGTTGTTGGTGTTATTGTGGTTGTTGGTGTTATTGTTGTTGTTGGTGTTATTGTTGGTGTTATTGTTGTTGTTGGTGTTATTGTTGTTGTTGGTGTTATTGTTGGTGTTGGTGTTATTGTTGTTGTTGGTGTTATTGTTGGTGTTGGTGTTGTTGTTGATGTTATTGTTGTTGTTGGTGTTATTGTTGGTGTTATTGTTGTTGTTGGTGTTATTGTTGTTGTTGGTGTTATTGTTGGTGTTGGTGTTATTGTTGTTGTTGGTGATATTGTTGGTGTTGGTGTTGTTGTTGATGTTATTGTTGTTGTTGATGTTATTGTTGTTGTTGATGTTATTGTTGTTGTTGATGTTATTGTTGTTGTTGGTGTTATTGTTGGTGTTGGTGTTATTGTTGTTGTTGGTGTTATTGTTGTTGTTGGTGTTATTGTTGGTGTTGGTGTTATTGTTGTTGTTGGTGTTATTGTTGTTGTTGGTGTTATTGTTGGTGTTGGTGTTATTGTTGTTGTTGGTGTTATTGTTGTTGTTGGTGTTTTTGTTGTTGTTGGTGTTATCGTTGTTGTTATTGTTGTTGTTGATGTTATTGTTGTTGTTGGTGTTATTGTTGGTGTTGGTGTTATTGTTGTTGTTGGTGTTATTGTTGGTGTCGGTGTTATTGTTGGTGTTGGTGTTATTGTTGTTGTTGGTGTTATTGTTGGTGTTATTGTTGGTGTTGGTGTTATTGTTGGTGTTGGTGTTATTGTTGTTGTTGGTGTTATTGTTGTTGTTGATGTTATTGTTGGTGTTGGTGTTATTGTTGTTGTTGGTGTTATTGTTGTTGTTGGTGTTATTGTTGGTGTTGATGTTATTGTTGTTGTTGGTGTTATTGTTGGTGTTGATGTTATTGTTGTTGTTGATGTTATTGTTGTTGTTGGTGTTATTGTTGGTGTTATTGTTGGTGTTGGTGTTATTGTTGGTGTTGGTGTTATTGTTGTTGTTGGTGTTATTGTTGGTGTTGATGTTATTGTTGTTGTTGGTGTTATTGTTGGTGTTGGTGTTATTGTTGGTGTTAATGTTATTGTTGTTGTTGGTGTTATTGTTGTTGTTGGTGTTATTGTTGGTGTTGGTGTTATTGTTGGTGTTGGTGTTATTGTTGTTGTTGGTGTTATTGTTGTTGTTGGTGTTATTGTTGGTGTTGGTGTTATTGTTGTTGTTGATGTTATTGTTGTTGTTGGTGTTATTGTTGGTGTTGGTGTTATTGTTGTTGTTGATGTTATTGTTGTTGTTGGTGTTATTGTTGGTGTTGGTGTTATTGTTGTTGTTGGTGTTATTGTTGTTGTTGGTGTTATTGTTGGTGTTGATGTTATTGTTGTTGTTGGTGTTATTGTTGGTGTTGATGTTATTGTTGTTGTTGATGTTATTGTTGTTGTTGGTGTTATTGTTGGTGTTGGTGTTATTGTTGGTGTTGGTGTTATTGTTGGTGTTGGTGTTATTGTTGTTGTTGGTGTTATTGTTGTTGTTGGTGTTATTGTTGGTGTTGGTGTTATTGTTGTTGTTGATGTTATTGTTGTTGTTGGTGTTATTGTTGGTGTTATTGTTGGTGCTGGTGTTATTGTTGTTGTTGATGTTATTGTTGTTGTTGGTGTTATTGTTGGTGTTGGTGTTATTGTTGTTGTTGATGTTATTGTTGTTGTTGGTGTTATTGTTGGTGTTGGTGTTATTGTTATTGTTGGTGTTATTGTTGGTGTTGGTGTTATTGTTGGTGTTATTGTTGTTGTTGGTGTTATTGTTGTTGTTGGTGTTATTGTTGGTGTTATTGTTGTTGTTGGTGTTATTGTTGTTGTTGGTGTTATTGTTGGTGTTATTGTTGTTGTTGGTGTTATTGTTGTTGTTGATATTATTGTTGTTGTTGGTGTTATTGTTGGTGTTGGTGTTATTGTTATTGTTGGTGTTGTTGTTGGTGTTGGTGTTATTGTTGGTGTTATTGTTGTTGTTGGTGTTATTGTTGTTGTTGGTGTTATTGTTGGTGTTATTGTTGTTGTTGGTGTTATTGTTGTTGTTGGTGTTATTGTGGTTGTTGGTGTTATTGTTGTTGTTGTTGTTATTGTTGTTCTTGGTGTTATTGTTGTTGTTGGTGTTATTGTTGTTGTTGGTGTTATTGTTGTTGTTGGTGTTATTGTTGTTGTTGGTGTTATTGTGGTTGTTGGTGTTATTGTTGTTGTTGGTGTTATTGTTGTTGTTGGTGTTATTGTTGTTGTTGGTGTTATTGTTGTTGCTGGTGTTATTGTTGTTGTTGGTGTTATTGTGGTTGTTGGTGTTATTGTTGTTGTTGGTGTTATTGTTGGTGTTATTGTTGTTGTTGGTGTTATTGTTGTTGTTGGTGTTATTGTTGGTGTTGGTGTTATTGTTGTTGTTGGTGTTATTGTTGGTGTTGGTGTTGTTGTTGATGTTATTGTTGTTGTTGGTGTTATTGTTGGTGTTATTGTTGTTGTTGGTGTTATTGTTGTTGTTGATGTTATTGTTGTTGTTGGTGTTATTGTTGGTGTTATTGTTGGTGCTGGTGTTATTGTTGTTGTTGATGTTATTGTTGTTGTTGGTGTTATTGTTGGTGTTGGTGTTATTGTTGTTGTTGATGTTATTGTTGTTGTTGGTGTTATTGTTGGTGTTGGTGTTATTGTTATTGTTGGTGTTATTGTTGGTGTTGGTGTTATTGTTGGTGTTATTGTTGTTGTTGGTGTTATTGTTGTTGTTGGTGTTATTGTTGGTGTTATTGTTGTTGTTGGTGTTATTGTTGTTGTTGGTTTTATTGTTGGTGTTATTGTTGTTGTTGGTGTTATTGTTGTTGTTGATATTATTGTTGTTGTTGGTGTTATTGTTGGTGTTGGTGTTATTGTTATTGTTGGTGTTATTGTTGGTGTTGGTGTTATTGTTGGTGTTATTGTTGTTGTTGGTGTTATTGTTGTTGTTGGTGTTATTGTTGGTGTTATTGTTGTTGTTGGTGTTATTGTTGTTGTTGGTGTTATTGTGGTTGTTGGTGTTATTGTTGTTGTTGTTGTTATTGTTGTTCTTGGTGTTATTGTTGTTGTTGGTGTTATTGTTGTTGTTGGTGTTATTGTTGTTGTTGGTGTTATTGTTGTTGTTGGTGTTATTGTGGTTGTTGGTGTTATTGTTGTTGTTGGTGTTATTGTTGTTGTTGGTGTTATTGTTGTTGCTGGTGTTATTGTTGTTGTTGGTGTTATTGTGGTTGTTGGTGTTATTGTTGTTGTTGGTGTTATTGTTGGTGTTATTGTTGTTGTTGGTGTTATTGTTGTTGTTGGTGTTATTGTTGGTGTTGGTGTTATTGTTGTTGTTGGTGTTATTGTTGGTGTTGGTGTTGTTGTTGATGTTATTGTTGTTGTTGGTGTTATTGTTGGTGTTATTGTTGTTGTTGGTGTTATTGTTGGTGTTGGTGTTATTGTTGTTGTTGGTGATATTGTTGGTGTTGGTGTTGTTGTTGATGTTATTGTTGTTGTTGATGTTATTGTTGTTGTTGATGTTATTGTTGTTGTTGATGTTATTGTTGTTGTTGGTGTTATTGTTGGTGTTGGTGTTATTGTTGTTGTTGGTGTTATTGTTGTTGTTGGTGTTATTGTTGGTGTTGGTGTTATTGTTGTTGTTGGTGTTATTGTTGTTGTTGGTGTTATTGTTGGTGTTGGTGTTATTGTTGTTGTTGGTGTTATTGTTGTTGTTGGTGTTATTGTTGTTGTTGGTGTTATCGTTGTTGTTATTGTTGTTGTTGATGTTATTGTTGTTGTTGGTGTTATTGTTGGTGTTGGTGTTATTGTTGTTGTTGGTGTTATTGTTGGTGTTGGTGTTATTGTTGGTGTTGGTGTTATTGTTGTTGTTGGTGTTATTGTTGGTGTTATTGTTGGTGTTGGTGTTATTGTTGGTGTTGGTGTTATTGTTGTTGTTGGTGTTATTGTTGTTGTTGATGTTATTGTTGGTGTTGGTGTTATTGTTGTTGTTGGTGTTATTGTTGTTGTTGGTGTTATTGTTGGTGTTGATGTTATTGTTGTTGTTGGTGTTATTGTTGGTGTTGATGTTATTGTTGTTGTTGATGTTATTGTTGTTGTTGGTGTTATTGTTGGTGTTATTGTTGGTGTTGGTGTTATTGTTGGTGTTGGTGTTATTGTTGTTGTTGGTGTTATTGTTGGTGTTGATGTTATTGTTGTTGTTGGTGTTATTGTTGGTGTTGGTGTTATTGTTGGTGTTAATGTTATTGTTGTTGTTGGTGTTATTGTTGTTGTTGGTGTTATTGTTGGTGTTGGTGTTATTGTTGGTGTTGGTGTTATTGTTGTTGTTGGTGTTATTGTTGTTGTTGGTGTTATTGTTGGTGTTGGTGTTATTGTTGTTGTTGATGTTATTGTTGTTGTTGGTGTTATTGTTGGTGTTGGTGTTATTGTTGTTGTTGATGTTATTGTTGTTGGTGGTGTTATTGTTGGTGTTGGTGTTATTGTTGTTGTTGGTGTTATTGTTGTTGTTGGTGTTATTGTTGGTGTTGATGTTATTGTTGTTGTTGGTGTTATTGTTGGTGTTGATGTTATTGTTGTTGTTGATGTTATTGTTGTTGTTGGTGTTATTGTTGGTGTTGGTGTTATTGTTGGTGTTGGTGTTATTGTTGGTGTTGGTGTTATTGTTGTTGTTGGTGTTATTGTTGTTGTTGGTGTTATTGTTGGTGTTGGTGTTATTGTTGTTGTTGATGTTATTGTTGTTGTTGGTGTTATTGTTGGTGTTATTGTTGGTGCTGGTGTTATTGTTGTTGTTGATGTTATTGTTGTTGTTGGTGTTATTGTTGTTGTTGGTGTTATTGTTGGTGTTGGTGTTATTGTTGGTGTTGGTGTCATTGTTGGTGTTATTGTTGTTGTTGGTGTTATTGTTGGTGTTGGTGTTATTGTTGGTGTTATTGTTGTTGTTGGTGTTATTGTTGTTGTTGGTGTTATTGTTGTTGTTGGTGTTATTGTTGGTGTTATTATTGTTGTTGGTGTTATTGTTGTTGTTGGTGTTATTGTTGGTGTTGGTGTTATTGTTGGTGTTGGTGTTATTGTTGGTGTTGATGTTATTGTTGTTGTTGGTGTTATTGTTGGTGTTATTGTTGTTGTTGGTGTTATTGTTGTTGTTGGTGTTATTGTTGTTATTGGTGTTATTGTTGTTGTTGGTGTTATTGTTGGTGTTGGTGTTATTGTTGTTGTTGATGTTATTAGAGGTGTTGGTGTTGTTGTTGATGTTATTGTTGTTGTTGTTGTTATTGTTGTTGTTGGTGTTATTGTTGGTGTTGGTGTTATTGTTGGTGTTGGTGTTATTGTTGTTGTTGGTGTTATTGTTGGTGTTGGTGTTATTGTTGGTGTTGGTGTTATTGTTGTTGTTGGTGTTATTGTTGGTGTTATTGTTGTTGTTGATGATATTGTTGTTGTTGATGTTATTGTTGTTGTTGGTGTTATTGTTGTTGTTGGTGTTATTGTTGTTGTTGGTGTTATTGTTGGTGTTGGTGTTATTGTTGGTGTTGGTGTTATTGTTGTTGTTGATGTTATTGTTGTTGTTGGTGTTATTGTTGTTGTTGGTGTTATTGTTGTTGTTGGTGTTATTGTTGTTGTTAGTGTTATTGTTGTTGTTGATGTTATTGTTGTTGTTGGTGTTATTGTTGGTGTTGGTGTTATTGTTGTTGTTGACGTTATTGTTGTTGTTGGTGTTATTGTTGGTGTTGGTGTTATTGTTGTTGTTGATGTTATTGTTGTTGTTGGTGTTATTGTTGGTGTTATTGTTGGTGTTGGTGTTATTGTTGGTGTTGGTGTTATTGTTGTTGTTGGTGTTATTGTTGGTGTTGGTGTTATTGTTGGTGTTATTGTTGGTGTTATTGTTGGTGTTATTGTTGGTGTTGGTGTTATTGTTGTTGTTGATGTTATTGTTGTTGTTGGTGTTATTGTTGGTGTTGGTGTTATTGTTATTGTTGGTGTTATTGTTGGTGTTGGTGTTATTGTTGGTGTTATTGTTGTTGTTGGTGTTATTGTTGTTGTTGGTGTTATTGTTGGTGTTATTGTTGTTGTTGGTGTTATTGTTGTTGTTGGTGTTATTGTTGGTGTTATTGTTGTTGTTGGTGTTATTGTTGTTGTTGATATTATTGTTGTTGTTGGTGTTATTGTTGGTGTTGGTGTTATTGTTATTGTTGGTGTTATTGTTGGTGTTGGTGTTATTGTTGGTGTTATTGTTGTTGTTGGTGTTATTGTTGTTGTTGGTGTTATTGTTGGTGTTATTGTTGTTGTTGGTGTTATTGTTGTTGTTGGTGTTATTGTGGTTGTTGGTGTTATTGTTGTTGTTGTTGTTATTGTTGTTCTTGGTGTTATTGTTGTTGTTGGTGTTATTGTTGTTGTTGGTGTTATTGTTGTTGTTGGTGTTATTGTTGTTGTTGGTGTTATTGTGGTTGTTGGTGTTATTGTTGTTGTTGGTGTTATTGTTGTTGTTGGTGTTATTGTTGTTGCTGGTGTTATTGTTGTTGTTGGTGTTATTGTGGTTGTTGGTGTTATTGTTGTTGTTGGTGTTATTGTTGGTGTTATTGTTGTTGTTGGTGTTATTGTTGTTGTTGGTGTTATTGTTGGTGTTGGTGTTATTGTTGTTGTTGGTGTTATTGTTGGTGTTGGTGTTGTTGTTGATGTTATTGTTGTTGTTGGTGTTATTGTTGGTGTTATTGTTGTTGTTGGTGTTATTGTTGTGGTTGGTGTTATTGTTGGTGTTGGTGTTATTGTTGTTGTTGGTGATATTGTTGGTGTTGGTGTTATTGTTGTTGTTGGTGTTATTGTTGTTGTTGGTGTTATTGTTGGTGTTGGTGTTATTGTTGGTGTTGATGTTATTGTTGTTGTTGGTGTTATTGTTGGTGTTGGTGTTATTGTTGGTGTTATTGTTGTTGTTGGTGTTATTGTTGGTGTTGGTGTTATTGTTGTTGTTGGTGTTATTGTTGTTGTTGGTGTTATTGTTGGTGTTGGTTTTATTGTTGTTGTTCGTGTTATTGTTGGTGTTGGTGTTATTGTTGGTGTTGGTGTTATTGTTGTTGTTGGTGTTATTGTTGGTGTTGGTGTTATTGTTGGTGTTATTGTTGTTGTTGGTGTTATTGTTGTTGTTGGTGTTATTGTTGTTGTTGGTGTTATTGTTGTTGTTGGTGTTATTGTTGTTGTTATTGTTGTTGTTGATGTTATTGTTGTTGTCGGTGTTATTGTTGGTGTTGGTGTTATTGTTGTTGTTGGTGTTATTGTTGGTGTTGGTGTTATTGTTGTTGTTGATGTTATTGTTGTTGTTGATGTTATTGTTGTTGTTGATGTTATTGTTGTTGTTGATGTTATTGTTGTTGTTGGTGTTATTGTAGGTGTTGGTGTTATTGTTGGTGTTGTTGTTATTGTTGTTGTTGGTGTTATTGTTGTTGTTGGTGTTATTGTTGTTGTTGGTGTTATTGTTGTTGTTATTGTTGTTGTTGATGTTATTGTTGTTGTTGGTGTTATTGTTGGTGTTGGTGTTATTGTTGTTGTTGGTGTTATTGTTGGTGTTGGTGTTATTGTTGTTGTTGGTGTTATTGTTGTTGTTGGTGTTATTGTTGGTGTTGGTGTTATTGTTGGTGTTGATGTTATTGTTGTTGTTGGTGTTATTGTTGGTGTTGGTGTTATTGTTGGTGTTATTGTTGTTGTTGGTGTTATTGTTGGTGTTGGTGTTATTGTTGTTGTTGGTGTTATTGTTGTTGTTGGTGTTATTGTTGGTGTTGGTTTTATTGTTGTTGTTGGTGTTATTGTTGGTGTTGGTGTTATTGTTGGTGTTGGTGTTATTGTTGTTGTTGGTGTTATTGTTGGTGTTGGTGTTATTGTTGGTGTTATTGTTGTTGTTGGTGTTATTGTTGGTGTTGGTGTTATTGTTGTTGTTGGTGTTATTGTTGTTGTTGGTGTTATTGTTGGTGTTGGTGTTATTGTTGGTGTTGACGTTATTGTTGTTGTTGGTGTTATTGTTGGTGTTGGTGTTATTGTTGGTGTTGGTGTTATTGTTGTTGTTGGTGTTATTGTTGGTGTTGGTGTTATTGTAGGTGTTATTGTTGCTGTTGGTGTTATTGTTGGTGTTGGTGTTATTGTTGTTGTTGGTGTTATTGTTGTTGTTGGTGTTATTGTTGTTGTTGGTGTTATTGTTGGTGTTGGTGTTATTGTTGGTGTTGATGTTATTGTTGTTGTTGGTGTTATTGTTGGTGTTGGTGTTATTGTTGTTGTTGGTGTTATTGTTGGCGTTGGTGTTATTGTTGGTGTTGGTGTTATTGTTGGTGTTGATGTTATTGTTGTTGTTGGTGTTATTGTTGGTGTTGATGTTATTGTTGTTGTTGGTGTTATTGGTGGTGTTGATGTTATTGTTGTTGTTGGTGTTATTGTTGGTGTTGGTGTTATTGTTGTTGTTGGTGTTATTGGTGGTGTTGAAGTTATTGTTGTTGTTGGTGTTATTGTTGGTGTTGGTGTTATTGTTGGTGTTGATGTTATTGTTGTTGTTGGTGTTATTGTTGGTGTTGATGTTATTGTTGTTGTTGGTGTTATTGTTGGTGTTGATGTTATTGTTGTTGTTGATGTTATTGTTGGTGTTGGTGTTATTGTTGTTGTTGGTGTTATTGTTGTTGTTGGTGTTATTGTTGGTGTTGATGTTATTGTTGTTGTTGGTGTTATTGGTGGTGTTGATGTTATTGTTGTTGTTGGTGTTATTTTTGTTGTTGGTGTTATTGTTGGTGTTGGTGTTATTGTTGGTGTTGGTGTTATTGTTGTTGTTGATGTTATTGTTGTTGTTGGTGTTATTGTTGGTGTTGATGTTATTGTTGTTGTTGGTGTTATTGTTGGTGTTGGTGTTATTGTTGGTGTTGATGTTATTGTTGTTGTTGGTGTTATTGTTGGTGTTGATGTTATTGTTGTTGTTGATGTTATTGTTGTTGTTGGTGTTATTGTTGGTGTTGGTGTTATTGTTGGTGTTGATGTTATTGTTGTTGTTGGTGTTATTGTTGTTGTTGGTGTTATTGTTGGTGTTGATGTTATTGTTGTTGTTGGTGTTATTGTTGGTGTTGGTGTTATTGTTGTTGTTGATGTTATTGTTGGTGTTGGTGTTATTGTTGTTGTTGGTGTTATTGTTGTTGTAGGTGTTATTGTTGGTGTTGATGTTATTGTTGTTGTTGGTGTTATTGTTGGTGTTGATGATATTGTTGTTGTTGATGTTATTGTTGTTGTTGGTGTTATTGTTGGTGTTATTGTTGGTGTTGGTGTTATTGTTGGTGTTGGTGTTATTGTTGTTGTTGGTGTTATTGTTGTTGTTGGTGTTATTGTTGGTGTTGGTGTTATTGTTGGTGTTGGTGTTATTGTTGTTGTTGGTGTTATTGTTGTTGTTGGTGTTATTGTTGGTGTTGGTGTTATTGTTGTTGTTGATGTTATTGTTGTTGTTGGTGTTATTGTTGGTGTTGGTGTTATTGTTGTTGTTGATGTTATTGTTGTTGTTGGTGTTATTGTTGGTGTTGGTGTTATTGTTGTTGTTGGTGTTATTTTTGTTGTTGGTGTTATTGTTGGTGTTGATGTTATTGTTGTTGTTGGTGTTATTGTTGGTGTTGATGTTATTGTTGTTGTCGATGTTATTGTTGTTGTTGGTGTTATTGTTGGTATTGGTTGTATTGTTGGTGTTGGTGTTATTGTTGGTGTTGGTGTTATTGTTGTTGTTGGTGTTATTGTTGTTGTTGGTGTTATTGTTGGTGTTGGTGTTATTGTTGTTGTTGATGTTATTGTTGTTGTTGGTGTTATTGTTGGTGTTATTGTTGGTGTTGGTGTTATTGTTGTTGTTGATGTTATTGTTGTTGTTGGTGTTATTGTTGGTGTTGGTGTTATTGTTGTTGTTGATGTTATTGTTGTTGTTGGTGTTATTGTTGGTGTTGGTGTTATTGTTGTTGTTGGTGTTATTGTTGTTGTTGGTGTTATTGTTGGTGTTGGTGTTATTGTTGTTGTTGGTGTTATTGTTGGTGTTGGTGTTATTGTTGGTGTTGGTGTTATTGTTGGTGTTATTGTTGTTGTTGGTGTTGTTGTTGGTGTTATTGTTGTTGTTGGTGTTATTGTTGTTGTTGGTGTTATTGTTGTTGTTGGTGTTATTGTTGGTGTTATTATTGTTGTTGGTGTTATTGTTGGTGTTGGTGTTATTGGTGTTGTTGGTGTTATTGTTGGTGTTGGTGTTATTGCTGTTGTTGATGTTATTGTTGTTGTTGGTGTTAGTGTTGTTGTTGGTGTTATTGTTGTTGTTGGTGTTATTGTTGGTGTTGGTGTTATTGGTGTTGTTGGTGTTATTGTTGGTGTTGGTGTTATTGTTGTTGTTGGTGTTATTGTTGGTGTTGGTGTTATTGTTGTTGTTGGTGTTATTGTTGTTGTTGGTGTTATTGTTGTTGTTGGTGTTATTGTTGGTGTTGGTGTTATTGTTGGTGTTATTGTTGTTGTTGGTGTTATTGTTGGTGTTGGTGTTATTGTTGGTGTTATTGTTGTTGTTGGTGTTATTGTTGTT
Source organism: Eledone cirrhosa (assembly GCA_964016885.1). Taxonomy (NCBI): domain Eukaryota; kingdom Metazoa; phylum Mollusca; class Cephalopoda; order Octopoda; family Eledonidae; genus Eledone; species Eledone cirrhosa. The sequence goes on along the minus strand of OZ024741.1, from coordinate 16,249 downwards.
GTTGGTGTTATTGTTGGTGTTATTGTTGTTGTTGGTGTTATTGTTGTTGTTGGTGTTATTGTTGGTGTTATTGTTGTTGTTGGTGTTATTGTTGTTGTTGATATTATTGTTGTTGTTGGTGTTATTGTTGGTGTTGGTGTTATTGTTATTATTGGTGTTATTGTTGGTGTTGGTGTTATTGTTGGTGTTATTGTTGTTGTTGGTGTTATTGTTGTTGTTGGTGTTATTGTTGGTGTTATTGTTGTTGTTGGTGTTATTGTTGTTGTTGGTGTTATTGTGGTTGTTGGTGTTATTGTTGTTGTTGTTGTTATTGTTGTTCTTGGTGTTATTGTTGTTGTTGGTGTTATTGTTGTTGTTGGTGTTATTGTTGTTGTTGGTGTTATTGTTGTTGTTGGTGTTATTGTGGTTGTTGGTGTTATTGTTGTTGTTGGTGTTATTGTTGTTGTTTGTGTTATTGTTGTTGTTGGTGTTATTGTTGTTGCTGGTGTTATTGTTGTTGTTGGTGTTATTGTGGTTGTTGGTGTTATTGTTGTTGTTGGTGTTATTGTTGGTGTTATTGTTGTTGTTGGTGTTATTGTTGTTGTTGGTGTTATTGTTGGTGTTGATGTTATTGTTGTTGTTGGTGTTATTGTTGGTGTTGATGTTATTGTTGTTGTTGATGTTATTGTTGGTGTTGGTGTTATTGTTGTTGTTGGTGTTATTGTTGTTGTTGGTGTTATTGTTGGTGTTGATGTTATTGCTGTTGTTGGTGTTATTGGTGGTGTTGATGTTATTGTTGTTGTTGGTGTTATTTTTGTTGTTGGTGTTATTGTTGGTGTTGGTGTTATTGTTGGTGTTGGTGTTATTGTTGTTGTTGATGTTATTGTTGTTGTTGGTGTTATTGTTGGTGTTGATGTTATTGTTGTTGTTGGTGTTATTGTTGGTGTTGGTGTTATTGTTGGTGTTGATGTTATTGTTGTTGTTGGTGTTATTGTTGGTGTTGATGTTATTGTTGTTGTTGATGTTATTGTTGTTGTTGGTGTTATTGTTGGTGTTGGTGTTATTGTTGGTGTTGATGTTATTGTTGTTGTTGGTGTTATTGTTGTTGTTGGTGTTATTGTTGGTGTTGATGTTATTGTTGTTGTTGGTGTTATTGTTGGTGTTGGTGTTATTGTTGTTGTTGATGTTATTGTTGGTGTTGGTGTTATAGTTGTTGTTGGTGTTATTGTTGTTGTAGGTGTTATTGTTGGTGTTGATGTTATTGTTGTTGTTGGTGTTATTGTTGGTGTTGATGATATTGTTGTTGTTGATGTTATTGTTGTTGTTGGTGTTATTGTTGGTGTTATTGTTGGTGTTGGTGTTATTGTTGGTGTTGGTGTTATTGTTGTTGTTGGTGTTATTGTTGTTGTTGGTGTTATTGTTGGTGTTGGTGTTATTGTTGGTGTTGGTGTTATTGTTGTTGTTGGTGTTATTGTTGTTGTTGGTGTTATTGTTGGTGTTGGTGTTATTGTTGTTGTTGATGTTATTGTTGTTGTTGGTGTTATTGTTGGTGTTGGTGTTATTGTTGTTGTTGATGTTATTGTTGTTGTTGGTGTTATTGTTGGTGTTGGTGTTATTGTTGTTGTTGGTGTTATTTTTGTTGTTGGTGTTATTGTTGGTGTTGATGTTATTGTTGTTGTTGGTGTTATTGTTGGTGTTGATGTTATTGTTGTTGTCGATGTTATTGTTGTTGTTGGTGTTATTGTTGGTATTGGTTGTATTGTTGGTGTTGGTGTTATTGTTGGTGTTGGTGTTATTGTTGTTGTTGGTGTTATTGTTGTTGTTGGTGTTATTGTTGGTGTTGGTGTTATTGTTGTTGTTGATGTTATTGTTGTTGTTGGTGTTATTGTTGGTGTTATTGTTGGTGTTGGTGTTATTGTTGTTGTTGATGTTATTGTTGTTGTTGGTGTTATTGTTGGTGTTGGTGTTATTGTTGTTGTTGATGTTATTGTTGTTGTTGGTGTTATTGTTGGTGTTGGTGTTATTGTTGTTGTTGGTGTTATTGTTGTTGTTGGTGTTATTGTTGGTGTTGGTGTTATTGTTGTTGTTGGTGTTATTGTTGGTGTTGGTGTTATTGTTGGTGTTGGTGTTATTGTTGGTGTTATTGTTGTTGTTGGTGTTGTTGTTGGTGTTATTGTTGTTGTTGGTGTTATTGTTGTTGTTGGTGTTATTGTTGTTGTTGGTGTTATTGTTGGTGTTATTATTGTTGTTGGTGTTATTGTTGGTGTTGGTGTTATTGGTGTTGTTGGTGTTATTGTTGGTGTTGGTGTTATTGCTGTTGTTGATGTTATTGTTGTTGTTGGTGTTAGTGTTGTTGTTGGTGTTATTGTTGTTGTTGGTGTTATTGTTGGTGTTGGTGTTATTGGTGTTGTTGGTGTTATTGTTGGTGTTGGTGTTATTGTTGTTGTTGGTGTTATTGTTGGTGTTGGTGTTATTGTTGTTGTTGGTGTTATTGTTGTTGTTGGTGTTATTGTTGTTGTTGGTGTTATTGTTGGTGTTGGTGTTATTGTTGGTGTTATTGTTGTTGTTGGTGTTATTGTTGGTGTTGGTGTTATTGTTGGTGTTATTGTTGTTGTTGGTGTTATTGTTGTTGTTGGTGTTATTGTTGGTGTTATTGTTGTTGTTGGTGTTATTGTTGTTGTTGGTGTTATTGTTGGTGTTATTGTTGTTGTTGGTGTTATTGTTGTTGTGGATATTATTGTTGTTGTTGGTGTTATTGTTGGTGTTGGTGTTATTGTTATTGTTGGTGTTATTGTTGGTGTTGGTGTTATTGTTGGTGTTATTGTTGTTGTTGGTGTTATTGTTGTTGTTGGTGTTATTGTTGGTGTTATTGTTGTTGTTGGTGTTATTGTTGTTGTTGGTGTTATTGTGGTTGTTGGTGTTATTGTTGTTGTTGTTGTTATTGTTGTTCTCGGTGTTATTGTTGTTGTTGGTGTTATTGTTGTTGTTGGTGTTATTGTTGTTGTTGGTGTTATTGTTGTTGTTGGTGTTATTGTGGTTGTTGGTGTTATTGTTGTTTTTTGTGTTATTGTTGTTGTTGGTGTTATTGTTGTTGCTGGTGTTATTGTTGTTGTTGGTGTTATTGTGGTTGTTGGTGTTATTGTTGTTGTTGGTGTTATTGTTGGTGTTATTGTTGTTGTTGGTGTTATTGTTGTTGTTGGTGTTATTGTTGGTGTTGGTGTTATTGTTGTTGTTGGTGTTATTGTTGGTGTTGGTGTTGTTGTTGATGTTATTGTTGTTGTTGGTGTTATTGTTGGTGTTATTGTTGTTGTTGGTGTTATTGTTGTTGTTGATGTTATTGTTGTTGTTGGTGTTATTGTTGGTGTTATTGTTGGTGCTGGTGTTATTGTTGTTGTTGATGTTATTGTTGTTGTTGGTGTTATTGTTGGTGTTGGTGTTATTGTTGTTGTTGATGTTATTGTTGTTGTTGGTGTTATTGTTGGTGTTGGTGTTATTGTTATTGTTGGTGTTATTGTTGGTGTTGGTGTTATTGTTGGTGTTATTGTTGTTGTTGGTGTTATTGTTGTTGTTGGTGTTATTGTTGGTGTTATTGTTGTTGTTGGTGTTATTGTTGTTGTTGGTGTTATTGTTGGTGTTATTGTTGTTGTTGGTGTTATTGTTGTTGTTGATATTATTGTTGTTGTTGGTGTTATTGTTGGTGTTGGTGTTATTGTTATTGTTGGTGTTATTGTTGGTGTTGGTGTTATTGTTGGTGTTATTGTTGTTGTTGGTGTTATTGTTGTTGTTGGTGTTATTGTTGGTGTTATTGTTGTTGTTGGTGTTATTGTTGTTGTTGGTGTTATTGTGGTTGTTGGTGTTATTGTTGTTGTTGTTGTTATTGTTGTTCTTGGTGTTATTGTTGTTGTTGGTGTTATTGTTGTTGTTGGTGTTATTGTTGTTGTTGGTGTTATTGTGGTTGTTGGTGTTATTGTTGTTGTTGGTGTTATTGTTGTTGTTGGTGTTATTGTTGTTGCTGGTGTTATTGTTGTTGTTGGTGTTATTGTGGTTGTTGGTGTTATTGTTGTTGTTGGTGTTATTGTTGGTGTTATTGTTGTTGTTGGTGTTATTGTTGTTGTTGGTGTTATTGTTGGTGTTGGTGTTATTGTTGTTGTTGGTGTTATTGTTGGTGTTGGTGTTGTTGTTGATGTTATTGTTGTTGTTGGTGTTATTGTTGGTGTTATTGTTGTTGTTGGTGTTATTGTTGTTGTTGGTGTTATTGTTGGTGTTGGTGTTATTGTTGTTGTTGGGGATATTGTTGGTGTTGGTGTTGTTGTTGATGTTATTGTTGTTGTTGATGTTATTGTTGTTGTTGATGTTATTGTTGTTGTTGATGTTATTGTTGTTGTTGGTGTTATTGTTGGTGTTGGTGTTATTGTTGTTGTTGGTGTTATTGTTGTTGTTTGGTGTTATTGTTGGTGTTGGTGTTATTGTTGTTGTTGGTGTTATTGTTGTTGTTGGTGTTATTGTTGGTGTTGGTGTTATTGTTGTTGTTGGTGTTATTGTTGTTGTTGGTGTTATCGTTGTTGTTGTTACTGTTGTTGTTGATGTTATTGTTGTTGTTGGTGTTATTGTTGGTGTTGGTGTTATTGTTGTTGTTGGTGTTATTGTTGGTGTTGGTGTTATTGTTGGTGTTGGTGTTATTGTTGTTGTTGGTGTTATTGTTGGTGTTATTGTTGGTGTTGGTGTTATTGTTAGTGTTGGTGTTATTGTTGTTGTTGGTGTATTGTTGTTGTGATGTTATTGTTGGTGTTGGTGTTATTGTTGTTGTTGGTGTTATTGTTGTTGTTGGTGTTATTGTTGGTGTTGATGTTATTGTTGTTGTTGGTGTTATTGTTGGTGTTGATGTTATTGTTGTTGTTGATGTTATTGTTGTGTTGGTGTTATTGTTGGTGTATTGTTGGTGTTGGTGTTTTGTTGGGTTGGTGTTATTGTTGTTGTTGGTGTTATTGTTGGTGTTGGTGTTATTGTTGTTGTTGATGTTATTGTTGTTGTTGGTGTTATTGTTGGTGTTGGTGTTATTGTTGTTGTTGATGTTATTGTTGTTGTTGGTGTTATTGTTGGTGTTGGTGTTATTGTTGTTGTTGATGTTATTGTTGTTGTTGGTGTTATTGTTGGTGTTGGTGTTATTGTTGTTGTTGATGTTATTGTTGTTGTTGGTGTTATTGTTGGTGTTGGTGTTATTGTTGTTGTTGGTGTTATTGTTGTTGTTGGTGTTATTGTTGGTGTTGATGTTATTGTTGTTGTTGGTGTTATTGTTGGTGTTGATGTTATTGTTGTTGTTGATGTTATTGTTGTTGTTGGTGTTATTGTTGGTGTTGGTGTTATTGTTGGTGTTGGTGTTATTGTTGGTGTTGGTGTTATTGTTGTTGTTGGTGTTATTGTTGTTGTTGGTGTTATTGTTGGTGTTGGTGTTATTGTTGTTGTTGATGTTATTGTTGTTGTTGGTGTTATTGTTGGTGTTATTTTTGGTGTTGGTGTTATTGTTGTTGTTGATGTTATTGTTGTTGTTGGTGTTATTGTTGGTGTTGGTGTTATTGTTGTTGTTGGTGTTATTGTTGTTGTTGGTGTTATTGTTGGTGTTGGTGTTATTGTTGGTGTTGGTGTTATTGTTGGTGTTATTGTTGTTGTTGGTGTTATTGTTGGTGTTGGTGTTATTGTTGGTGTTATTGTTGTTGTTGGTGTTATTGTTGTTGTTGGTGTTATTGTTGTTGTTGGTGTTATTGTTGGTGTTATTATTGTTGTTGGTGTTATTGTTGTTGTTGGTGTTATTGTTGGTGTTGGTGTTATTGTTGGTGTTGGTGTTATTGTTGGTGTTGATGTTATTGTTGTTGATGGTGTTATTGTTGGTGTTATTGTTGTTGTTGGTGTTATTGTTGTTGTTGGTGTTATTGTTGTTATTGGTGTTATTGTTGTTGTTGGTGTTATTGTTGGTGTTGGTGTTATTGTTGTTGTTGATGTTATTAGAGGTGTTGGTGTTGTTGTTGATGTTATTGTTGTTGTTGTTGTTATTGTTGTTGTTGGTGTTATTGTTGGTGTTGGTGTTATTGTTGGTGTTGGTGTTATTGTTGTTGTTGGTGTTATTGTTGGTGTTGGTGTTATTGTTGGTGTTGGTGTTATTGTTGTTGTTGGTGTTATTGTTGGTGTTATTGTTGTTGTTGATGTTATTGTTGTTGTTGATGTTATTGTTGTTGTTGGTGTTATTGTTGTTGTTGGTGTTATTGTTGTTGTTGGTGTTATTGTTGGTGTTGGTGTTATTGTTGGTGTTGGTGTTATTGTTGTTGTTGATGTTATTGTTGTTGTTGGTGTTATTGTTGTTGTTGGTGTTATTGTTGTTGTTGGTGTTATTGTTGTTGTTAGTGTTACTGTTGTTGTTGATGTTATTGTTGTTGTTGGTGTTATTGTTGGTGTTGGTGTTATTGTTGTTGTTGACGTTATTGTTGTTGTTGGTGTTATTGTTGGTGTTGGTGTTATTGTTGTTGTTGATGTTATTGTTGTTGTTGGTGTTATTGTTGGTGTTATTGTTGGTGTTGGTGTTATTGTTGGTGTTGGTGTTATTGTTGTTGTTGGTGTTATTGTTGGTGTTGGTGTTATTGTTGGTGTTATTGTTGGTGTTATTGTTGGTGTTATTGTTGGTGTTGGTGTTATTGTTGTTGTTGATGTTATTGTTGTTGTTGGTGTTATTGTTGGTGTTGGTGTTATTGTTATTGCTGGTGTTATTGTTGGTGTTGGTGTTATTGTTGGTGTTATTGTTGTTGTTGGTGTTATTGTTGTTGTTGGTGTTATTGTTGGTGTTATTGTTGTTGTTGGTGTTATTGTTGTTGTTGGTGTTATTGTTGGTGTTATTGTTGTTGTTGGTGTTATTGTTGTTGTTGATATTATTGTTGTTGTTGGTGTTATTGTTGGTGTTGGTGTTATTGTTATTGTTGGTGTTATTGTTGGTGTTGGTGTTATTGTTGGTGTTATTGTTGTTGTTGGTGTTATTGTTGTTGTTGGTGTTATTGTTGGTGTTATTGTTGTTGTTGGTGTTATTGTTGTTGTTGGTGTTATTGTGGTTGTTGGTGTTATTGTTGTTGTTGTTGTTATTGTTGTTCTTGGTGTTATTGTTGTTGTTGGTGTTATTGTTGTTGTTGGTGTTATTGTTGTCGTTGGTGTTATTGTTGTTGTTGGTGTTATTGTGGTTGTTGGTGTTATTGTTGTTGTTGGTGTTATTGTTGTTGTTGGTGTTATTGTTGTTGCTGGTGTTATTGTTGTTGTTGGTGTTATTGTGGTTGTTGGTGTTATTGTTGTTGTTGGTGTTATTGTTGGTGTTATTGTTGTTGTTGGTGTTATTGTTGTTGTTGGTGTTATTGTTGGTGTTGGTGTTATTGTTGTTGTTGGTGTTATTGTTGGTGTTGGTGTTGTTGTTGATGTTATTGTTGTTGTTGGTGTTATTGTTGGTGTTATTGTTGTTGTTGGTGTTATTGTTGTGGTTGGTGTTATTGTTGGTGTTGGTGTTATTGTTGTTGTTGGTGATATTGTTGGTGTTGGTGTTGTTGTTGATGTTATTGTTGTTGTTGATGTTATTGTTGTTGTTGATGTTATTGTTGTTGTTGATGTTATTGTTGTTGTTGGTGTTATTGTAGGTGTTGGTGTTATTGTTGGTGTTGTTGTTATTGTTGTTGTTGGTGTTATTGTTGTTGTTGGTGTTATTGTTGTTGTTGGTGTTATTGTTGTTGTTATTGTTGTTGTTGATGTTATTGTTGTTGTTGGTGTTATTGTTGGTGTTGGTGTTATTGTTGTTGTTGGTGTTATTGTTGGTGTTGGTGTTATTGTTGTTGTTGGTGTTATTGTTGTTGTTGGTGTTATTGTTGGTGTTGGTGTTATTGTTGGTGTTGATGTTATTGTTGTTGTTGGTGTTATTGTTGGTGTTGGTGTTATTGTTGGTGTTATTGTTGTTGTTGGTGTTATTGTTGGTGTTGGTGTTATTGTTGTTGTTGGTGTTATTGTTGTTGTTGGTGTTATTGTTGGTGTTGGTTTTATTGTTGTTGTTGGTGTTATTGTTGGTGTTGGTGTTATTGTTGGTGTTGGTGTTATTGTTGTTGTTGGTGTTATTGTTGGTGTTGGTGTTATTGTTGGTGTTATTGTTGTTGTTGGTGTTATTGTTGGTGTTGGTGTTATTGTTGTTGTTGGTGTTATTGTTGTTGTTGGTGTTATTGTTGGTGTTGGTGTTATTGTTGGTGTTGACGTTATTGTTGTTGTTGGTGTTATTGTTGGTGTTGGTGTTATTGTTGGTGTTGGTGTTATTGTTGTTGTTGGTGTTATTGTTGGTGTTGGTGTTATTGTTGGTGTTATTGTTGCTGTTGGTGTTATTGTTGGTGTTGGTGTTATTGTTGTTGTTGGTGTTATTGTTGTTGTTGGTGTTATTGTTGTTGTTGGTGTTATTGTTGGTGTTGGTGTTATTGTTGGTGTTGATGTTATTGTTGTTGTTGGTGTTATTGTTGGTGTTGGTGTTATTGTTGTTGTTGGTGTTATTGTTGGCGTTGGTGTTATTGTTGGTGTTGGTGTTATTGTTGGTGTTGATGTTATTGTTGTTGTTGGTGTTATTGTTGGTGTTGATGTTATTGTTGTTGTTGGTGTTATTGGTGGTGTTGATGTTATTGTTGTTGTTGGTGTTATTGTTGGTGTTGGTGTTATTGTTGTTGTTGGTGTTATTGGTGGTGTTGATGTTATTGTTGTTGTTGGTGTTATTGTTGGTGTTGGTGTTATTGTTGGTGTTGATGTTATTGTTGTTGTTGGTGTTATTGTTGGTGTTGATGTTATTGTTGTTGTTGGTGTTATTGTTGGTGTTGATGTTATTGTTGTTGTTGATGTTATTGTTGGTGTTGGTGTTATTGTTGTTGTTGGTGTTATTGTTGTTGTTGGTGTTATTGTTGGTGTTGATGTTATTGTTGTTGTTGGTGTTATTGGTGGTGTTGATGTTATTGTTGTTGTTGGTGTTATTTTTGTTGTTGGTGTTATTGTTGGTGTTGGTGTTATTGTTGGTGTTGGTGTTATTGTTGTTGTTGATGTTATTGTTGTTGTTGGTGTTATTGTTGGTGTTGATGTTATTGTTGTTGTTGGTGTTATTGTTGGTGTTGGTGTTATTGTTGGTGTTGATGTTATTGTTGTTGTTGGTGTTATTGTTGGTGTTGATGTTATTGTTGTTGTTGATGTTATTGTTGTTGTTGGTGTTATTGTTGGTGTTGGTGTTATTGTTGGTGTTGATGTTATTGTTGTTGTTGGTGTTATTGTTGTTGTTGGTGTTATTGTTGGTGTTGATGTTATTGTTGTTGTTGGTGTTATTGTTGGTGTTGGTGTTATTGTTGTTGTTGATGTTATTGTTGGTGTTGGTGTTATTGTTGTTGTTGGTGTTATTGTTGTTGTAGGTGTTATTGTTGGTGTTGATGTTATTGTTGTTGTTGGTGTTATTGTTGGTGTTGATGATATTGTTGTTGTTGATGTTATTGTTGTTGTTGGTGTTATTGTTGGTGTTATTGTTGGTGTTGGTGTTATTGTTGGTGTTGGTGTTATTGTTGTTGTTGGTGTTATTGTTGTTGTTGGTGTTATTGTTGGTGTTGGTGTTATTGTTGGTGTTGGTGTTATTGTTGTTGTTGGTGTTATTGTTGTTGTTGGTGTTATTGTTGGTGTTGGTGTTATTGTTGTTGTTGATGTTATTGTTGTTGTTGGTGTTATTGTTGGTGTTGGTGTTATTGTTGTTGTTGATGTTATTGTTGTTGTTGGTGTTATTGTTGGTGTTGGTGTTATTGTTGTTGTTGGTGTTATTTTTGTTGTTGGTGTTATTGTTGGTGTTGATGTTATTGTTGTTGTTGGTGTTATTGTTGGTGTTGATGTTATTGTTGTTGTCGATGTTATTGTTGTTGTTGGTGTTATTGTTGGTATTGGTTGTATTGTTGGTGTTGGTGTTATTGTTGGTGTTGGTGTTATTGTTGTTGTTGGTGTTATTGTTGTTGTTGGTGTTATTGTTGGTGTTGGTGTTATTGTTGTTGTTGATGTTATTGTTGTTGTTGGTGTTATTGTTGGTGTTATTGTTGGTGTTGGTGTTATTGTTGTTGTTGATGTTATTGTTGTTGTTGGTGTTATTGTTGGTGTTGGTGTTATTGTTGTTGTTGATGTTATTGTTGTTGTTGGTGTTATTGTTGGTGTTGGTGTTATTGTTGTTGTTGGTGTTATTGTTGTTGTTGGTGTTATTGTTGGTGTTGGTGTTATTGTTGTTGTTGGTGTTATTGTTGGTGTTGGTGTTATTGTTGGTGTTGGTGTTATTGTTGGTGTTATTGTTGTTGTTGGTGTTGTTGTTGGAGTTATTGTTGTTGTTGGTGTTATTGTTGTTGTTGGTGTTATTGTTGTTGTTGGTGTTATTGTTGGTGTTATTATTGTTGTTGGTGTTATTGTTGGTGTTGGTGTTATTGGTGTTGTTGGTGTTATTGTTGGTGTTGGTGTTATTGCTGTTGTTGATGTTATTGTTGTTGTTGGTGTTAGTGTTGTTGTTGGTGTTATTGTTGTTGTTGGTGTTATTGTTGGTGTTGGTGTTATTGGTGTTGTTGGTGTTATTGTTGGTGTTGGTGTTATTGTTGTTGTTGGTGTTATTGTTGGTGTTGGTGTTATTGTTGTTGTTGGTGTTATTGTTGTTGTTGGTGTTATTGTTGTTGTTGGTGTTATTGTTGGTGTTGGTGTTATTGTTGGTGTTATTGTTGTTGTTGGTGTTATTGTTGGTGTTGGTGTTATTGTTGGTGTTATTGTTGTTGTTGCTGTTATTGTTGTTGTTGGTGTTATTGTTGTTGTTGGTGTTATTGTTGTTGTTGGTGTTATTGTTGGTGTTATTATTGTTGTTGATGTTATTGTTGTTGTTGATGTTATTGTTGTCGTTGGTGTTATTGTTGTTGTTGGTGTTATTGTTGTTGTAGGTGTTATTGTTGGTGTTGGTGTTATTGTTGGTGTTGGTGTTATTGTTGGTGTTGGTGTTATTGTTGTTGTTGGTGTTATTGTTGTTGTTGGTGTTATTGTTGTTGTTGGTGTTATTGTTGGTGTTGGTGTTATTGTTGGTGTTGGTGTTATTGTTGTTGTAGGTGTTATTGTTGTTGTTGGTGTTATTGTTGGTGTTATTGTTGTTGTTGGTGTTATTGTTGTTGTTGATGTTATTGTTGTTGTTGATGTTATTGTTGTTGTTGGTGTTATTGTTGTTGTTGGTGTTATTGTTGTTGTTGGTGTTATTGTTGGTGTTGATGTTATTGTTGTTGTTGGTGTTATTGTTGGTGTTGGTGTTATTGTTGGTGTTGATGTTATTGTTGTTGTTGGTGTTATTGTTGGTGTTGATGTTATTGTTGTTGTTGGTGTTATTGTTGGTGTTGGTGTTATTGTTGGTGTTAATGTTATTGTTGGTGTTGATGTTATTGTTGTTGTTGGTGTTAATGTTGGTGTTGATGTTATTGTTGTTGTTGATGTTATTGTTGGTGTTGGTGTTATTGTTGGTGTTAATGTTATTGTTGTTGTTGGTGTTATTGTTGGTGTTGATGTTATTGTTGTTGTTGATGTTATTGTTGGTGTTGGTGTTATTGTTGTTGTTGGTGTTATTGTTGTTGTTGGTGTTATTGTTGTTGTTGATGTTATTGTTGTTGTTGGTGTTATTGTTGTTGTTGGTGTTATTGTTGTTGTTGGTGTTATTGTTGTTGGTGTTATTGTTGGTGTTGGTGTTATTGTTGGTGTTATTGTTGGTGTTAGTGTTATTGTTGGTGTTGGTGTTATTGTTGTTGTTGGTGTTATTGTTGTTGTTGGTGTTATTGTTGGTGTTGGTGTTATTGTTGTTGTTGGTGTTATTGTTGGTGTTGATGTTATTGTTGTTGTTGGTGTTATTGTTGGTGTTGATGTTATTGTTGTTGTTGGTGTTATTGGTGGTGTTGATGTTATTGTTGTTGTTGGTGTTATTGTTGGTGTTGGTGTTATTGTTGGTGTTGATGTTATTGTTGTTGTTGGTGTTATTGTTGGTGTTGATGTTATTGTTGTTGTTGGTGTTATTGTTGGTGTTGGTGTTATTGTTGGTGTTGATGTTATTGTTGTTGTTGGTGTTATTGTTGGTGTTGATGTTATTGTTGTTGTTGATGTTATTGTTGGTGTTGGTGTTATTGTTGTTGTTGGTGTTATTGTTGTTGTTGGTGTTATTGTTGGTGTTGATGTTATTGTTGTTGTTGGTGTTATTGGTGGTGTTGATGTTATTGTTGTTGTTGGTGTTATTGTTGTTGTTGGTGTTATTGTTGGTGTTGGTGTTATTGTTGGTGTTGGTGTTATTGTTGTTGTTGATGTTATTGTTGTTGTTGGTGTTATTGTTGGTGTTGATGTTATTGTTGTTGTTGGTGTTATTGTTGGTGTTGGTGTTATTGTTGGTGTTGATGTTATTGTTGTTGTTGGTGTTATTGTTGGTGTTGATGTTATTGTTGTTGTTGATGTTATTGTTGTTGTTGGTGTTATTGTTGGTGTTGGTGTTATTGTTGGTGTTGATGTTATTGTTGTTGTTGGTGTTATTGTTGTTGTTGGTGTTATTGTTGGTGTTGATGTTATTGTTGTTGTTGGTGTTATTGTTGGTGTTGATGTTATTGTTGTTGTTGATGTTATTGTTGTTGTTGGTGTTATTGTTGGTGTTATTGTTGGTGTTGGTGTTATTGTTGGTGTTGGTGTTATTGTTGTTGTTGGTGTTATTGTTGTTGTAGGTGTTATTGTTGTTGTTGATGTTATTGTTGTTGTTGGTGTTATTGTTGTTGTTGATGTTATTGTTGGTGTTGGTGTTATTGTTGTTGTTGGTGTTATTGTTGTTGTAGGTGTTATTGTTGGTGTTGATGTTATTGTTGTTGTTGGTGTTATTGTTGGTGTTGATGTTATCGTTGTTGTTCATGTTATTGTTGTTGTTGGTGTTATTGTTGGTGTTATTGTTGGTGTTGGTGTTATTGTTGGTGTTGGTGTTATTGTTGTTGTTGGTGTTATTGTTGTTGTTGGTGTTATTGTTGGTGTTGGTGTTATTGTTGGTGTTGGTGTTATTGTTGTTGTTGGTGTTATTGTTGTTGTTGGTGTTATTGTTGGTGTTGGTGTTATTGTTGTTGTTGATGTTATTGTTGTTGTTGGTGTTATTGTTGGTGTTGGTGTTATTGTTGTTGTTGATGTTATTGTTGTTGTTGGTGTTATTGTTGGTGTTGGTGTTATTGTTGTTGTTGGTGTTATTGTTGTTGTTGGTGTTATTGTTGGTGTTGATGTTATTGTTGTTGTTGGTGTTATTGTTGGTGTTGATGTTATTGTTGTTGTTGATGTTATTGTTGTTGTTGGTGTTATTGTTGGTGTTGGTGTTATTGTTGGTGTTGGTGTTATTGTTGGTGTTGGTGTTATTGTTGTTGTTGGTGTTATTGTTGTTGTTGGTGTTATTGTTGGTGTTGGTGTTATTTTTGTTGTTGGTGTTATTGTTGGTGTTGGTGTTATTGTTGGTGTTGGTGTTATTGTTGTTGTTGGTGTTATTGTTGGTGTTGGTGTTATTGTTGGTGTTATTGTTGTTGTTGGTGTTATTGTTGTTGTTGGTGTTATTGTTGGTGTTATTGTTGTTGTTGGTGTTATTGTTGTTGTTGGTGTTATTGTTGGTGTTATTGTTGTTGTTGGTGTTATTGTTGTTGTTGATATTATTGTTGTTGTTGGTGTTATTGTTGGTGTTGGTGTTATTGTTATTGTTGGTGTTATTGTTGGTGTTGGTGTTATTGTTGGTGTTATTGTTGTTGTTGGTGTTATTGTTGTTGTTGGTGTTATTGTTGGTGTTATTGTTGTTGTTGGTGTTATTGTTGTTGTTGGTGTTATTGTTGTTGTTGGTGTTATTGTTGTTGTTGGTGTTATTGTTGGTGTTATTGTTGTTGTTGGTGTTATTGTTGTTGTTGGTGTTATTGTTGTTGTTGGTGTTATTGTTGTTGTTGGTGTTATTGTGGTTGTTGGTGTTATTGTTGTTGTTGGTGTTATTGTTGTTGTTGGTGTTATTGTTGTTGCTGGTGTTATTGTTGTTGTTGGTGTTATTGTGGTTGTTGGTGTTATTGTTGTTGTTGGTGTTATTGTTGGTGTTATTGTTGTTGTTGGTGTTATTGTTGTTGTTGGTGTTATTGTTGGTGTTGGTGTTATTGTTGTTGTTGGTGTTATTGTTGGTGTTGGTGTTGTTGTTGATGTTATTGTTGTTGTTGGTGTTATTGTTGGTGTTATTGTTGTTGTTGGTGTTATTGTTGTGGTTGGTGTTATTGTTGGTGTTGGTGTTATTGTTGTTGTTGGTGATATTGTTGGTGTTGGTGTTGTTGTTGATGTTATTGTTGTTGTTGATGTTATTGTTGTTGTTGATGTTATTGTTGTTGTTGATGTTATTGTTGTTGTTGGTGTTATTGTAGGTGTTGGTGTTATTGTTGGTGTTGTTGTTATTGTTGTTGTTGGTGTTATTGTTGTTGTTGGTGTTATTGTTGTTGTTGGTGTTATTGTTGTTGTTATTGTTGTTGTTGATGTTATTGTTGTTGTTGGTGTTATTGTTGGTGTTGGTGTTATTGTTGTTGTTGGTGTTATTGTTGGTGTTGGTGTTATTGTTGTTGTTGGTGTTATTGTTGTTGTTGGTGTTATTGTTGGTGTTGGTGTTATTGTTGGTGTTGATGTTATTGTTGTTGTTGGTGTTATTGTTGGTGTTGGTGTTATTGTTGGTGTTATTGTTGTTGTTGGTGTTATTGTTGGTGTTGGTGTTATTGTTGTTGTTGGTGTTATTGTTGTTGTTGGTGTTATTGTTGGTGTTGGTTTTATTGTTGTTGTTGGTGTTATTGTTGGTGTTGGTGTTATTGTTGGTGTTGGTGTTATTGTTGTTGTTGGTGTTATTGTTGGTGTTGGTGTTATTGTTGGTGTTATTGTTGTTGTTGGTGTTATTGTTGGTGTTGGTGTTATTGTTGTTGTTGGTGTTATTGTTGTTGTTGGTGTTATTGTTGGTGTTGGTGTTATTGTTGGTGTTGACGTTATTGTTGTTGTTGGTGTTATTGTTGGTGTTGGTGTTATTGTTGGTGTTGGTGTTATTGTTGTTGTTGGTGTTATTGTTGGTGTTGGTGTTATTGTTGGTGTTATTGTTGCTGTTGGTGTTATTGTTGGTGTTGGTGTTATTGTTGTTGTTGGTGTTATTGTTGTTGTTGGTGTTATTGTTGTTGTTGGTGTTATTGTTGGTGTTGGTGTTATTGTTGGTGTTGATGTTATTGTTGTTGTTGGTGTTATTGTTGGTGTTGGTGTTATTGTTGTTGTTGGTGTTATTGTTGGCGTTGGTGTTATTGTTGGTGTTGGTGTTATTGTTGGTGTTGATGTTATTGTTGTTGTTGGTGTTATTGTTGGTGTTGATGTTATTGTTGTTGTTGGTGTTATTGGTGGTGTTGATGTTATTGTTGTTGTTGGTGTTATTGTTGGTGTTGGTGTTATTGTTGTTGTTGGTGTTATTGGTGGTGTTGATGTTATTGTTGTTGTTGGTGTTATTGTTGGTGTTGGTGTTATTGTTGGTGTTGATGTTATTGTTGTTGTTGGTGTTATTGTTGGTGTTGATGTTATTGTTGTTGTTGGTGTTATTGTTGGTGTTGATGTTATTGTTGTTGTTGATGTTATTGTTGGTGTTGGTGTTATTGTTGTTGTTGGTGTTATTGTTGTTGTTGGTGTTATTGTTGGTGTTGATGTTATTGTTGTTGTTGGTGTTATTGGTGGTGTTGATGTTATTGTTGTTGTTGGTGTTATTTTTGTTGTTGGTGTTATTGTTGGTGTTGGTGTTATTGTTGGTGTTGGTGTTATTGTTGTTGTTGATGTTATTGTTGTTGTTGGTGTTATTGTTGGTGTTGATGTTATTGTTGTTGTTGGTGTTATTGTTGGTGTTGGTGTTATTGTTGGTGTTGATGTTATTGTTGTTGTTGGTGTTATTGTTGGTGTTGATGTTATTGTTGTTGTTGATGTTATTGTTGTTGTTGGTGTTATTGTTGGTGTTGGTGTTATTGTTGGTGTTGATGTTATTGTTGTTGTTGGTGTTATTGTTGTTGTTGGTGTTATTGTTGGTGTTGATGTTATTGTTGTTGTTGGTGTTATTGTTGGTGTTGGTGTTATTGTTGTTGTTGATGTTATTGTTGGTGTTGGTGTTATTGTTGTTGTTGGTGTTATTGTTGTTGTAGGTGTTATTGTTGGTGTTGAT